>OY856415.1:520516299-520996299 GCA_963693085.1 Alisma plantago-aquatica
TGACGCGGCGTTGCTGAGTGTTGGCCGTTATATGATGAATGATAGGTGGGGGCAGGTTGCCTGATACATCTTCTAGTGAGGGTTCTTGGTATCTCTAGTGAGGGTTCTACATATCACCGAAGGCCGATATGATGAATATGTCCTTGTTTAACACGATGGTGACTCTTTGCATGAACATTATGGTAACGCTTACTTATATAACGCCCATATCTTTATCCATGAATTTGATCATCATGATTATCTTTTATAATGCTAAGGAAAATGGTAAGCATGTAATATGACTTGCTTAATGATGTGCCTTATGCATGTGATCATGAGATGAGGCATGCTTAAGAAAAGGATATAATCATTAATGTCACTTTGTATTAATAAAGCACTTAATCCTAAATGTCACCCTATGTTGATGATATGAGTTTCTAAGTTATTCATAATGATTATTGAGTAGTGCTAACCATGCAGGTGATGCATAGCCAAGTAAAAGGCTATATATGATGAGTAATGTGTTTGTCCCATAATGATGATGTAAGCCTTGAGAGGCAGTGGCAATACATGATGGGGGATTGAGATCCCATGGTATGCGATAATCCTTGACATGGATCTAAATGATTGGCAAGAGGCCAAGTGATAACATGTACTGTTAAATCCTTGTGATGGATCAGTTTAATGTGAATTGTAGTAAAAGCAAATTGTTGAGTTTTATATTGTTTACTTCTGTTATAATTGCATGTTATACAACTTGGTTGAATCTTGCAATCCATATAAAAGATACTAATTAAATACAGTGGAATATATCATGTAGTTGCCCTGGCCATAGATCCATCATCGTCAGGAATTTGGTGATGGTGAAACGGGTTCTCCTACGGGTTAACCCGGAGCACATATTGTTGAATATGTGAGGTTGCTTCAAGCCTAAAGTGAGGAGGTATGAGTGCAACTTCGGTTGTAGACTCCAGGGTGCGGATTTAGGCCCGTAGCCCAATTGTGATAAGAGCATGGTGAACGGGCCCATGGCTCAGGATATGTGATATGAGGAGCATGAATGTGTTCATGTCTCAGAGCACGGTGAACAGGCCCGTGGCTCAGTTTTACTAGCGCCGAGACCTGTACCAAGGCGAGCTAGGCAGAGGGTAGCCTGAACATGTGGCTAAGACCACTTCAGCATGAGACCACGGTCCTGCTTATGTTGTACTCATGCACTGACCACGAGGTGGGAGGTCGTGGAGTCCGGCTCTTCCATTGACCTTGTATGGCACCGGCTCTGGGTTTCGCAGTCGTCGGTTGGATCTGAGCGGTACGGCTCACTTCCTCAGGGCATAATAATATGTAATCCAGCCAAATAGTATTTATTGCTTAAGTTAAACATGTAACATTGGTTGAGGCCTTGCTTGCGTAGTTAATCTTGCTATATCTTGTAGTTACTTATATGTTCCTCATGTTATGTGGCAATAGATCTTACCTTGATAAGCACGTTCCTTTGAGAAATATTGGTGATATGCCTTTTGTACATCCGGTAAGCTGGTCGGTAAGAATAGCTTTGCTTTACATAAACTGCTCTTGTTATACCTCTTATCAGGTAGCTATTGTTATAGCTTTATCTTTCTGAGGTTCTGTAGTTGCGGCGGGGAGTTATGTTTCTCACTGGGACAATGTTCAATTGTCTCACTCCACTGATTTACACTCTTTTTAGGTGGTCGAGCTAGACGTGGTGGCGGTCACGGGGTTGCAACCGAGCAGCAAGAAGAGCAGTAGAAGGCAAGCGGTGGATATTCTGCTGTTTTGGATGCTTTGTAGTAGAGTCTTAGAGTCATCCCTGTACTCTCAGGTCCTTGGGAGCATTTTGACGTTGTTTCACAATGTGTAGATGTAGATGTTTTTGTATATCCTGTTGCTGGCCGGATGTGGGTCTTTATGTACATATAAACAGGTGATGGACCCATGTTATGATCAGACAACTGTTGCTCTAAGTTGGGGATAGGTTTCAAGGCTTGTATATGTTTATATAACCTATTTTCTTGCAAGATGTGGACCGGAATGTAATAGTTTCTCAGTTTATCCACTTTTCGCAATCAGTTTTAATTAACCCGTGTTTTTGGTAATCTGTGGTTATGGTGATTTCCGCACATTTTTGTGTAACACCTCGTTGTCTGTGTGATAGTGGGATGTGTTGCCACAGAACTGCCATAGAATATGTTTGGAACGTTAGTGCGATCTTGGTTCTTTCGCCTATGCAATTGCTATGTTCTTGTCACAAAACAAATCAGTTGCATCACTAGTGCTTGGAAGCACTCCAAGTTCGGAAATGAACTTCTTGATCCACACAGCTTCCTTTGTAGCATTAGATGTGGTAATATATTCAGACTCCGTTGTAGAATCCACAACCGTCTCTTGCTTGGAACTCTTCCAGCTCACAACTCTATTGTTCAGGCAAAACACAAATCCTGATTGTGATCTATAGTCATCTTTGTCAGTTTGGAAGCTAGCATCGGTGTAACCCTTTACCACGATCTCGTCCTCACCACTATATACCAAAAATTGATCCTTAGTCCTTCTCAAGTACTTTAAGATGTTCTTTACGGATGTCTAGTGACATTCACCTGGATCTAACTGATACCGACTCGTCATGCTCAAAGCATATTGTCTCAAGACGAGTACATAACATTGCGTACATGATAGATCCAATTGTTGATGCATATGGAATCTTACTCATGTGCACCCGTTCATCACATGAACTAGGACATTGGGATTTAGAGATCATAACCCCATGGGACATGGGCAAGTTACCTCTCTTAGAACTCTCCATGCTAAACCTCTTTAGCACCTTGTCAATGTATGTGCTCTGGCTTAGGCCTAGAAGCCTTCTAGATCTATCTCTATAGATCTTGATTCCTAGTATATAGGATGCTTTACCTAAATCCTTCATAGAGAAGGTCTTACCCAACCAACCTTTTACTGTCTGAAGAGTAGGGATGTCATTTCCCATCAATAGTATGTCATCCACATACAATATGAGAAATATAATTGTGCTCCCACTAACCCTTTTGTAAACACAAGGTTCATCTTCATTTTTACTAAAGCCAAACTTTTTGACTACTTTGTCAAAATGTAGATTCCAGCTCTGAGATGCTTGCTTCAATCCATAGATTGACCTTTGTAGCTTATAGACTTTATTGGCTTCCTTCAGATCGATAAAACCCTCAGGTTGTGTCATGTACACATCCTCGAGTAAATTCCCATTAAGGAATGTTGTTTTAACATCCATCTGTCAAATCTCATAGTCATGATAAGCTGTAATGGCAAGCATGATCCTGATGGATTTAACCATGGCAACTGGTGAGAAGGTCTCGTCATAATCAACACCTTAAATTTGACGGAATCCTTTTGCAACCAATCTACCTTTATAGGTTTGAACATTTTCATCCATGTCGATCTTCTTCTTGAAGACCCACTTGCACCCTATGGGTTTTACCCCTTCGGGTGGATCCACTAAGGTCCATACCTTGTTGGTGTACATAGATTCCATCTCAGATCTCATGGCTTCGAGCCATTTCTCAAATTTTGGTCCCTTAGTAGCTTCTATATAGGAAGTTGGCTCATCTGCTATGCCCAATTCATCACTATCTTGAGTCACGAGAAATCTAAATCTCTCAAGCTCAAGTCATGTCTTACTACTATGAGGTTCTTGTGTTACATTTGGAACTTGAAATTCCACAACAGTTTGTGGTCTTCATGTTCCTTATGTACCTCCTCAGGTTCTCTGCTTTCTTGTTGATCTTGAACTTCTTCAAGCTCTACATTCCTCCCACTGATTCCTTTGGAAATAAATTCCTTTTCAAGAAATACAACAGTCCTAGCAACAAACACTTTGTTTTTAGTTGATGAGTAGAACTAGTATCCCTGAGTTTCCTTGGGGTATCCAACAAAATAGTATTTTTCAGATTTGGGTCCAAGATTTTTAGGAAATTGTTTCCTAACATAAGCTTCACATCCCCAAATCTTTAACATAGACAAATTGGGACAATTCTCATTCCATATCTCATATGGTGTCTTTTGAACCGATTTTGAAGGTACGCGATTAAGTGTAAACATTGCAGTTTTAAGAGCATATCCCTAGAATGATATTGGAAGTTCAGCTGAACTCATCATTGATCGTACCATGTCTAATAATGTATGATTCCTTCTTTATGACACACCATTATGTTGTGGTGTACCAGGTGGAGTCCATTGTGATACAATACCACGGTCTCTCAGAAGGTCCTCAAACTCTTGGCTTAAGTATTCGCCACCTCAATCTGAACAGAGTGCTTTAATACTCTTACCAAGTTGCTTCTCTACTTCATTCATGAAAGTCTTGAACATTTCAAGAGTTTCTGACTTGTGTTTCATAAGATATACATAGCCATACCTACTGAGGTCATCAGTGAAGGTAATGAAGTATTGATATCCTCCTCTAGCATTTGATCTAAAAGGTCCACATACATCAGTATGTATGAGCCCTAGTAGATCACTAGCTCTCTCACTGTGTCCATTGAAGGGATTCTTGGTCATCTTCCCTAATAAACATGCCTCACATGTCTCTAATGATTCAAAATCAAAAGAGTCTAGATAACCATCCATATGGAGTCTAGATATGGGCTTCTCGTTTATGTGCCCAAGACGACAATGTCATAAGTATGTTTTGTTTGAGTTTTCAAGTTTTAGCCTTTTATTATTTACGTTGTATATGCTAGTCTCAAGTTCTAACAAGTAGATACCATAAGACATAGGGGCATTGCCATAAAAGATCTCATCTTTAGAAATAGAAATCATTCCATTCTTAATGTGAAATTCAAATCCACTCTTGTCCATACAAGATACAAAAGTAATATTTCTATTAATGGCAGGTACATAATAGCAATTCTCTAATTCTATTACAAGGCTCATAGGAAAAGATAAACTAATAACTCCAACTACATTGGCAGAAACTCTTGCTCCATTAGCGACCCACATCTCGACTTGGCCCTTTCGTAAAGGCTTACTTCTTATTAGATCCTGCATATTAGAACATATGTGAGATCCACATCCGGTATTCGGTACCCATGATGAAGAAGTATTCAAGTTTATCTCAATAACATATATACCTGAAGTGGAGATATCTATCCCCTACTTCTTCTTCCTCAGTTCCTCCAGGTAGAGAGGACAGTTTTATTTCCAATGTCCAACCTGGTGACAATGGTGACAACTGCCTTCTTTGGAGATCCCTCCTTTAGCTTTGAGCGTGGATGACTTTGGCTTCTGCCCGGCTTTAGAACCTTTCTTAGCCTTGCCTTTGCCTTTTGACTTTCCCTTTGTCTTGTTGATCATCATCACAGACTTGGGCTTGTCTTTCTTTATATGTGCTTCAATTGTCCTCAACATGCCCAACAATTCTGACAACGGCTTGTCAAGATTGTTCATGTTATAGTTTATGACAAAATGACTATACGATTCAGGAAACAATTGTAGAATCACATCAGTGGCGAACTCTTAACCTAGGGGAAATCCCAACTTGGATAGGCTTTCTACGTACCCAATCAAAGTGAGTATATGGGTTCCAACTGAGTCTCCCTCTTTCATTTTGCTTCTGAACAAGGCCTTGGAGACATCATGTCTCTCCTATCTTTCTTGATGCTGATACATGTTCTTGAGATGTGTTACCATCTCCATGACATTCATGTTCTCATGCTACTCTTGCAACTCATAGTTCATTGAGCACAACATCAGGCACTTGACATCCACAACATCATCAAGGTGCTTCTTATAAGCATCCTTTTCAGCCTTGGGTGCATTTACGGCGGGTTCTGTTGGCTCTGGTGTTTCAAGGACATAGAGCTTACGCTCATGTGTGAGAACAATTCTCAACGTCCTAAACCAATTTTGAAAGTTGGTTCTAGTAAGTTTGTCCTTCTCAAGGACCGATCGCAATGAGAAAGTGTGAGTGTTGTTTGCCATTTGATTGCTTTAAAAGAAAAAATTTGCATTTAGTCCAAAATATTTAAACTTGTAAAGATTTGATAAATGAGATTAATTAGACCTTTAATTAATTACACTACCACTATTTTATTCAAACCGATAGCCCTCACTATCAAATTAGAAGATTGTAGCATACAACCTTCAAGTGAGACAAGATCCAAAATAATTGGATCAATGCCCAGCCAACGCCGGCGTCAAAGACCAAATACTAAGGTAGGCAACTTTTACCAATTGCATCATATGCAACTCTTGGATAGATGATCATGCACAACTCCTTGACATGATGCATCTTTGTGCCTTTAGGTACTTGATCCTATCAAGGTTCCCTAGTTAAGTCCAACCCATAAACCAACACGATGAGTGTGCACCCTACGGAGGCAGACCCACACACCCACCATCACACTACCATGAGATAAATAATGTACCACGCGGAGGCATGCCCACACATAGTCGATCAAGCTTTTTATGTGTGCTGCTTTATGGAAGGCAACTAAAACTTAATATTATTAATTGAGGGGTTTTATTAATACATATACATATCCAAACACCACATACTTATAGTATGTATCATATACCTCTATATTCACAACCACAAACAATAGACATGCAATCACAAACACAAATACATCAGTTATGGCCATACTATTGTAATCCTTTGGAGCAACAAAGGATTACGGTACACCTATGGTCTTATGCATCTCATGCAACAACATCTATGAATCAACCTGTAAAGCATTACAATGAACAACTTCATGGATGCTCCGTGAGGTTGGAACTACAAGTTGCTTCTTAGAATTGGATCTTCATGTTGCTTCTCCATGGACGCTCCCTGGAGTTGAATCCTCAGGTTGCTTCTTGGAATTGGATCTTCATGGTGCTTCTCTATGGACGCTCCTTGGAGTTGGATCTTCAAGTGGCCTCCTTACATCAAGTTTATAAAGACTAAAACTAATCCTATCTCAATTACATCATATGAGTATAAATATAAAGGGAAAGAATTAATTACACTTTGAAATAAGAGATGAGGCTCGACATGCAAGTCGAATACTTTATACAAATGATCCATATACAAACATTATACATCCATAGAATTTTCAAACAAACATGCCCACAAGATTCACAATTACATTCATTCATAACATTCACAAAAGGGGATACTAGGCAATAATTGTTCATGCATTCACCACATAAAATAGATTTTAAAGGCGATGTGTATGATATCATAGGTATATCTACATATACGTATAAACATATTAAAATTGCAGTACTTTTAATGTGGGACATTCCCCATCAACTAAATTTTTGACTCCCACGTAGACTATGTAGGGTACACAGGGGCAACGCCCCTGTGCGGGGATCCTGCTGCCCGGTCAGTGGGCGGGGGTTGAGGGGAGGCCGCCCCTCGTGGGGTCTCAGGGGTAGAGCCCCTAAAAGGTCTATAGAATTTTACATTCGTGTACTTAGGAAAATCAATATTTTCCATAGTCGACCCCATATGAAATGTCAAAAAAATAGAAGCCTACAACGTATGTGGAATTAGGTTTCGATTTGCACATTAGCAGTTTTAATTTGCATCGTATGCAACATAGAAAATAGTATACAATGATTCAATCATATCGAAATGAATCCAAATACGTTGTAGATCGACGCTGCTCTGATACCACTGTTGGGTTTTGTGGAGAAAACATGCGTGATATAAGCAACAAAAAAATTTTCACACAACCCGAAATAGGATCTCGTCGACAACAACGTATTCAGAAGGAGTGTTTGGGGGATATACCTTATCGCAAAGAAAGTCCAGCGATGTCCCACTACACGATGGTGTGCAACGCTACTAACCTACACGGACAGAACTTCTCTCCCGTTCACTGAGTGCGTCGCAGGAAGATCCGATGGTGTTTCAATGTGAGGTGATGTACGCCACTCGTAGCGCATACAGATGGTCGTAGATGTCCTATGAATGCAGGCGTCTCAGCGTCTGCGTCTCTACTTCGTCCATGCGGATGGACTGGAACTCCACGTCATGCTTCCTAAACTGACAGGAAGGAGTCGTCTCTGTGCGGTGACGTGCTAGCGTCGCGATACTCTCCTTTCTCTCTTGAGGACGGTGACGGCTAGGGTTTACGTACGTGAGCGTAAATAGAAAAGCCTCTCTAATATCTTATATAGATATCGGTCGTCAAGCTCCTTTAAATAGGACACGAGAGGAAGTAGGGTTTCCTAAACCCATCGGCAAACAGAAATACTACGTTAATTAGAACGCTCGTGGATTAATTAGAATATTCTAGAATTAATTAATTAACCAAATAATTGCATTAATTGATTAATTAATATCTGACTCCATGCAATCGCTCAGGATGGCTCTATGGGCATATATACCAATAGTACAAAATACAAGATAGAATAAAGATAAGGAAGAAACCAGGAGAGGAGACAACAACACCATTAACAACTAACATAAAGAAAGAGAGGAAGATAGGAACCAAACCCATACAATAGTTAACCTGACTGGAGATGAAGTGATGGAAGGGCAACAGACTCAAAAGAATGACAATGACAGGGAGAGCACACTAGAGAACCCTTTTGGTAAGCTTTACTTTCATTGGAAAAGGAGTGCGAGGATTCATCTATGTAATAGGAAGATTCCAAACATACAAGATATGCAAGGAAACAAGCCTAGGAAATGAGGGCTCTGGGGACAGTCTCATGGGGGTGAAGTAGGTTAGGATGAAGAGGAGAATACCAAATCTCTAGTTGTTGAATCACGATTGTGACAACTTGGAATGTGTAAGGGATCTGTCACATACCCAAAACACCTTGAAGAACCTCATGATAAAGTATAGGAAGATGCTAGTAGCAGCCTTGGATCCACACAAAAATGGAGAAGATGTGACGAGGATCATCAAGCACATTGGACCCACTCATTCCCATAGAGTAGAAGTTGTGGGATACTCAGAAGAAATCTGGTTGATGTGGAATGCAAGTAAAAATAATGTAGAAATTATACTAAGTCATAAGAAATTCATACATTGTAGGGTAGATGGCAAGTTCTTAGTCACCTTTATGTATGGTAGCACCACCCCAACTGGGAGATGATTATTGTGGGGATGCCTAAAGAACATCGTTGAAACGACCTCTGAACCATGGCTTGTTGTGGGTGACTTCAACGCACACATAGACATCCATGAGAAGATTGGGGGCCAAAATCTAGATTGAGGCAGTTGTATGGACTTTGCATAAGCCTTAGAGGATAGTGGGATCACAGATTTTGGTGCTAGTGGCCCTCATATGACACTCAAAAGGGGTTTGCTCCAGGAGAGATTAGATAGGGCGTTGGGGAATGCACATTGGTTTGACAAAGAAGAAAAGGCGAGGAGGTGGTCGAAAGACTGAATTCTGACCATGCTCAAAAAGGGAGGAAACACAATTATGAGGACTAGAGCAGTGTGGCAGGAAGAGGAAGAATTTTCCTAGTTAGTGGAAAAAGAATGGAAAAGGGGATTGCCCTTTCACATTGGCAACAACATTTCTTATAGTTGCAAGAGCATGGGATGCATCAAATAGGAAGAAAAGATTCAAAACAAATAGGAGTCTGCAAACACGTATTATTCTAGCACAACAAAGTCTTGCCAACAATTATTATGTGGAAGTGGAGGACATTATTATTAGCCTGCAAGCTGAATTGAATGAGGAGCTGAGAAAAGGGGAGATGGATTGGAAGCGGAAGGCTCACTGTGAATGGTTGAGATTGGGAGACAATAACACAAAATACTTTCACATGTTAGTTAAAGAAAGCAGGTGGAGGAACAAACAAACCAGATTGAAAAATGAATATGGACAATGGATGGATAGAGAAGATGGTTTGAAAGGCCTAGCGAGGAAATATTTCAAAAATCTACACACTGGGCCAAACTAGATAGCATGATCAACTACATGCAATTTGTATATAGGTAACTATAGACCTCTAGATGAGAACCAATAGAGAAACTTTATACAAGTTCCATACGAGATTGAAATCCATGAAGTGTTGTTCACCATGGCTCCTCTGAAAGTACCAGGTCCAGATGGAATGATGCCAACTTCTTACAGAAGAATTGGGTAAAGGTCAATCATCGCTAATTCAATACATACATATGCCTTTCAAAGGATAACAATTAGATGAAAAATCTATAGACTCGACGATGGTGTTGATTCCAAAAACTGCTCATCTAGAATCATGTGCCCAACTAAGACCAATATCCTTAAATAATGTCTGCATGAAGCCTCTAACTAAAGTTATTGTGAAACGTATTAAACAAACGATACCTCCATGACTAGATATCCACCTCCTAAACAAGCTTTGTAGCTGGAAGGCGCATCCAGGACAATGCCATCTTAGTACAAGAAAAAATACATTCTATGGAAACAAGGAAAATAGTCAAAATCTCAATGGCACTGAAACTAGACCTGACAAAGGCCTAAGAGAGGATGTGATGGGACTTCGTAGAGGATACTCTACTCAAAACCAGTATGTTGACATCTCTCATTCAAATTATAATGCAAGTCATAACCATCAACACTACCACCCTATTGTGGAATTGAGCAATCTTGGAACCCTTCAAATAAAAGAGAGGAGTAAGACAAGGGGACCCTCTCACACCATATATTTTCATCCTATGCTTGGAAAGACTAAGTCAAGCCATAGACATGGAGGTTCAAGGAGGAAGATGGAAAAATACCCACATCACTATAGGAAAGTTGTCAGTTTCACATATCATGTTTGCAGACAACATTCTGCTATTTGGGGAAGTTTCAACAACTCAAGCAAGGGTGATGATGAAATGCCTACATGAATTCGAGGAAGTATTAGGCCAACAACTATCCAAGGACAAATCAAAGTTCTTCTCATCAAACTATTATGACTCGCTCTGAGTTTAACTAGTAAGTACAATGAGTAGTGCATCACCATGTCGATTAAGTTAAGATAAGTGTTCAAGATGCGATTAGTGCTTTGATCAGGTTGAGACAACCTAGTTAGTATATTTTCATGCTTTGAGGTTGTAATGAATCTCTTGCTTGAAAGTTTGCAAAAGAGATCACTTGAATCAGACCTTTGAGGCAAAAGTTATGATATTTTCAAGTTTCTTGGGTTGAAGCTGCAATTTACCCATTAATAGATCTATTAACCCCCCTTTCCCTTATCTCTTACCTCTCAATCGATGCAGAGCACTACTTGAAGTGTGCGCACACAGCAGCAGGCCGATCGGTCAACATAGGGAGATGGGCGGGGTGATTTAGGGCTCGAGAGAGAGAGAGAGAGAGTTAGCAGCTGAGCTTCTTCCTCTTCCTTTCCCTCTCTCTTCCTTGCCCCAACCACCTGCGGCCCTGACCTGCTTGAGCAACGCCAGCCAGCAACAGTTACAGCTGCGCGACACCGGCCAGGGGGCCGTTCTGGCATAGTAAAGCACCTCGAATTCACATCATCGACTCTGACCTTGAGGCCTAAGTTCAAATCTACAACTCCCAGCCACGATTAGCACCTAGTTGAGCCCCTTTCCTCAACCTGTGCACAAGGTAGAGCTGTTACTTGCAGCAGGTCCGATCCAGGGCAATACAGAGGTTGAAGAAAATCTTGCAGACGCCTGGAAGCATGCTTTGGATAAATTTACAATTGATTTTGGCCATCTCGATCCTCTGTGAGTAGAATCTCACTCACTAAGCAGTACTAACTCCATGAAACGGACGATTTCAGTTAGATTTTTGTTTTTCATGAGTAACAACGATTACCCAAGTGTCGTTAAGTCTTGGCATCTCCTGACTTTTTATTTCACATTTCTTTTCTTCACGCTTTGCATGATCCTAGTTTATTAACTAATTTGTACGATTTGGATTGTTGAAATTTACACGGTTGATAAAATCCTAATTTGCTCAATTTAAGAGATTGAAGATAGTGGCATGACTTACTTTGTGCACGACCCCAGGGTTACACTAATTGTACGATTCTAGTAATTTACTAGTTGCGTGTTTTCAAAGAAAAAGATGATGACCTGCAATGTTTCAATGGAAACCTGTTTGCACGCTGCCTATTTTAGTTAGTGTGTGTGGTTTAGTATTAACACGAATTGGCATGTTTCTTAAAGATACCATTAGAAATTCTCAGTTATTATTAATAATTCTTGCTATGATAAGTAATTAACTCTTAATTAAGTTATGTGATGCACAACTTAGGATTAGTGTTGATGTGCATGTTTTCCAAGAAAGCAAAAATAATATATAGGTGCAAATGATGATTACTCGTATGTCAAGTAATTAACTCTTATCAGTATATTAAGAAGTTCAATTGCGTGATTCTAGTGTATAAGTGCCAAATGGGCATGTATGCTGATTAGTTATGAATTTTAGTCTGCCTGCATGTATAGTATGTTGATTACTCAGTATATTATAGTGCTTTGAATATACTACTCTGCCAAGTTTAGAATGGTATACATGTTGTATTATAAGCTTCAAATAAATAGAGGTGATACCATAGAGATACCAAAGACAAGTATAAGTAAGAGAAAGATACAATATAATAAGAGCTTTCCAAGAATAATAAAATAATAGACTTAGGAGCCCTGAACACTGTAGATTCCCTATGAGAGGTTTGTGTCGTAGGGATGAAACGACCTAACCCTAGCAGTGTCCAGTATATGGGGGTTAGAACGTACTAATAGGTGGTATGGGGGACGAAGCCCTAGTGAAAGTCTCCTTAAAATACAACATGTAGTGTCTAACATCAACCAGAGGTCCTGGTGGCACTAGAGTACAGAAAAGCCAATAGGTGGCTTGACTCTCTGCCTGTGTGCTCAGGTCAAAGGAGGAGTCCAGTTTTACGACCCATAGGTGTGCCGAGGCCAGAGAGCCATTTTCCTATTGCAGACCAGCGACGTTGTCAGGCTTAGCATCCTGGGTGTGTCAGCTAAGTCTTGTACGGTGAGATCTTATTTCATTATGATTCTTCATATGTAGAGTACACTGCATATGATCAGGGCATAAGCTAAAATATGATAATATAAGTTTTAAAGAGTTTCTTATAAGTAAGAAAGGCTAAGAAAGATTCGAGTATAGTTTCACAACAGTTGTTCTTTAAATGTAATTTTGGCATTCTATGTTATTTAACTGTATTGTTTTAGATCTACTCAGTGTAGTAATTCATGTATTTTATTTCAGTTTAATAAACATAAAATGAGTTATTTGTGATGGTTGGGTGAAATTCTATTCACTGAGCCAGTAGCTCACCAACCTACTGAAAATGTTTTCCAGGTCAACGTCATCACAAGGAAGATGAAGGATCTTATCACCTAAGCTCTTAGAAGGTAGTTCATAGTTAGAATAGAGGTATCTTAGTCATTTCCCTCGGTCCTTGGAGCATGTGGTGTGGTAGAGAGAGAATGTAATGTAATATTTAGTTTAGTTTTAAGTTATCTATTGTGCTTTATATTTTGCATGCAAAAATGTAATATGTTGTGTAAATCTTCTTTACCTACCTAGTAAAGTAAATAGTAGTTGCTTCCGCAGTTTAGTAAGATTTCAATTTATTCCAAGTTAAAAGATTTTTCTTTAAGTTAATTTTAAGTGATTAAGAAAAGAAAATGTTAAGGGTGGTTTACCAAGGTTGACTCTCCGGTCTTCGAGGTCATTAGAGATGGCACGTGGATCGGGGGATCACAGCGATTGGTATCAGATCCTAGGTTGAGCACGTAGTTACTCTATGTCAAGGTTAGGGGATGATAAGAGACCAATAGGATTATGACTTAGGTGTTTTCCTTCTAACTGCAATTTTCTAATAGGAGGTGTTCTGTTGTACTATTGCATATGGTAGGAAGAGGACGTGGTCATGAGGACCAAGCTGAGAGACACATTAGACCTGATCCTCAGGTGATGGGTCTAGGTGGTGGAGATGATGTGGATGAGGCATCAAGAATGTACATGATGTTTCTTGAGACCAGGGAAAAGTATAAGATGGATAGGAGAGCTTCTATCTCGAGCAATAAGGATCTGATGAGATCCTATGAGCTGGTTAAGAAGCTTGGAGGTACCGAGTTTGTTGGAACTACGGACCCTGCAGTGGTAGATGAATGACTGAGACAGTTAGAGAAAGTGTTCCGTCTGATGGAGCTGTCTGAGGAAAGACAAATCAATCATGCAGTTTATTTGCTTAAAGATAATGCATGGCTCTGGTGGTGAGGAGTGGAAAATAAAAGGAAGAACACGGTATTAACTTGGAAGGATTTTGTTGATGAATTCCATCTCAAGTACTACCCACCTACCTTTTTGAGTGAGAAGATAAGACAGCTGTAGAACATCAGACAAGGGAATATGTCAGTGGGAGAGTATGAGGCATATTTTACCAGGTTGGTAAATTTCTACCCACAACTCGTCCCAAATGATGTGGAGAAGTGTAGAAGATTCCAGGATGGATTGAGGCCCAAAATTTGGCATAGTATATCTACAGTTGGCCGAAGAGAAAGAGAGAACTTCGGAGAGTTTCTTGAGGCAACAAGATGTATAGATGAGTCTGTGAATGCTGATAAGCACTATGAGAATAGAAAGAGATCCGGAGACTTCGGAAGATGAAAAGCTAGTAGTAAACACTAAGGAGGTGGTGACTTGGTTTCTTCTTGAAGCTTGGATGGGGATTTGGTTGTTACAGTAAACAAGGATTTGAAGACGTGATATCTTCTTAGAGTAGGGGAAGATCTAGTCCAAGGAGATGGAACAGTGCGTCAAGAGGAAGGTCTTCTGGATCATCGGCCTCAGTGATAGGTCCGCCAAATAGAGAGATACCGATGTGTGATATCTATGGAAATTCGCACTTCGGTCAGTGTTGAGGTGCAGATTTTTAGGGTTGTCACATCTGTAGATAGGTGGGACACTTCAGAAGGCAATGTCCCCAGTTTCAGCAAGTGGCAACATAGGGTTCCCAGTCACAATACCATAATGTTCCGAGACAGGCTCTAGCTGGAGGAGCGAGTTCTTTAGTAGCTTCAGGTTCCCGAGGGGGAGGAGCACCCAGTGGAAGGGAAGGACAATGAGGACATCGTGGGAGAGGAAGAGCTTCATGACGTTTCTTCTCTCTAACACAACAAGAAGGTATTGTTTCTTCCCGAGAAATTACAGGAGAAATACTTTTCTTTAATAGAATTTCAGTTATAGTTTTGATAGATCCGGGTGCTAATCACTCCTTTATATAGAGTTCTTTAGCTTGTGAGCTTAACCTGTTAACCCAGGAGTTACCATTTGAGTTGTTGTTGAGGGTTCCATTAGGTGAACCAACAGTGTTTATGGAGTTTTGTCCCGGATGTTTGTTGACTTTTGGTGGTTACACCATTGCGGTTAACCTTATACTCCTAGATGTTAACTCTTTTCATTATCTTGGGTATGTACTGTCTAGAGACGTATCGAGTTCAGCTCGACTATTGGAAGAAGGAGGTTGTCTTTCAACAGGGTGAATTTTCTTGTGTCTTTTCTGGAGATAGGAAAGTTTTGCCTACGTGTATCATATCAGCCGTTATAACTAATAAGATGTTGCAGAAAGGTTGTGAGGCGTTCATGGCACATGTAGTAGATACTAGAGCAGAGAAGAACACAGTCAGCCTATGGGATGTGCCAGTGGTCTGTGAGTTCCCAGATGTTTTCCCAGATGAGTTTCCAGGTCTACCTCCTGAAAGAGAGATAGACTTTGAGATCCAAGTGTTGCCAGGTAATCACCTTGTAGCGCTGCCAGCCTACAGAATGGCACCTGTAGAGTTGAAGTAACTGAAGATCCAGTTACAGGAGTTATTGGATAAGGGTTTCATTCGACCTAGTTCTTCTCCATGGGGAGCTAAAATATTGTTTGTGAAAAAGAAAGATGGTACTATGAGGTTATGTATAGACTACAGACAGTTGAATAAGATCACCATCAAGAATAACTATCTGTTGCCAAGGATAGATGATTTGTTTGATCAGTTGCATGGAGCGATGATCTTTTCTAAGATAGACTTGAGATCTGGATATCATCAGTTGAGAATAAAGGCTTCATATATTCCTAAGTCGGCTTTCAAAATAAGATATGGGCATTATGTGTTTCTAGTCATGTCATTTGGACTGACTAATGCCCCAGCAGCTTTCATGGATATGATGAACCGAATTTTCAAGCTGTTCTTGGATCAGTTCATATTGGTTTTCATAGATGAGATTCTGATTTATTCCAGAGATGATGAGCAACATCTGAGGATAGCATTACAGTTGTTGAGACAACACCAGTTATATGCTAAGTTTAGTAAGTGTGAGTTCTGGTTAGCTGAGGTGTCTTTTCTTGGACATGTCATCTCAGGAGATGGAGTAAGTGTTGACCCTAAGAAAGTCAAATATGTTCTATAGTGGGAACAACCTAAGACTCCTACTAAGATCAGAAGCTTCTTAGGATTGGCAGGTTACTACAGGAGGTTCATCTAGAACTTCAGTGTTGTAGCATCACCTCTGCCACGCTTAACGAGAAATGATACATCATTTATCTGGTCAGACAACTGTGAGAAGAGTTTTCAAGTTTTAAAGAAGAGGTTGACTACAACACCAGTGTTGATCCTGCCCAAGGCAGATAAAGGCTACACAGTGTTTTGTGATGCTTTAAGGAGAGGTTTAGGTTGTGTTGATGCAGGAAGGCAAAGTAGTAGTGTATATGCATCTAGACAGCTTAAGAAGAGTGAGGAGAATTACCCGACACATGATCTGGAGTTAGTTGTAGTAGTTCATGTTCTTAAGACATGGTGTCACTATCTTTATGGTGAGGTGTGCTAGGTTTTTACGGATCATAAGAGTTTGAAATATATCTTCACCCAGAAGGATCTGAATCTTAGACATCGGAGATGGTTAGAATTGATCAAGGATTATGAAGTGACGATAGATTATCATCCTGGAAAGGTGAATGTGGTAGCAGATGCCCCGAGTAGGAAGTCAAGTTCAACAGCTGATGTATTCTCTATGGCATGTTTTAGAAGAGACCTACTAGTAGAGATGCGGAAGTTGAACTTAGACTTAGAGGTGATAGAAAAATTGGGTTGATTGGACAGATGCAAGTCAAGCCTACTTTTTATGATCAGATCAAAGAGCTACAGTAGAGTGACAGTGAGTTACAACAGATCATGCAGGACATGACAGAGGGAAAAAGACCAGAGTTCAAGTTTTTAGATGATGGTTTTTTGTATCAGCATGACAAGTTGTGTGTACCTAGAGATAGTGATTTGAAAGAACAAATTCTTGAGGAAGCACATGCATTGATGTACGTTATGCATCTAGACAACACTAAGATGTATAGGAATCTTAAGGAGTTGTACTGGTGGTCAGGTATAAAGAAGGATGTAGCTGAGTACGTGGCTAGGTGCAGTGTGTGCCAGTAGGTTAAGGCTGAGCATCAGAAACTTGCAGGTACCTTGCAATCTCTCCCTTTACCAAAGCGGAAGTGAGAGCATATCACAATGGATTTTGTGGTAGGGTTGCCCTGGACATCTAGAGGTTGTGACTCGATATGGGTGATTGTGGATAGACTGACTAAGTCTGCTCACTTTCTTCATGTTAAGTCAACCTTTGATGTCCCAAAATTGGCTATACGTGGATGAGATAGTCAGGTTGCATGGTATCCCAGTTTCAATAATATTAGATAGAGATCCTAAGTTCACATCCAGGTTTTGGAATCAGTTGCATCATGCTTGAGGTACAAAGTCGAGATTCAGTACAACTTTTCACCCACAGACGGATGGTTAGTTAGAGAGAACCATCTAGACTCTTGAGGACATGCTGAGAGCATGTGTCCTATATTTCAGAGGAAGTTGGGAAGAACATTTGATCCTTATAGAGTATGCATACAACAATAGTCACCATTCCAGTCTTGGTATGGCTCCGTATGAAGCTCTATATGGAAGAAAGTGTAGATCACCCATATGTTGGTACGAGGTGGGTGAAAAAAAGATTCTTGGACCATAGATAGTAGATTTTACTACAGAAAAGATTACAGTGATCAGAGAACAATTAAAAGTTACACAGGGCAGGCAGAAGAGTTACACTGAGAAGAGGCGTAGACATCTTGAGTTTGTGGTTGGTGATGAAGTGTATCTGAAAGTTTCACCATGGAAAGGAGTGTTGATGTTTGGCAAGAGAGGCAAACTGACTCCTAGGTTTATGGCCCCATATCCTGTCATTGAGAGGATTGGTCCTATAGCCTACATGTTGGATTTTCCATCCGAGTTAGCTAATTTACATGATGTGTTTCATGTATCGATGTTGAATGTTACCCTGGTACAGAGAAGATAGTGGACCCAGAACCTGCACAGCTCAGAAAAGATGTGACCTATGTTGAAGGACCAATACAAATAGTTGATCAGAGGATTAAGAAGCTCAAGAATCGAAAGATGTCGTTAGTGAAAGTTCTGTGGAGGAACCACAACCTAGAGGAAGCCATGTAGGAGCTTGAGTCCGAGATGCGTAACAACTTTCCTTTTCTCTTTTAGGAATTTCGGGATGAAATTCTTATAAAGGAGGGAGATTGTTATGACTCACTCCGAGTTTAACTAGTAAGTACAGTGATTAGTTCATCACCATGTTGATTAAGTTAAGATAAGTGTTCAAGATCAAATTAGTGCTTTGATCAGGTTGAGACAAACTAGTTAGTATGTTTTCATGCCTTGAGGTTGTAATGGATCTCTTTCTTGAAAGTTTGCAAAAGAAATCACTTGAATCAGACCTTTGGGGAAAAAGTTATGATATTTTCAAGTTTCTTGGGTTGAAGCTGCAATTTACCCATTAATAGATCTATTAACCCCCCTTTCCCTTATCTCTTACCTCTCGATCGGTGCATGGCACCTCTTGAAGTGGGCGCACACAACAACAGGCTAATCGACCAATAGAGGGAGATGGGCGGGGTGATTTAGGGCTCGAGAGAGAGAGAGAGCCAATAGTTGAGCTTCTTCCTCTTCCTTTCCCCCTCTCTTCCTCGCCCCAACCACCCAATTTGTACGATTTGGATTGTTCAAATTTATACGGTTGATAAAATCCTAATTTGCTCAGTTTAAGAGATTGAAGAAAGTGGCACGACTTACTTTGTACACGACCCCAGGGTTACAGTAGTTGTACGGTTTGGGTATAAACTCAGGTTGTACGATTCTAGTAATTTACTAGTTGCACATTTTCAAAGAAAAAGATGATGACTTGCAATGTTTCAATGGAAACCTATTTGCACACTCCCTGTTTTAGTTAATGTGTGTGATTTAGTATTAACACGAATTGGCATGTTTCTCAAAGATATCATTAGAAATTCTCAGTTATTATTAATAATTCTTGCCATGATAAGTAATTAACTCTTAATTAAGTAATGTGATGCACAACTCAAGATTAGGGTTGATGTGCACGTTTTCCAAGAAAGAATAAATAATTTACATGTGTAAATGATGATTACTCGTATGTAAAGTAATTAACTCTTATCAGTATATTAAGAAGTTCAATTGCATGATTCTAGTGTATAAGTAACAAATGGACATGTATTATGATTAGTTAAGAATTTTAGTCTCCATGCATGTATAGTATGTTGATTACTCAGTATATTACAGTGTTTTGAATATACTGCTCTGCCAAGTTTAGAATGTTATACATGTTATATTATAAACTTCAAATAAATATATGTGGTACCATAGAGATACCAGAGACAAGTATAAGCAAGAGAAAGATACAATATAGTAAGAGATTTCCAAGAATAATAAAATAATAGACTTAGGAGCCCTGAACAACGTAGATTCTGTATGAGAGGTTTGCATCGTAGGGATGAAACGACCTAACCCTGGCGGTGTCTAGTATATGGGGGTCGAAACGTACTAACAGGTGGTACGGGGGACAAAGCCCTAGTGGAAGTCTCCTTAAAATACAGCATATAGTGTCCAACATCAACCAAAGGTCCTGGTGGTACTAGAGTACAGAAAAGCCAATAGGTGGCTTGACTCTCCGCCTGTGTGCTCAGGTCAGAGGAGGAGTCCAGTTTTATGGCCCATAGGTGTGCCGAGGCCAGACATCCATTTTCCTGTTGCAAACCAGCGACGTTGTCAGGCTTAGCATCCCGAGTGTGTTAGCTAGGTCTTGTACGGTGAGATCATATTTCGTTACAATTCTTCAAATGTAGAGTACACTGCATATGATCAGGGTATAAGCTAAAATATGATAATATAAGTTTTAAAGAGTTTCTTATAAGAAAGGCTAAGAAAGATTCGAGTACAGTTTCACAGCAGTTGTTCTTTAAATGTAATTTTGGCATTCTATATTATTTAACTGTATTGTTTTAGATCTGCCCAGTGTAGTAATTCTTGTATTTTATTTCAGTTTAATAAACATAAAATGAGTTATTTGTGATGGTTGGGTGAAATTCTATTCACTGAGCTAGTAGCTCACCAACCTACTGAAAATGTTTTTCAAGTCAATGTCATCACAAAGAAGCTGAAGGATCTTATCACCCAGGCTCTTAGAAGGTAGTTCATAGTTAGAATAGATGTCTCTTAGTCCTTTCCCCCGATCCTTGGGGCATGTGGTGTGGTAGAGAGAGAATGTAATGTAATATGTAATTTAGTTTTAAGTTATCTGTTGTGATTTATATTCCGCATGAAAAAATTTAATATATTGTGTAAATCTGCTTTACCTACCTAGTAAAGTAAATAGTAGTTGCTTGTGCAGTTTAGTAAGATTTCAGTTTATTCCAAGTTATAAAATTTTCCTTTAAGTTAATTTTAGGTGATTAAGAAAAGGAAAAGTTAAGGGTGGTTTACCAAGGTTGACTCTCTGGTCTTCAAGGTCACTAGAGATGGTACGGGGATCGGGGCATCACACAAACACTACTAGAAGAACCATAAGACAAATTTGTTGGAGCACAAACATATATGAGGTGACGAGCCTTAGTAAACACCTGGGGTGTTACAACCTCAATTTTGCATATGTTTTCATAATTGAAATATAATGTTTTTATGAATATGGACTTAATTGAAAAGTTTGTATGCTTTGCTTCAAAAGATGGATTTCTTTGCAAATATCCCTTTAGATAGGAATTTCGTGATTCTTATTATTAGATTAATCCAATAATAGATATAAAAGAGAAGAAATGAGGAAAAGTCCAAATAAAGGAAAAAGATAAAAGATAATGGATATTAAGCAATATATTTATGAGAAATACATAGAAATCTCTAGAAAGTGGCATTAATGGCCACAATTGAGTAAATTTCGTTTATATGTGATTTCTAATGAAAGAAATAGGAAAAGAGGGAAAGGAAATAAAAGATAAAGAGAAATCCTTGAAATGAAATCTTTTAGTAAATAAATAAGTAAGATAATGAGAAATAATGGATGTAGATGCATCTAGAAGGATAATAAGTATCCCTCAAAAAGGATTTCAAAATCTTAGGATTTATTGGGGTCCAAGGAGTCCCAATATAGAAGAAGAAAGAGAAAAATACAAATAATACAAAAATATGAGGATAATGTGCTACAAAGTTAATGACTTTTTGATATTATCAAAACGAATTATTATTTTCTTTAAGAAAGTAGAATTTTGTGGCTAATGGATTAAAAGCCAAGCACTAAAGAATAAAAGTGATAATTTTCGGATTTTCCATTATGTAAAGAGATTCCCTAATAACTAAGGAATATGGCTTATGAAGGAAATAATTAAAAAGAGAAGTTACATCTTAACAAGGAAAGTTTGGTTGTTATAGATAATGGGAGACTTGTTCTCCTCGTAGGCAGGCATGTTAGGGCGCTGCTACCTATCCCTATATAAGGGACATACCCATAACTTCGAGTTTTCCTTGTCTCACACTCTTCTCCAACCTTGCACCCGCTCAAACCCTAACCAAGGGGGTAATGCAACCCCTGGAGCAACGAGGATCCATGGACTCGAGTACAATGGAAGCACAATGCTCCCATGACACCACAGAGGAACGCAGCCATCGTCCCCGTGCCCTAGCACTTGCGCGACACCAGTAGGAGGGAAACATGCCATCCGTGTGCTGCAAGACTAGAGGGCTTGAACCGGTTATCATGGCCACAACCCAGTAGTGTCCTCGCATGCGCAGGGGCATGGCGGAGGCGGAGGAACCACCCTAGTGGTCATCGAGGTCTGGGAAGCAGCGATAGGGCCGCACCTGATCCTTGCTGCCGTGGCAGTAGAGGGATTTCACGAGGAAGAAGAAGACCCAGACATTAGACAAAAATGCCCTCCCGAGGCTTGAAGAGCCAGATCTTCGCACAGGGGCAAAATCACCATTTCTTATGTTTTTAAATCATCCGGGTTACACAGAGGCGCGATGCATGGGATGGCTGACGTGTCAGCATCCCATTGGTCCAAGTAAGTGAATTTTGTAAAATTTGTATCTAATTATTGGTAGCTCAGATTGATATATGTAATATATGAATTTTGCTCAAAAAATGAGAGGAATCAATTAAAAGTAGAATTAGATTCTAATTCCTCTTGCAATTCGAAAAGTAGTTGAAGTTATTAACTTTAATGCATTAATGATGAAGAAACCCTAATCTATTATGATTAATGATTTGGGAAGGGTTATAAAGATGTTTAAAGTTGATATTAACCTGTTGATTATAAAAAGGACACATTAGATTCAAAAGGATAATCTTCATGCATAGTTAGATTAATTTAGAGTTCCATGTACATGAATATGCATTAGAAACCCTAATTTAAGTTGATATGAATTTTAATGGTTTTAATTGTGCAAATCCATGAATAAAAAAGAGATTTGATGATTCTAAGATATTTTGAGTATAAAAGTTCCTAATTGTGGATAAATATCCTAAATTTGGTAATTAGGGTTTTCTAGTGTATTAATGTGATATTAGTGATAAATGGAGTTCATATGTGAATTAGACCATAATGAAATATGAGTTGTCAATTCGAAAGAAACCAAAGATGATAATTGGGCCTAATGATCTTGACATGACTTAAAAGGATAAAGATGGTAGTTTTGGTGTAAAAGAGATATATTAGACTTAATTGACATTAAACTATGCTTATGATGTTGAAATTAGGATTTGTGAACTAAAAGAGCATTAATCGTGATAAAAGCATTATGGAGGCTAAAACCCTAATGAAATCCTAAAGTTGTCCTAGAAATCCTAGGATGGCATCCAAGCCTATCTTGAGAATGTTTTGGATAAAATAATGACACTTGGATGTTATGCATTGATTTCAAGATATTGATGATTGCGTATTTGATTGTTCTTGAATATTATTGCTTGGATATCAAATTGCTCTGGATCAGGTATGTGGTTATGCTTATGAATATCTCGAACTAGTTTTCTAAGGATTCCTAAAGTTTTCATCGGTGGCTTGAATTAAACTGTCTGATGAATTTCATTCATGCATATTATAATGTAGATATTACTATCACCTAATATATATGCCTACTAGCTCAGATCCTAGTCCCCTTTATAGCTTGATAGATTGACCTAGTACATGGCTACATATGGGGTAGTTCCATCATGTCATTGGATGACTTAGGACATGGCTACCTATGGGGTAGGTCCATCAAGTCACCATGAGTCAGAGAATGGGGCTACCTTTGGGAAGGGCCATGCGACTCCACAACCCTAAGTAATGGCTACCTGTGAGGTAGGACCATGGGGGTAAGGATCTACCATAAGAGAGAGGTAGTATCCAAGTCCACTGTAGGGATAACACCGAGATAAGGGGATATGTATGGATTGAGTAGTATTTCTTAAAATGTAACCTTGATTGTTAAATGATATTTGGTTGCTTACATTGTTACCATAGTTGCATGATTATTGTTTCCCCCACATACCAGCATATTCATTTATGCTGACCGACGTTTTGTTTGTCGGTGTTTTAGGTACAAATTGAAAAAGACAAACAGTAAAGTGGCATACTGTGAAATTAAGAAATAAAGTGCAAGGAGGATTAGTTAGAATAGAGTCCAAATGTGGATAGAAGTTAGATATCCAAGTTTTTAAAAAGGTATGCAAAGTTATATTTTATTCCTGCTTTCATTGTAGTCATGGCAGAATTTAATAATTATTACTAATTATTTGTCGAACCTTTGATTTGGGAAATTGGGATAACGGCTCTGACCTCTTGGTCTCCCTTAATTGGGGGTTACCGGGAGGTGGGGTCGTTACATTTGGTATCAGAGCATTGGTTCCTCATTTAGTCTTTAGTAATTATTAAATTTTACAAACTTTGTAGAACTCGAGGGAGTTATTAGAGGATTTTTTGAAAGACATAGGTGTCTAGAAAAGGATCACGTCCGGGGGCTGGCAATATTTTCCTCCGCACCGCTAGTCAGAATACGAGGACTCCCGGATCCGTGTGACTGTTTGGCCAATGTCTTAGGATCTGACTCAAAATAAGATACCTTTAGGACTCTCTCATCTATTTTCGTCCCTTCTCAACCCTAATTCTGTTAAGATTCTGAGGTTTAGGGTTTTTCTCTCTCTTCCTCACCCTCTTAAGGTTAGGGTATGTATAATAAGGTCAAGGAATCCTCTACCAAATTAATTAAAAGCATGTAAATAAGATGTCATGGACATAAGCTTAATAGTTTAAGCATAAACTAAAGAATAGTTGCATGCTTAGGTCGTATGACATGTGTTGTCATGCCCTTAGGAGAGACCTGAGGTTAGACCTTCTTGTTAGGAGGATGAAGTAGAGAGTTGGTCTTGGAGGAAGACACCTCCATTAAAGGTAGAGACTTGGCATATCCTCTGAGGATGGTGCTAACCCTAACCCTAAGTGGTGGTTAGAGTGAGAGATGGCATGATGAGATGGATGTCATGGTCGACCAAGTGTGTGGGTTGACATGCTTTTAGTTTTGGATACCTATGATAGTATGAACCATGTGAGCTTAGCTGACCTAGTACCTTTGGTGACCCAACTCTAGGAAGGGTCGTGCATGTTAGGGTGAAGGATAACTCCTTACTTGATGAGGTTAGTGAAGAACCTATAGAAACCCTATGTGTTTATATGAGCATGGCATAGTATGCACCCATAGTACGTTGGTAAGTGTTGGCAGTAGGTTGAAACCTAGGCCAGAAGGGCATGTTGGATAGCTTATGAGATAAGCATGAAGAGCTCTGGATAATCCTGAGTGAACATAGGTTTCACCCATGTAGGGGTATGCATGTGAGCTTGATCCACCCTTTTAGAGAGAGAACCTCCAATGGTAGGGATGTTTGTAGGGTTAGCTCTAGAGAGAGAGAGAGAGAGCATGTCCCAAGCAAGAAGGTTGGGAGCTTAGACTCTGGGATATGAGGGACCCTGAGAAGTTGGGTATGTTGCGGCCTAAGTGGATGGTTGCAGTTGCCTCGTGCATAACCCCTGGAGACTTCTGGTATCTTGGTTGCCTTTAGAGGAACCAAACCCTAGAAGAAAGATGAGGCTGCTGGTACCTATGTGCAACTGATATAGGTGCTTACCTGCTAGGGATAGGAAGAAGAGTTCCTTAGACCCTGAGGAGGCTTAGTACCAAGTTGTGAGGCCTTATACCTAGTTGGTTGTCCTTGAGGAGGACTCAACTCTGAGGTGTTGCTCAATTAGAAGGATTATAGGACGTGCAGTTAGACGGTTGTTGGTTATCATACATGCTTGGTTTGTTGTTAGAAGGTTGAGCATGCAGTTAGACGGTTGATGTATAAAAGTGAACCTAGGGTTCCTAGACCTATAAGAGGGGAAGTAGTAGTACGTGAGGCCTTATACCTAGTTGGTTGTCCTTGAGGAGGACTCAACTCTGAGGTGTTGCTCGATTAGAAGGATTATAGGACGTGCAGTTAGACGGTTGTTGGTTATCGTACATGCTTGGTTTGTTGTTAGAAGGTTGAGCATGCAGTTAGACGGTTGTTGGTTATCGTACATGCTTGGTTTGTTGTTAGAAGGTTGAGCATGCAGTTAGACGGTTGTTGGTTATCGTACATGCTTGGTTTGTTGTTAGAAGGTTGAGCATGCAGTTAGACGGTTGATGTATAAAAGTGAACCTAGGGTTCCTAGACCTATAAGAGTTCCTTAGACCCTGAGGAGGCTTAGTACCAAGTTTTGAGGCCTTATACCTAGTTGGTTGTCCTTGAGGAGGACTCAACTCTGAGGTGTTGCTTGATTAGAAGGATTATAGGATGTGCAGTTAGACGGTTGTTGGTTATCGTACATGCTTGGTTTGTTGTTAGAAGGTTGAGCATGCAGTTAGACGATTGATGTATAAAAGTGAACCTAGGGTTCCTAGACCTATAAGAGGGGAAGTAGTAGTACGTGGTGCACCTGATGCTCATGGCAAGATTTGAGTTTCTATAGATTCGAGCATGGAACTCCTCATGTTTAGAGGAAAAGGAGATCCATGAGACTAAGGTCTATGTTTGATGAACCTCCTACATATAGGTTGGTGACATGGGCATGTATGATGATGGTCCAATGTTGAGGAATGAGAACAAGTATGACCTATCATGAAGACCTGGCATGGTTTAGTAGGTGGTCTGCTTGCTAGCTACGTGCCCTAGTAGCTTGACAGGGTTAAGCATGCTCATGTGGATATAAATCAGAGACGTAGGGCCGTTTGTGACCTTTGTTCCTATCAAGATGTAGTTTCCTCCCATCATGGGAGAGGGACCCTTCTATAGGGTATGGATCAACTTTTGTTGGGTTGAGGTAACCTAAAGAGGTCTCATAGAGTTTTGAGAAGATAAGTGGAGAGTACATAGTAAGAGAATGAACCTACAGACCCATAGATAATCATCTCTAAGTGCATGGGAATGGGGCCTGACCAAGATAGGTAGGTTGCCATGATCCCTATGAAAGGATGTAAGTTAGACCACGAATGATGAGAGACATGATGGAGACTTGGGTAAGGTTTCAAGTTGGTTATGTTCTATGTTTGGATCCTAAGTCTATCCTAGGGTCAAGTAGGGATAAGACTGATGGGAGTAGGAGTTGCCTAATTCCCTAGTTGCACGTGACCATAGGGTCGGGAGGTAACAATTGTCATTGTCTGAGGGACATGGATTAGGAGTTTGATCACCTTCATGAACTCATGGGACCCAAAGGGCAAATGATGAGGGCACTCTCTTATGCATAAGGGAAGAGGGATGACCCCAAAAGTGCCGGAACCCTACAGACCTAGAGGAGATGATCAAGGATGGTGTGATGACCCAAGTGCAATTGAGACCAGTTTTCCATGGAAGTAACCTTGATCTCAAGACGTTCATGATGCAGAGACATGTGATGCACGTTTCAAATTAGATTTTTAGGTGTACTGGAAATGTGGGATGTACCATCTCTACTCTTAGAATGGGAAGAACTATGTATTCGTACTACAACCAAATGCTTATTTCCTCTTGTTATGGGAGTGAGAGATATGACAGTACGCATGCCATACACCAAGGATAAAGATGATGTAAGTGGAAACGTTTATATGATGTATGAGGATAGAGATAATAACATACCCTTGTGGAGTGTATGATGTGTGGATGGTTTATAAACACCAAGAGAACTAAGGTAGTCATCTTATAAGGACGTTCTTATCATGAGTTGTATGGAATTTATGAGTTATATAAGTTTGAGTTTGATAACCAAGAAGATGAGCTCTGAGTTTTCTTGATGAAGATAGACCTAAAGTCCGAGAAGAGATGATAAGTAGAATACATGGATGTCTATGTCTTCACTGCTACCAGCACATAAGGATGAAAGGTGGTAATGGATGCTCTTATTGAGACATAGCTGCCTAGTTTAGCTAGTGGAAAGGCTGGAAGAGGTGGCTATGTGAACCCTAAGTTGTGAGATATGTTTGGCTAACACTCAGATGTAATGAGATATGGTGATCAAGTTAGTGGTTGCTTGATTATCCAGTCTAGGGCTTGATGTGATAAAAGGATGGTTGTAGAACCTCAGATGCACTTCTCTAAAAAAGAAGGTGATGAAACCCATGACTAGAGTGTTTTAGGGTTTTTGAGGAATCAACCTTGAGGAATCATGACATATAAGAGATCATGATTTTAAGTTCATCATATACCGTGGTACTACTAAGATAATAAGTGGTAGTAGTACTTTGGATGCCTAAGAAGTGTATGAAGTTGCATGTGGCATGTATCCATGCATGTCAGGGGGTGAAGGACAAACACCAATAACCCATTGAGTTGATATAGAGGATAAGAGTCCCCGAGGGGGAATGGGAGTTCATCACTATGGATGTTGTGGTAAGTCTCCCCTGGACCGAGGAAGATTAGGATGCAATCTGGGTTATGGTAGATCACCTTACCTAGATGACATGATCTGAGAGAAAGAGAGAGAGTATTGTCAAAGTGACAAATCCGGTTGAACTACATATAAGAAAGAGAGATGGTTCGACTACACCATGATGCAAGTTTAAAGGTTCATGAGTATGACATAAAGATTCATTCCATGTGGTGGAAGTAAATACATGACAAACTCGATGCTAGTACTTCTTATCACCCCTAACTAATGGTTAGTATGATCCAGACTAGAGGGTCTGATGAGAGCGTGTGTGCTTGTTCAAGGTGATACATGGAGACAGTTTTGTCCTATGAAAGATGTGATCTTAACCACCATAGCCAGTATCGAGATGTAAAGAAGCTCTGTAAGGGAGGCTGTGTCGGTCACCGCTTCATTAAAATGATGTTGGTGAAGGGACCTTGCAAAGGTCAAGAAAAGACTACCGTGTGTGCAGATGAAGTTGCTTTGATCGTGCAATGGCTGAAAGAGAGCCCAGGGGTGACATGAGTCGTGAGCTTATGTGAAGTAGACTGACATGCAGTTCACTGTCGGAGAATATGTGGTATGAAAATCCGTCCCCTCTGAGCTATATCTAAGAAAGATGAGCCCCGATACATGGGTCCATTTGGGATGGATTGGTGGAGATGGTTATGTTTAGCCTTACCCCTCGTGATAACGTGATGTATGATGTGTTTCACAAGTCCGATCTAGAGCACTATGTGAGGTGCCCGAGCCATGGGCTGAGCAATGAACCTAGTGAGCTCCCAAGGGAGGCTAACTTACCCTGAGTCACCTATAAGGGTACAAGATACCAAGGTGAGAGAGAGCTCAGGAGTAAAGAATATAATATGATAAAGGTTCTTTGGAAGCACCATGGAGAGGATGAAGCCACATGGGAGCCAATGACGAATATGGAAAAGTCTTATCTTGAATTGTTTATATGTTTGGTGGAATTTTGAGGGAAAAATTCCTATAAGAGTGGAAGGATATTACAACCTCAATTTTGCATATGTTTTCATAATTAAAATGTAATGTTTTTATGAATATGGACTTAATTGAAAAGGTTGTATGCTTTTCTTCAAAAGATGGATTTCTTTGAGAATATCCCTTTAGATAGGAATTTCATGATTCCTATTATTAGATTAATCCAATAATGGATGTAAAAGAGAAGAAAAGAGGAAAAGTCCAAGTAATGGAAAAAGATAAAAGATAATGGATATTAAGCAATATATTTATGAGAAATACATAGAAATCTCTAGAAAGTGGCATTAATGGCCACAATTGAGTAAATTTCGTTTATATGTGATTTTTAATGAAAGAAATAGGAAAAGACGGAAAGGAAATAAAACATAAAGATAAATCCTTGAAAATAAATCTTTTAGTAAATAAATAAGTAAGATAATGAGAAATATAAGGATTTTGAAATTTTAGGATTTCTTGGGGTCCAAGGAGTCCCAATATAGAAGAAGAAAGAGAAAAATACAAATAATACAAAAATATGAGGATAATGTGCTACAAAGTTAACGACTTTTTGGTATTATAAAAAAGAAATATTATTTGCTTTAAGAAAGTAGAATTTCGTGGCCAATGGATTAAAAGACAAGAACTAAAGAATAAAAGTGATAATTTTTGGATTTTCCATTATGTAAAGAGATTCCCTAATAACTAAGGAATATGGCTTATCAAGGAAATAATTAAAAAGAGAAGTTACATCTTAACAAGGAAAGTTTGGTTGTTATAGATGATGTGAGACTTGTTCTCCTCGTGGGCAGGCATGCCAGGGCGCTGCTACCTATCCCTATATAAGGGACAGACCCATAGCTTTGAGTTTTCCTTGTCTCACACTCTTCTCCAACCTTGCACCTGCTCAAACCCTAACCAAGGGGGTAATGCGACCCCTAGAGCAACGAGGAGCCATGGACTGGAGTATGATGGAAGCACAATGCTCCCATGACACCACAGAGGAACGCGACCATCGTCCCCGTGCCATAGCACTTGCGCGACACCAACAAGAGGGAAACAGGCTGTCCGCGTGCTCTAGGACTAGAGGGCTTGAACCGGCCATCATGGCCACAACCCAATAGCGTCCTCACATGCGCAGGGGCACGGTGGAGGCGGGGGAACCACCCTGGTGGTCGCCGAGGTCTGGGAAGCAGCGACATGGCCACACCTGATCCTTGCTGCCACGGAAGTAGAGGGATTTTGCGAGGAAGAAGAAGACCCGGACATTGGAAAAAATGCCCTCCCAAGGTTTGAAGAGCTAGATCTTTACACATGGGCAAAATTGCCTTTTCGTTATGTTTCTAAATCAGCCAGGTTACACAGAGGCGCGATGCATGGGATGGCTGACGTGTCAGCATCCTATTGGTCCAAGTAAGTGAATTTTGTATAATTCATATCTATTTATTGGTAGCTCAGATTGATATATGTAATATATGAATTTTGCTCAGAAAAATGAGAGGAATCAAATAAAATTAGATTTAGATTCTAATTCCTCTTGCAATTTGAAAAGTAGTTGAAGTTATCAACTTTAATGCATTAATGATTAAGAAACCCTAATCTATGATGATTAATGATTTGGGAAGGGTTATAAGGATGTTTAAAGTTGATACTAACCTGTTGATTATAAAAAGGACACATTAGATCCAAAAGGATAATCTTCATGCATAGTTTGATTAATTTAGGGTTCCGTGTACATGAATATGCATTAGAAACCCTAATTTATGTTGATATGAATTTTAATAGTTTTAATTGTGCAAATCCATGAATAAAATAGAGATTTGATGATTCTAAGATATTTTGAGTATAAAAGTTCCTAATTGTGGATAAATACCCTTAATTTGGTAATTAGGGTTTTCTAGTGGATTAATGTGATATTAGTGATAAATGGAGTTCATATGTGAATTAGACCATAATGAAATACGAGTTGTCAATTCGAAAGAAACCAAAGATGATAGTTGGGACTAGTGATCTTGACATGACTTAAAACGATAAAGATGATAGTTTTGGTGTAAAAGAGATATATTATACTTAATTGACATTCAACTATGCTTATGATGTTGAAATTGGGGTTTGTGAACTAAAAGAGCATTAAACGTGATAAAAGCATTATGGAGGCTAAAATCCTAATGAAACCCTAAAGTTGGCCTAGAAATCCTAGGATGGCATCCAAGCCTATCTTGGATAAAACAATGACACTTGGATGTTATGCATTGATTTCAGGATATTGATGATTGCTTATTTGATTGTTCTTGAATATTATTGCTTGGACATCAAATTGCTCTGGATCATGTATGTGGTTACGCTTGTGAATATCTCGAACTAGTTTTTGAGGATTCTCGAAGTTTTCATCGGTGGCTTGAATTAAACTGTCGGATGAATTTAATTCATGCATACTATAATGTGGATATGACTATCACCTAATATATATGCCTAATAGCTCAGATCCTAGTCCCCTTTGTAGCTTGATAGATTGACCTAGTACATGGCTACCTATGGGGTTGGTCCATCAGGTCATTGGATGGCTTAGTACATAGCTACCTATGGGGTAGGTCCATCAAGTCACCATGAGTCAGAGAATGGGCTACCTTTTGTTAGGGCCATGCAACTCCACAACCCTAAGTAATGGCTACCTGTGAGGTAGGACCATGGGGGTAAGGATCTACCATAAGAGAGAGGTAGTATCCAAGTCCAATGTAGGGACAACACCGAGATAAGAGGATAGGTATGGATTGAGTAGTATTGCTTAAAACGTAACCTTGATTGTTAAATGATATTTGGTTGCTTACATTGTTACCATAGTTGCACGATTATTATTTCCCCCACATACCAACATATTCATTTATGCTGACCGACGTTTTTTTTGGCAGCATTTTAGGTACAAATTGAAAAGGACAAACAGTAAAGTGGCATACTATGAAATTAAGAAATAAAGTGCAAGGAGGATTAGTTAGAATAGAGTCTATATGTGGATAGAAGTTAGATATCCAAGTTTTTGAAAAAGGTATGCAAAGTTTTATTTTATTCCAGCTTTCAGTGTAGTCATGGTAGAATTTAATAATAATTGTTGATTATTTGTCGAACCTTTGATCCGGGAAATTGGGATAACGACTCTAACCTCTTGGTCTCCCTTAATTGGGGGTTATCGGGAGGCGGGGTCGTTACATGGGGGTTCCTATAGACACCGTAGGAACTTGAAGGAACTCTATACAAACATGCTTAACAAGGTTTAAAGGAACATTGGGGGTTCGACAAATATAACCTTATCTCTTGCCAACACGTCACTACAACCAAAACTACCCTCAACTTGTCAGCGACCTACATAATGAAATATGCAACCTTACCAACATCAGTATGTGACTGGGTGGATCAACTGATAAGGAATTTTATATGGGTGGGTAAATAGGATGGCTAAGGGATACATCTAATAGCATGGCAAATATTAATTACCTCAAAGGATAAAGGAGGGCTAGGAGTTAAATCATCACAAGAACAAAATGAGGCACTCCTTATGAGATCCACGTGGGACTACATGACGGGGAGATATGTTCAATGGGCAAAGCTGATGCAAGAAAAGTACATATCACGTCGAGGCACTTCTACGTAGGGATCTATCATGTGGAGGACAATCCTATGACAACTACCCTTAGCACAACTAAATACAGGAAGATCAATATGTAATGGGAGAAGGGTGAATGTGTGGAAGGATGCTTGGATAAACAACAAAACCAAACTCACTCTCCTACCCGGCAAGACAGTACCTCAAGATATTGAGGACCTCAAAGTCATCTTCTTAGTCAACCTAATGGGGAGTGGGACAATGGCTTCTTGGAGGAAAGGTTCACTGCCGACACAGTTAGACAAATCTAGAGGATGTCTATTCCAGATGACCAATATGGAAAAGATGAATGGACATGGACACCAAGGAAGTATGCAGATGTCAGTACTAGAAGCATGTACAAGTTATTAATCCAATATAAGAAAATAATAAGAATAAGAGACTGGGCATGAATATGGAGTAGTCCAGTGGCCCAAAGGATACATATCTTTATCTGGTTGACAATGCGTAATAGAATCTTGACAAATTCCCTGAGGAAAATAAGATATATGACACCAAATGGTCACTGCACAAGATGTAGATATATGAAGGAGACTAGTCTACATGTGCTGAGAGATTTCCCAACAAGTCTGGAAGTGTGGAAGCGTCTATTTCATCAACATCCAACTGAATTGTTTGATGTTACCTCAATAAAAGAGTGGATTGAGATTGAACTTTCGAGCAGGTTCCAGGAAGAAAAAACTGATGCCAAATTCATGATAGGTTGCTAGATTCTATGAAAGACTAGGAACAAACACTTGTTTTAGAAAATGACTCAACAACTCGGGCACATAATTGCAAGGATAGAAAGAGAACAAAATCGTATAGAGAATCTTGAAAATATGAGAAAAGTTGAATAATTAAGAATAAAAATAGTTGAGTTTTTACCATTGGAAAATGAGGATACTACATGATGGAGAAGGCATGAAGAAGGACACCACACTATCAATGTGGATGTGGCCATAAACCAATTCTTAAATATCAGGTGCACAAGCTGGGTACTGAGGAATGATCGAGGTGAATGTTTAAATGATGTAGCTACAAAAGGCAATGGTAGTGATCCAACTGAATGTGAGCTCTATGAGAATGAGTAAGGATTGGCTCAAGCAGGAAACTGAATCTAAATAAAGTGCAAGTTCAAACTGACTCACTGATGGTCACTTAGTTCATTGAAGGAAGCCGACCAATGCCGCCAAAATTTAAAGCTATGATAGGATGCATTGCAGGGTGGAGAAGGAAGTTACATGATTGCTAAATGGTATTCATAGGAAGAGAAGCAAATCTTGCGGAAGACAAGTTGACATATTGATTTTTAAACAAACAAAATCCTGATATTATGTTAGGGCATTGCCCAATGTTCTTGATATATCTTATATGTAAGGAAGGAGGTATAAGGGGTGCAAATCAAAGAGACATAGGTGATTTTGTAATCATAGGCTAAGAAAGTGCAATGTGTTATCGAAAAAATGTCTATCATCCTATTATGAAATAATCATAGCTTTAAATTTAGTTAAAAAGACATTAAACTAGATCTCAACCTTATTTCTTTTATACTAGAGACATTAAATACAAACTATTATATTTAAGTGTCTATACATGCCCTCTTATCACAAATTTATTTAAAAATTAATATTTGACTAATTAGAAAACTTTAACAGAATATAGTTGTAACAACATTGAAACTCAATGTGGTTATTTTTTTAATAGCCCACATGGATCGACGACCTCATCAGTTACTACATATAAAAGTACCTCAAACATTGATCATAATGTGAGTCTCATTAGATTTTAGCAAATGAAAACTAAGAGAAAACTTCAAAATAATTATTATTTTTCACTTATTATCAACATATATTTTAACTGTCTTTTTTTAAGATTCACAATGTCATGCCAAATGCCAATTTTCTTTATAAAAGTTTAGTGACAAGTATGATTCGTTCTTTGTAACCCCCTGAGTCTATTAGTCGACTCAGTTGCTAGACACAATTATATCTAAACTAACATACCTATGTCGATTATACTTCTAATTTTGACTGACAACACAGCCATGTTATTATGGTGGTGCACGCCTGTGTGCTACATGATGATCATGTATGTGCAAATGTGATGCCACTTCAATAACTCAGCTTTAGCATTTCATTCTCCTTTACTCAAATTTTAACAACTTCTACCTCTTCTCACATTTTTCTAAATTCTTGCTTGGCATTTTTAGAACCTCACATCCAACTAAATGACCTAAAGTAGTGATTGTCCACATAATTGGTAGGAAATTAAGCTTGAAAGATAAGATGATAAGGCACTTAAATGGTGTTGTTAATATAGTTTTCTAAAGGAAATGCTAGACACTTTGGGGTATTTATATTTGGGTAGGATTCTTTGAACTACTAGTAGTTATTATGTATAAATCTTATAAATTAGTGCCGACCAAATACTTTTACAGATGCCTACTAGACTACTAGTATAGTGTAGAGATTTTACGAGATTCAGAAGCCCACATGCTTGGGTAAAACCGAGAACTGCCATGTTTCTTCAGACGAATAAACTTTGCGTATAACTAACTGTCAGAGCCCACTGCTTTTTAGCCCTCATTGGTCCGGTGACCCTGTCATTTATGTGTGAATCTACCAAGAGTCCAAATGTGTCCCGCCAAATGCCCACTTTATGTTTGAATCTACTTGAACCGGCATGAAAAACCAAATGTACCACGAAACAATCTACTCTAAAGGCTAGTTTTGTTGGGGTGTAGCCAAACTGCCGTGGTTGGCAATATATCTTTAATAACAAAGTTACATTTTACAGCTCATTATTTCTTTAAAAAAAAAGCCTAAAATAACAGTACAGTAAATATTTTTTTTTTCGACCAAAAAAAAATATACTGTTGTCTATGCTGAATGGGATTGGAGTCCAGAACACGTAACCAGCCTTGTCACGTGAGGGCTGGGGTGGGCTTCAACAAATACTGGGACTAATTTGCAATGGGAATAGGGAGCCTCTCGATAGAGGCCTAGCCGTACAACCAAACAAGCCCGTCAAAATCTAGAATCGAGCCATATTCCGACGGCATCTGGCATCTTCCCCTGCACGGTCCCAGTACGCAACGGCATTACCGGAAGCAGAGCTGCAGAAGAAGCGAGCTACCACTTCCTCCACTGACGGCCACCTCAAACATCCACCGCAATGAAACGCTCCATTATTCTCCTTCTCTTCCCCTCTGTCCTAGTCTTGCTACTCACTGCATCCTTGCTATGCCCGAGTGAACGCGGCTGGAAGCCCCTCTTTCGGCCCAAGGATGTGCTCCCCCTCTTACCGAGGCGAATCGCATGGCCGCTGCTCAGCTCTCTAAACAGCGCCGTTGACCTCCTCCCGGCCTTCGTCGGTGCTGCTACGACAGCTTCCAACACCACTGTCCAGTGGAAAGGGGCCTGCTTCTACGAAAACACAGCATGGATGGAGTTCCACAATGAGTCGGGCTCGCGTTTCGGCGGCGGTACGCTCCATATCAAGGTCTGTTACCATGAGGGGACGCCTTAAATGCCATTGATGCTTTTTTCAGCTACTGTTCTTTCTCTCCCGATAGGCGATAGTACTGTTAGAGTAACGGGTTCGGGTTTTAGAGAAAATTACTTGGTGGACCATTTTGATGTCGTGGTACCTTCTCCTTCTCATGTGGTTTTGCTTTTGAGTTGAACGACTCATATCCGGCCATGAAGCAATACTCACCTTATGGTATTGCTTTGCACTAGGAGAGTGCTTTACATAACATGACCGGACCTCGCGACATCACACCATAAATCCAGTATCCAGTCTATCTTCGGACCTTCTTTAATGATCGGCCATTCTAACTAAGCGAAATGCTAAGGGAAACTAATATAGAGTTCCTATTTACACTCTATATTTTTGTTAGCCATGTACCGTTTCATCCCTACGGACCTTACCCTTATACAAATCTTCTCCATGCGTTAAAGTATTCTAATTCAGCCACATGTCTATTTAGTGAGCTCTTAATGGTAAGGTGGCTTATAAAGAAACATTTACAAGTTAACTTTTCTTAAAATAACTAAAGGGAAAGAGTAGGATTTTCTCATGAAATCCGGCACCACATTTGATAATTGGTGGGGAATGTTGTATAAAATAGAAACCATTCATTGATGTTGTCATCAGCTGCGTGGATGGTTCTTTTCCACTGTGTTCTATTTTGGATCTTAATTCACATTGAGATGTAATCATGATTACCTCTCCCTAAATTCGTTTAGGTTTATCTTTTGCCATATGGTTGCGTCTTATATTATACATTTGGGTGCACTGGTCTATTTCCTAGTCTACCCTGCCCATATCCTAATTATCTAGGACTGCCATCTCGTAGTTTTGTTATAGATAACTGATTATTGATATTCACTACATTTAAGATAAGAGATAATTTTTATGTAATTTATTTTTAACACTCTCTCTAAAGCTAACTCATATCAAAAAATGATTGATCCTCCTAACTCACATCACTCGAATAAACACCTTCAAGAGTGAGTCTGCAATAGATGAACTCTTAACTTAATACAGAGAAGTAGTAGTAGAAGTAAATATAACTGTAACAACGATAAGTCATGAGAGTAGTGGTAGCCATCATCTCAATCGCTGTCATATTTATGAAATAGAAGGCACCGACAGACACAAAACTATAGATCCTAAAGGTGCAAGATGCAGAATAAATGACGATAGTAATATGCATAATCTGGCATGGACAATAGGAGGGTGATTGAGATGGTAGGATGACATTGATCTACTGTTCATTGTTGTCATGAACTCAACATGATTTAGCAAATCGCTAACGTAAAACAAGGGCACATCTCCAATTGTTGGAGGAGAAGTAGAAGATCTACGGATGGTAGTAATATGCATAATCTGGCATGGTAGTAATATGCGTAACGGATGGTAGTAAGATGCAGAATAAATGACTATAGTAATATGCATAATCTGGCATGGACAATAGGAGGCGAATTGAGGTGGTAGGATGACATCGATCTACTATTCATTGCTGTCATGAACTCAACATGATTTAGCAAGTCGATAACGTAAAACAAGTGAACAACTCCAATTATTGGAGGAAAAGTAGAAGATCCATGGATGGTAGTAAAATTAGCATGAGAAATTTTCTCACTGTTATTATATATTCTATCACCACTCTTAATCACTCTTCTCTTCCTGTCCTCCATCTACCCCCACACCCACCTTGAGTAGCATCCCAAGAGTTGTTGACTTGGAAAAACTACAAATCCCCTGTCAAAGTGATGGGAGGGAGAGTAGGAATATAGAGGTGGACATGGAGCAAATAGAAAAGTAGTACTACGTTATTATGTAGAATATGGAATATGAGAAAGGCATGTGGACCAGACGGTATTCCCACAATGTATGGAAGAATATGGGTGATGACGAAATTTTGTGGTTAACGAATTTCCTTAATATGATCGTGAAGACCTAGGAAGCACAAACACTTCCCGGAGGCCCACCTTGGCTGTCCTCGACACATGCCCAACTAGGACACACCATGGACACGTGCAAAATCTGTCCACAGCGTGTCTGCATCAGACACATGTACAAGACAGCCCCACAATCCCAAAAGTGTCTTTAATCTACCTCATTTTCCTCAAAATGTGTCCATGGCATGTCCGTGTCGGACACGTGTCAGGGACGACCATGGTAGCCTCCGAGTAGTGTCCTTGATCTACCTCATTTTCTTACTTCCCATCAGCCCATCCTCTTCTTCGCTCTCCTTACATGTCTTTCCATCTACCTCCTCACGCTTCGCTGATGGTCTGCTCCCTTCCTCATGACAACAAAGTTATGTCCATTAGTAGTACACCCTCTACTATGTCTACTACTACCTTCCACTCCTCTTCCATCGACTACTTTAATACACGCCATCCTCCTATACCATCACAAGTTTGACGAAACTATTGATATATATATATATATATATATATATATATATATATATATAGAGTCAGGCTAGAATACACTCGAGTGTACGGATCGCACGGATACACTCAAGTGTGTTTGCATATCAAGACTAGTTTTTGCAAATTGTAAACCATTGATCTTCACCGTCATACTATAACTAGGCTACATACAAATTTTGAACCCATTTGGATGAGTGTAGCTCACTCATCCAAGGGCAACAAAATCAACGCACGAAACTAATTTGAAATGCATAATTTTTGCGGTCTTCATAACATGAGCTATACATATCCAAATGTGCTCAAATTTTGCGTATGAGTTGTTCACGAGTTGTTTAAGAAGATCAATGGATTAGATTTTCAAAAAAAATATTGCATCATGGAAAACTACTTGAGTGTATTCCGCTCCGGATACACTCGAGTGTATTCTAGCCTGACTCTATATATATATATATATCATTAGCTGTTTTATTCTTCTTTTGTTCTATTTTCCTTTTACTTAAGTTGTCTATAATATATGCCTAAGTATAATAGGCCCATTAGTGTTTGCTATGTGCTTCCTTCTTGTTTCCCCTCCTATTTATAGGAGAGGGTTGTACTCTTTTCATAATATAAAAAGACGACTGCTTTCAACATGGTATTAGAGCAGGACAGATAGCCGTCTCAAGACCCCTCCTTTCCAAGCCACTGTCGTCACATGTCTCCCCTCCCATCCTCACTCATAATCTTCTTTCTTATCCGCCGCTATTGATCACACCATGGGAGATCTAGTCTTCTTGCTAGCCCTTTCCTCCTAACAAGAGGATCTAAGAGATCTGCCTACGGATTTTTCGTCAGTCTTATTTCCTGAAAACCGGTTGTTCGGAAAATCGTATGCCATCTTTTTTATAGTCATCTATGACCATCTTCTATAGAGCTTTGTCCACATATTATTTGATAATCTGATCTTCCCAACGTGTTTCTATTTTCCTTGGTGATCCATAAGGTTTACTACCTATTCTATGCCTTTTTTAGACTCAGATCTGCTGTTTCGCCGCCTACACGGCGTGTTTGTAGCTTAACACGACGTGTTGTCGTCGTAAATTTGCTGCTGTGCTTCTGCTGCACTAGACACAACGTGTCACCTTGACACGACATGTCAGTGACTTTCTGACCTATTTTCTGCTCTACATTTGCTATTTTGGCATACCTTGTATATTATGGGATCGTCTTCCTCCATCAGGATTCCCGAGACAGACCCTAAGTGTGCAGTTTCTGTGAAATTTAATGGCTCTATGTCCTATGGGCATGCTCGTTTCCGACCTATGTGCACTCTTTAGAAAAACTGGAGCATCTCATAGATCTACCTCCACCACAAGAAGACACATGATAAAAAGAAATCTACCAAAGAAGCATCCGAGAAAAGAAAGGCGGAGTTTAAAAAGTGGGCTGAACATGACTCTCTACTTCTTTCCTGGATTTTGAATAGTCGTGAATTACATACCTCTATAAATCTACTCTTCACCGACACAGCCAAGGAGGCATGTGATCACCTTGTCCAAGTATACTCAAGAAAAGGAAATGCCTCCAGAGTATTTTATCTATATAAATGCTTGCATTCCCTTAAACTTGAAGATACTTGGCCTTTGCTTCACCTTTCAACACCTTTAAAGAGATTTGGGGCGAGCTCAAGCTTCATCACCCCTTATCATCGGATTGTTCTAAAATGCAGAACCAACAAGAAGAAATACAACTATGTTATATTTTGGCATCTCTACCTTCTAGTTATGAAGTTGTTTGCCAACAAGCTCTTAGATCTAAACCCTTACCGACGTTAGATGATGTCTATCTTCGACTATCTGGTTTTGTGTCTTCTATTACTGCTGTCAAGGAGACTGCTGCTCTTGTTGTTGCCAGACGAGCGCGTGGTAATCTTGGTCATGGTCGGGGAAATAATCTTAACAACAGTGGGAGAGGAACCTCTTCTTCCTTGTCCCAATCATCCTTGTCTCAATCCAGATTCTGCAATTTCTGCAAGTGTACTAATCACAATGAAGACATGCTGGGTAAAGCATGAGAAACCAGAATGGGCCAATAGAGTGTTAACTACTGATGCTGATAGGGAGTCTACCTCTGTCCCTCGTAGTACCAATCTTCAGATGGTAACATTGAGTTCTTCTGACCTTGACAAATTGATCAAGGCCGCTTTTGCTGCTACTATTACAACTCATGCAAATATTGACCTACATTCAGGTGACCCCTCATGTCTTCAAGCCTCTTCTCTTCATGAAAAGATGATTGAGTTATTGATTTGAGAGTACAACCCGCATGACTGGTAATAAAAATATATTTACTTATCTGAAGACATTTACTTGTCATCCTCGTTTGCGTCTAGCAGATGGATCCACCTCTCCATTTATTGGGAAAAGAGATGTGAATAATTATCTTCTTAATCTATTCTCTTTTTGCCTAAATTCCAATTAAACTTTATGTTAGTAAAATTAGCAAAATCTTAAACTGCAATGTAATCGTCTTTCCTTACATGTCTCTATGCAAGATCTCAGGACGAAGAAGATGATTGGTGGAGAATATGAAGGTGGAGATGGCTTGTACTACCTACAGACCCCGCCAAGCCCCCCTACTACTACTCTTGTGGCCACTTTAGCTCCCTTCATCAATGGCACGTGCGACACGGTCACCCTTTTGCTTCCAAATTAAAGTCTTTATTTCCAACTGTGTCTATTTTGAATTTTTCATGTTAGTCTAGTCAGCTTGGAAAACTCTATTGTACAATGTTCCTCGCTGTCATAACAACAGGAGTCCAACTTTGGTTTACTTAGTTCACTCTGATGTTTAGGGACCATGTCATATTGCTAAAAATACCGGTGTACGATATTTTGTTACCTTTATTGATAACTGGTCTTGTGCAACTTGGATTTATTTATTAACAGATCGTTCTGAAGTTTTAGATGTTTTCTCTAAAATTTAAAATGAAATAAATACTCAATTCTTTACTACTACTAAATTTGTCTGCACTGATAATGCTTCTGAATATGTACAACATGGTTTTCAAAAGGTTTGTATTGCCAAGTGGATTGATTATTCACCAAACTTCTTGTCTCTATAGCCCACAACAAAATGGAGTTGCCAAAAGGAAGAACATACATCTCCTTGATGTAGCTCGCACTCTCCTATTTGAAATGGAAGTACTTAAGTTTTATTGGGCTGATGCCATCCATTAGCCAATTATCTCATTAATCGTATACCTTCTTCTATGCTTCAAAATAAAATTCCTAATAACCTTCTTTATCCCCATGAACCAATCTTTACTTTACCTCTAAAAGTTTTTGGCTGCCTATGCTTTCATAATCACCAACCTGTGAGTGATAAACTATTGCTTCGTGCTTCCCGATGATGTTTTCTTGACTACTCTCGTATACAAAAGGGGTATAAATGTTTTGATCTTCTTGCATGTCGTTTGCATGTCAATGCGGACGTTACCTTTTTTGAAGACACATCTTTCTTTTCTGAACCTAGTAACCAGGTGCCACTTCCAACTGTGCCCATTCCTGACCCCATTGTGCCTGCATCTTTACCTGAAGTATCCCCGACTTTGACATCTTCTTAGACTGATGATCCACCTGAAGACAATGGTAATATTACTGATCTATTACAACTTCTGATTCTGTCATTCCTATTGCATTACAAAAAGGGCGACGATCTGGTTCCAAATATTGTATCTCTCAACATATGTTTACCAATCATTTGAATGCTTCTGTGGCTCACTTTACTGTTGTTTTATCTGCAATTTCTATCTCAAAGAACGTTCAAGAGACACTACTACACCTGGGTGGAAACGAGCCATGGATGAGGAGATGGATGCACTTCACTCTCGTGGGATATGGGACCTTGTTGATCTCCCTACAGGTAGTAAACATGTTGCTGCCGATGAGTTTTTAATGTGATATATTTGCCTGATGGGACAATTGAATGCCTAAAAGCCATATTTGTTTCTAAGGGATACACACAAGAAGCTGGGATTGATTACTTTGAAACATTTTCTCATGTTGCTCGTCTTAAAACAGTCCGAATTCTGATTAATGTTGCTATGAATAAAGATAAACACTTACAACAACTAGATGTTAAGAATGCTTTTCTATAAGGAGATTTACATGAGACTGTCTATATGTCACAAACTCTAGGTTATGTTGCTCTATAAGGAGATTTACATGAGACTGTCTATATGTCACAAACTCTAGGTTATGTTGCTCAGGGAGAGTACTATGGGAAAATATGCCTTCTAAAGAAAGTCATTTATGGCCTCAAACCGAGTCCTCGAGCATGGTTTAACAAGTTATTCCTTATACTGCACAAATTTGACTTCATACGGTCAAAGTGACCACTCTATGTTTATGAAAATCACTTCTGGCATTATTGCTCTTACTATTTATGTGGATGATATCATCTTGTCTGGCAATGATGTTGCATGAATTGTTGCTAAAAAAATATCCGATGAAGCATTTTGTGACAAAAGATCTTGGGCGTCTATGGTATTTTCTTGGCATTGAGATAGCACATAACAAGGATAGAGTATCTTTATCTCAGAAAAAATATACTCTAGACTTACTGAAACTAGAATGCTTGGTTGCAGACCTACAGTCTCATGTATGAATCAAGCACATGATCTATGGACAAAATCTACTCAGCCCTTAAAAGATAAATTTAACTATAAAAGCTTGGTTGACAAACTTTAATATCTTACTGTTACTAGGCCAGATATATGCTTTACTGTTGGTGTTCTTAGTCAATTCATGGATTGTCCTAGGCAGTGTCATTGGGACGCTGCATGTCGAATGTTGAGATATTTGAAGAATGCACCTGGATAGGGACTGCTTTATAAAAGAAATGGGCATCTCGATGTGACTGGATATTGTGATGTTGATTATGTGGGTATAAATTATAGAGTGGAAGGGAATTGTTTATTCAGTGAGTGAAAAAGGTGTACAGGGTACTCTCTTATATAGCTACAGAGAGTTGAGACAGATACACAAGTGAGCAATATGGGACTAATACAAAAGAAAATAACAAGGCAGAATAAGTAAATAACACATTATGTCTATACTCCCCCTCAAGCTGGAGCGTAGATGTCGAATAAGCCCAGCTTGTCAATGAGTGTCTGGAAGCGAGCTTTAGGTAGAACTTTGGTGAAGATGTCTGCAAATTGCTTCTCAGTGTTGAGATATGGAGTGCAGATGTGTCCAGATAGGACTTTCTCCAGAACGAAATGGCAGTCAACTTCAATGTGCTTTGTTCTTTCATGGAAGGTGGGGTTGCTCGCAATGAAAATGGACGCCTTATTATCGCAGAACATAGGAATGGGGCTAGAAGATGTGATATCAAACTCGTTCAGAAGACCACAGACCCACAGGAGCTCACATGCAGTATGAGCCATGGCTCTATATTCTGCCTCTGCACTAGACCGGGCAACAACTGTCTGCTTTTTGCTGCGCCACGTAACCAGATTTCCTCCCACAAAAGTGCAATATCCAGATGTAGACTTCCTGTCAGATCGACTTCCTGCATAGTCAGAATCAGAAAATCCAGATAAATTGCAATGGCCATGCTTTTTGTACAGAAGCCCTTTCCCTGGAGAGCTTTTGAGATAGCGTAAGATGTGACAAATAGCATCCCAGTGGCATTGTCGGGATTTATCAAGATACCGACTTATGAATCCTACAACAACTGTTAAGTCAGCTCTAGTGACAGTCAAATAGATAAGCTTGCCAACTAGTCTTCTGAACTGGTGACGATCAGCATAAAGAGGAGAAGTATCATTATCCCAATCCATATTGGGATCCAGAGGAGTGTTGGCTGGCTTGCAACCCAGCATGCCTGTCTCCTGCAACAGATCAAGGACATATTTTCTCTGTGACAAGCATAGTCCTGCAGAAGATCTAGCAACTTCAATACCTAGAAAATATTGTAGTTTTCCTAGGTCTTTGGTGATGAAGTGTTGTGCCAAATACTTTTTGGTTGCCTGTATCCCTGCACTGTCACTGCCAGATAAGACAATATCATCAACATACACAATAAGGATGACAAGCCCTGTTGTAGTTTTACGGATAAATACAGAATGATCAGATTGTGAACGCCGAAAGCCAAAGGTAATTAAGATCTGAATGAGCTTGTCAAACCAAGCACGTGGGCTTTGTTTCAGACCATAGATAGCCTTTCTTAGTTTATAGATTTTAGAAGCAGACTCCCCCTGAGCAACAAATCCCGGAAGTTGCTCCATGTAGATCTCCTCCTGTAAATCTCCATATAGAAAAGCGTTTTTGACATCAAGTTGAAACAAAGGCCAATCTTTATTCACAACAATAGATATCAGAATACAGACAAAATTTAAGCATGCAACTGGAGAAAAGGTTTCAAAATAATCAACTCCATATGTTTGAGTATACCCTTTTGCAACTAATCGGGCTTCCAGGCGTTCAATGGTACCATCCGGTTGATATTTAATAGTAAAAATCCAGCGGCATCCAACAGTGTGGCAAGAAGAGGGACGATCAACCAGATCCCATGTTTGTTGATCACAAAGTGCATGCATTTCCTGCTCCATAGCATGTTTCCAGGCAGGATGGCGAAGTGCCTCTTCGGCTGATTTAGGAATTTCCACAGCAGACAGAACAGAAGTGAAATAAGCAAAGCTATCACAGAGATTGTCAAAATAACAGAAATTATTGATAGGATGCTGAGTACATGAGCGAACACCCTTCCTTAAACTGATAGGAAGATCTAGGTCCGAAAATACCTTAGTGGATGGTGGATCAACCGCAGACGCAGGATTTGGTTCAGCCGGGGCTTCGGAAGCACTGATGTTCTTTGATCGGCGCCGATAGACTTGCAATGGGCGTTCTTGAGGCATATCAGGCACTGGTAATTCCTCAACAACTATTGGTAACCGTGTTGTAGCCATAAGATCAGTCGATAATTTTTCACCAGCAGTAGAATAATAAGGCATATGCTCAAAAAAGGTCACATCCGCACTAACAAACCACTGTTTTTTAATAGGATCAAAACAACGGTAGCCTTTCTGAGTACGGGAGTATCCCAAAAACACACATTTGACAGAGCGAGCATCAAGTTTGGTGAGACCAGGGCGAAGATTTTTCACAAAACAAGTACTGCCAAAAATGCGAGGAGGCAGAGAAAATAAGGGTTTATTAGGAAACAAAGTGGCGTACGGGACCTGATTTTTCAAAACAGAAGAAGGCATGAGATTGATAAGATAGCATGCCGTAGAGACAGCTTCAGGCCAGAAGTGATGGGGTACTTTGTAGTGTATGAGAAGGGTGCGAGCAACCTCAAGAAGATGACGATTTTTCCGTTCAGCGACACCATTTTGTTGAGGGGTGTAAGGGCAAGTGGTCTGATGTATGGTTCCTCGGGCAGCACAAAAAGAGGTAACAGATTGTTGCATGAACTCTAGTGCAGTATCAGTACGAAAATTTTTGATAGGCCGATTAAATTGAGTGTGAATTTCAGCAAAGAAGGTGCGAATAGTTTCTAACACAATATCCCGACCTTTAAGTAAAAACAACCATGTGGTGCGAGAATAATCATCAATAAATGTCATAAAATATTTCACACCGGAGTGACTGGATACAGAGCATGGCCCCCAAATATCAGCATGAACCAAGTCAAAAATTTCTTTAGAAGCAATAATTTTCTTAGCAGGAAAATTAGACCGAGTTTGTTTGCCCAAAACACAAGTTTCACATGAAAAATTGTTATTAGATAAAGTAGGAAATAAATGTTTTAATTTGGCAGCAGATGGATGGCCCAATCGAAGGTGCCATTCTAATCCTGTCACTGAAGTAGATAGCATAGCCGCAACAGTAGGAGGTCCATCCAAATAATACAGCCCATCTGGTCCTTCACGGCCCGAACCAATCCTCGTCTTCGTGCGGAGATCCTTCAAAATATAGCCAGAAGGATCAAATTTAATAGAGCACTTGAGTTGTTTAATCATCTTACTGACGGACAATAAATTAACATGAAACTTTGGAATATATAACACAGAATTCAAGTGTAATTTTGGTGAAAGCGGAACCGTGCCAGTGCCATGAACAACAGTTTTGGATCCATTTGCAACAGTAACAGAAGATATAGGAGCAGTTTTATTGAGACTCGAAAAAAGATGAAGATCACCAGCCATATGAGTGTATGCACCTGAGTCAATGCACCACTGTTTGTTACCAGATGATGGAGAGGCAAGCATGGCAGAGGGTCCGGAAGTAGACGAGGATGGCAGCTGTGCGAGGCATTCCTGGAACATCTTCTCGAACTCCGAACGTAACCATTCTGTGTTAGCTGGAGCAGTAGGCGTGTCAGCAATAGTGTCCGCAGCAGTTTCTGTAGCAGCCTGGTTAGCCTAAGCCGGCTTGCCGTGCTTAATCCAGCAGCGATCTTCAGTATGATTGTCCCGACCACATCAGTTACAGTAGTGTGGGCCGGGAGGAGCATCACGTCCAGAGGTAGATGAGCTGTGACCTCCCGAGGGAGGAGGGCGGCCGCCACGGCCACGGCCAGAATCAGCAGAGCGAGCAATAAGTGCAACATGCTCAACAACAGGAGTAGGAGTCATGGACGGCAGACGTTGGACTCGTTTGAGAACATCCCGAAGAGTGGGCAATGGGTCACTTGACAGGATCTGGTCAACCACACCAGAAAAGGAGGCAGGAAGTGCAGCTAAGAATTGCACCAGTTGCAGTTCGTTGCGTTGCTTTTGAGCAATTTTGATGTCCGCCGTCAAAGGGTGGTAGAGTTCAAACTCATTCCACAGAGCCGAGCATTGATTGTAGAAGTCGTCAATGGAAGTGTCAGTGGAGAACTCCTTTTTCGCCAAGGTTTTGAAAATTTCAAAAACGCGCTTTGGATTCTCCTGATGGGAATAGACATGGGACAGTTGATCCCACATGGCTTTAGCATCATGAAGGCAGAGAAGAGATTGGCTAATCCGAGGCTCGGTACTGTTGAGGATCCAAGACATGATGCCGGAATCATCCTTGGACCATTGCGCATAGTTCTGTCTGGTTTTGTCATCCGAATCAGCAGACGGAGTAGCAGGAGGCTCAACCGTAAGATGGTGATATCGGCTTTGCGCTTTGACATATAGCACAAAGGACGCCGACTAGAGATGGTAGTTGGAGCCACCGTCGAGTTTCACCGTGGTGACACAGAGATCGGGGAGGCTCAGGTAAAGCCATGGCAGAAGCAGTAGTCGGCGCAGAAGCAGATCAGAGTAGAGACCCACAGAGGGCAGATAACAGCAGCAGGGATCTGACGTGTCAGATCAGAAAACCCGTATGGGGCAAAATATGCATAGAGAAACCTACGCCGTCATGAGGAAACTCGACGTTCCGTCATGGGCGCAGGCAGAGAGGACGGTGAGACGGAAAGACTCTCAACTTAGCCAGCCAACAGATGTCCGAACGTAGATCCGAGGAGCACCCAGACGTAGATGGAGAATAAAGGTAAAAACCAATAGCCGCCGGAGCAGAGGTGAATAGAGGAGTGGCCGAAAGAGAAGATGTTAGGAGGGTGGAGGGATGAAGGGAGGCTAGGCGGTGAGAAGGGAAGGCGGCGGCAGGGTGGTTGGATGGAGGAGGCGGCGGGGTGGCTGGGTAGAGGAGGTGGCGGGCGGGTAGAGGGGGGGGGGCTGGGTAGAGGAGGTGGTGGTGACGGACGGCCGGGTAGAGGAGGTGGCGGGCGGGGGCTGTGGTGGTGGAGGTGGCGGCGGGCGGGAGAGGGGGGGGGCAGCGGCGTGGCGGGGAAAGGAGGGGGGGGTGAGGCGGCGGGGGGGGGTGAAGGGGGTTACGTCATGGGTGGGTGGAAAAAATAGGAACCTGCTCTTGATACTATATAGAGTGGATGGGAATTGTTTATTCAGTGAGTGAAAAAGGTGTACATGGTACTCTCTTATATAGCTACAGAGAGTTGAGACAGATACACAAGTGAGCAATATGGGACTAATACAATAGAAAATAACAAGGCAGAATAAGTAAATAACACAGTATGTCTATATAAATCTAACAGGAGATCCACCTCTGGCTATTGTACCTTTGTAGTGCGTAACTAGGTTATCTGGAGAAGTAAGAAACAAAATGTTGTTGCCGGAGTCAGTGCAAAATCTGAATTTCGTGCAATGACACAATACTTGTGAGCTATTATGGATCAAATCTATTCTTTCTGACTTTGGGTTTCCCATCACTCATGCTATTCCAATGTATTGTGACAATCATGTTGCAACTTTCATTGCTAGTAATCCTGTCTTTCATGAAAGGACCATGCATATTGAGGTGGAATGCCATTTTCTTTGAGATATTGTGTTGACAAAGAAGATTACCCCTTTTTTGCCTACACATGAGCAAATTGCATATATTTTTATAGATCCTCTCTCTTGCAAGAGTGTTGAGGAGCTGTGTTGCAAGCTGGGCATGATTGATATCTATGCTCCAGTTTGAGGGGAGTTTTGAGATTATATTTATCTTTAGCTGATTTATTCCCCTTTCATTCTGTTTTCCTTTTACATAAAGTCTTATTATGTAATATGAGCCTAAGTATAATAGACCCTTTAGGGTTTGCTACGTGCTTCTTTGTTGTTTCCCCTCCTATTTATAAAAGAGGCTGTACTGTTTTAGTAATATAGAAATACGACTGCTTTCAACGGATGCTATGATCCAACAAATGTTCTCTTCTCCTATGTCATTCTAGTCTCCTCTCCCTCCTTTTCACTTTACTATTTTATACACATCCACTTCCTCCTCTTTCTCACCACTAAAGTATTTTATTCACATCCTCTTCCCCCTCTTTTTCACCATTAACATTAAATTTTCACTGTCCTTAAATATACACGTCCTCTTCCTCTTTCTCGGCACTAATAGCAAATTTTCATTGTTCTCAAATATCTGCAATTCTTCAACTTTAGTGGTCTTCAGTTGTCATTGGAACTTTTTGTAGGTTATAAATTGTGGGTTTTGTTCATCTATTGAGTTTATGAATATTTTTTTTTGTTTTGATTGCACAGTGATTTGCACGATAAGCTTGATTCATATGCGAAGAGATTGTGGTATTAATTGTATTATCTATTTGTGTTTGTTGCTTGACTTAGGAAATGAGTTAAGTATCTTTGGAGTTCTATATGACAAATGCGTCCACAAACACATGTATATATATTTAAATTAGTAGTAGCTGGATGTGTGAACATCATTTTATGTATTGTGAGTTATGTAGAAGGGATTTGTCCTTCCTATATAATGAGGGTGATATCTTAGGCCTTTTAATAACCGGTACTAGATAAATGCATGACCATGCTCATGTGAGTCAGTATTTGATACTGAACTCATATGTATCTTGCTAGTCTACTTGGAGTTAGAGATCAAGGGACTTGAATTGAACATGATGAGGATGATGTGTCCATACTTCTAGTTCCATTTGGATATTTGTGACAAAAGGATTATACAATAAAAATAGTGGTCTATAGTGGTTTAGTCTTGTTCGACTAATCCTACTACTTGGGTATGAATGATGTGTTTCTAGACACCACTCATTGCCTATTGATTGATGAAAACATATCCAATGTAGTATGGTGCCTGTGGGGTTACACACATAGAGATAGCTCGGAAAAAGGTGATGTGGACTTTATTGTAAGTGCTACAATAAATTAAGGACCTAAAAATTTAATTTTTTGTGGACCTCAAATTAATTTGTGGATCCAAGACTTTGGAATAAGCTTGTAGAAGTCAAGGACCAACACCTGGTAGAAAGGAAAGCCCGTACCATACTAGGACTTGTTGAATGTTGCATTCTGCTAGACCTATTGGGTGGTAAATTTCCTTGTTTTGCTAGGAAGTCCAAAGCCTAGTGAGACAAGGTTTGTGAAATCCTAAATCTCCCAGTCTATATATGAAATGTTAGGAGGTCGTCGAGGCATGCAATCTTGTTTTATCATTGTTGCCTCCATGGTTTGAGAAACCCTAGAATCAACTAGAGAGAGAGAGTAGAAGGCTACCATCTCCAAATACTGTTTGAGTGCCCACGCGGATAGCCTGAAGAGAATTCACGTAGACAATTCATTCCAAACTAGTGAGTACATCGACAACATAACATTTTAAGAGAAAGTCTCCACCATGGAAGAATGTATTCCGCTGCGACTTGCTAGCTGTGGAATAACGTGTTCCGCCATAGGTGACTCCGAAGTGAAATTGGAGGCAACCGGGGCCACGTCAGATTCTAGGATCTGTGCCTTGTTGTTGTAGGATGAAACTTCCGCCACAGAAGGTTTATGGCAAATTTCTATTTTCCACCATAATTCGTTGCATGGCATACAACCATAGCTTAAAATGACGATTTCAACGCCATTTTCGATGGTCCAGAAATAGAAATTTATAGAAATTTTGAAAATTCCGCTCCTGTCAACACAAGATTTCAACACAAATCTACGATTTCGACAATCAATTAAAGGAATTAAATCATGATATTTTACTAGGATGATCTACATACATAAACACACCTAATTATGCAATAATAAATATCATATGTTGGTAGTGGGTGAGTCAACTGGAACCGTTCTTACCCTAATTTTAGTCCCACTACCCGAGTAGGTAGTGTTAAGAGGATTAGAGCATCTGTCTCTGATGGCCCGAGAACCACACACACATATATGCAGAAAGAAATAACATCCCATTTTATTGAAATTGAACCATAATATTTATTACATCAGGGCCCATAGGCAACATGAAAAGAAATAACAAGATAAGAAAGCTACAAATTAGATATTACATCCCCTTTTACATATAATCCCATGTGATGAGCATTCTTTGTCCTGGCAGATATTGGCAAGAATATAGTAGATCAACATGTATCAAGTCTTCATGCCTAAATCAGGTAAATTGAGACGAAATCAATGCAAATGCATCGGTACACTTTGAAAAGAACAATATTGAACAATTGAAATTATTTATATCAAAATATTGTACTTGGCAAGACTTATAAGCAAAATACTCAATGCGATATTCAAACTCATCTTTATTTCAAGTAGTTCAATTTTTATTACAAATTTCCCGATTATGCTGAAATCAACTCACAGGTAGTCATAAGGGGCATTATCATTTATGTTCCAGGATTTTCAAGAATACATATAGAATTCAAAAGATTACTCAGTAGGGAACGTTGTAGTTCAAACAAATTCATGGCCAAGATTTTTAATAAAGAGTATATACAAGATTATCATTCACTATCACTAGTCTGTTCAAAGATGAATTAATATAAAAGCGTACCTCTTGGAGTCAAAACAAAATATATCCAATATATTGATCCAAGAGTTCAAATCAAATCCTAGATTGCAAGATATAAATCATTTGTCAAGATCTTGGAAAATACAAGTACATGTCATTATTTTATGATTAGGGTTCTTAATTCCTAATTTGTCCCTAAGGTGATCATTCATCATATTATTTTGAAATTCCATCATCAATATCAATATCTAGTATGAACAAGGATGAATCATCCACCTAGGTCTTTTAGGAAATTAAAGTCAACCCTAATTTTCCATATGTACATTATTATTATAAATCAAGATTATGATCAATCTAGGTCATAAATGGATGATCAAGATCATTTGGGGTCACAGCATGCCCTAGATTTACTAAGTACAGAGATCATGGATGAGTACAAATTTTCCAATAATCAAATTTGATAATCACTAGACAATTAATCATTACATGGAACGATAAGCAATATTAGGATCCAATAATAATTGAGTGAGATCTAATGTCCTAACCATGATCAAAGTGTAACATAAATGTGACGTGGTCATTATCAAGGAAAAACCAAGTCTTGAACAAGATTAGGGCTTATAACATCATGTGAAACCCTAATTAAGATATTTGAGAGGATATTAAACACTTCACAAAAATTTACTGAAACAAGGATATTGGTTTCAAATTAATGTTCATATTTTTCTAAACATATTGATATTTCTTGAGCAACTTTTGAACATTCGATCTATTTATAATTATTTTTCAAGATGGACCAATAGGAAATAGGCTAGAATACAAATATGAAACTAAAAAAGGAAATTGCCAACTTGATTTCGCGGATTAGGGGAGGGATCCGACTTCACAAATCCTCCTCCTGACCCGCGAGCCATGCTTGGCTCAGAGGGCTACAACAGGGGCGAAAGGGCGAAAATGCCCATGTCCATAAAATGAAAAGCATGCCGAAACGAGGACATATTGGTGACACTAAAACAACAATTGCCTGACCAAATGAAACCTCATGCCATCGTACATGCGAGAAGGGTGAGAAGCAGAGAGAGGGACCTGGAGAGAGATCTCACGTGGCAAAATTAGGTAGATTGTTGGCTTCTCAACGACCATATGAAACCAACGAGCCTTGCTTGGCTTGAAATGGACAACCAAATGAACAAGTGCAGTTGTGTTGCAGGTAAAGAGGTGAAGGTGGGATCGAGAAGAATACCACAAGCATGGGAGATCTAGTGATTGGGAGAGCTCCACAAGCCTCCGGAGAGTTGTCCGCTAGTTTCAGCTTCTCGTGGTGATGTCTACAGGTGCTAGTCGACGAAGTGTGAGGGGAGTCTGATGGAGCTTTGTCGGGGGAGCCTTCTGTGCCTTTGCACCTCTTGGCGATGGTCAAGGAAGCCTTGCATAGGTCCGGAGATGGGACGGGCGCATGCAATTGAAGGGAGGAGCTCAACAATGAGAGACATACGCTCTATTTTAGGTGATACAAGGTAAAGGTGAGCAACTTGAGGCTTAGTAGGACTAAAGGGATGGTCTCAAAGCTACTGAGACCCTTGAGCTAGGGTTAGCTGGGTCTTCTCCTCTTTCTAACCCAGTCCGCCGCCCTTTGGACGTTTTTAGAGTAGCGACCGTGAGGTGGACATCTTGAGTTTGTTGGATAGTGGAGGAAAAACCAGATCTTATGCACCCATATTTGACTTGGTGAGGATGCAAGAGGAGGGGGATATAGGAGTTTGAATCTCCACGCTACAATACGGGCTCCTCCCCTGCAACAGCCGGGCGGGGGAGACGACTCCCTCGCGAGCCGTTCACCCTGGGTCCGGGCCTGGGATCCGTTTAGGTTAGACAATTAGGTATTTTAGGGTTTTATTAGGTATTTTCTTATATAATTCGTAACTCTAATTGCAACATTTGAAAAATATGAAATTTTAAACACTGCTTGATCAAATGAAGCTATAGTTAAATATTGGGCCCCTAAAGATAAAGTTGTACTACGAAATAAATCAGTTGAGTATGACATTAATTGAGCTAAGATTGAATGTCACAAGGTATTCATTATGAGATTAGGGCATAACAATTTCAATTTAAGTGTTAAAATCATTCATCAATCAATAAAGTGATGAAGTGAGGTCCATTTGGGCAACATTAGATACTACAAGGTATTAAGTGAAATTTGAATATCACAGTGAGGGGCTCCAACATGTGTGAGTGAAAATATTCAACACTACTTGGATTGGAATTTTGATTGTGCAATATAGATAAACATTGTTGGGACTGAGGCTTAGATGATGACGATGAATATAGATATACATATATTCTTATGCAAAACATATTATATCTTATATTTTTCATTCAATTAAGTGAAGGGGGGTCTCCCACGTTTTTGGCAATTTTGGACGTCAATTTTGATGTTTGGTAGTGGTCGAAATCAAAATTTGACTGCAATTTTGCAATTTCGGGTCAAAATTTTAAACATGAGACATGTTTGCCAAGGTGATCATTAGAGCATTTGGACCACACCTCCGATCCTGATCCGATGAGATCAGAACGTGAAGTAGATTATGCTGTCAGTTTCTTCATTAAAGAATTCTGATTCGTTAGAACTATTAGTATATATTCTTTATGTTTTATTGTGTGCTTTGCACTTGTCTTGTCTTTAGCTTTTTTTTCTCATTGCCTAATTCTGTTTCCCACTCACTCTCTTGTCCTTTAAAAGGGAGTGCATTGTATTTGTTTTAGATATCAAATAAGGTTTTCTCATTCTATATGGTATCAGATGACCACGATCCTCCCTAATCTCTCCCACCAACCTTAATGCTTCCCGAACCCTGCTTCTAGCCACCACCCCACCGCCCCACCCCCTCTCCAACCCACCGCCACCCCTCTCTCGTCTGCCGCTAGCCTTTTTTCTTCAACTGATGCTCCCACCCTTCCTCCCTGATTCCCTGCTGCATCTTCCCATCTCGTCGCCACCATTAACTCCCCCAGCCCCTCCCCATCCCGCCACCACCACCAACTCCCCCAGCCCCTCCCCATCCCACCGCCATCCCTACCCCCTCCCCATCTCGTCGCCACCCCCACCCACCCCTGCTGCCATCGGCCTGCCCAGGCCTCGCTGCTGCTGCCCCACTACCAGCCTCTCCTCTCCTCCACCAACCAACCTCCCTCTTCTCCAACAACCAACCTCCCTACCTTCCCTCTCCTCCACCAACTAGCTTCCCTACCTTCCCTCTCCTCCACAAACTAGCCTCCCTACCTTCCCTCGTCCTCCTTCGTCTCCCGACGCTATCTAAAATAACACGTTGAAGATCTAAAAGGGCCATCTTTGTTTCCCACATACACCACATGGTGGAGTAACTCTCACACCGTGGTGGCGTAGATCCTTCTGCTCTCTACTGCCCCTATGTGGGCTTTTCAAATCTGCTGATCCATATCTGCTACTACTCACTAGTGCCCCGATATGGGTTTCTTGGATTTGGTGATCCAGATCTACTATTGCTCTCTACTACCCCTATGCGGGTTTCTCAGATATTCTGATCCATATCTGCTACTTCTTCTCTGTGCGCGTCATCACTCTGACTTTTATGGCAACTATAGTCTTTGTGTGCTACGACCGTGAAACTTGACAGATCGAACTATCATTTTTGGTCGACATCTTTTTAACTATATGTCAAAGCCCAAGGGCGCCATTCCCATATCTCTGTTGATGCTATAATCCGTCCTGATGTTGATAAAAATGCCAAGCAATCCTACACTCAGTGGTTCAAAGATGATTCTGATGTTATGACATTGATGGTGAATAGTGTCGAATTGAAGATTAGTCAGTCTCTCCTTCGCCTTCAGAATGCCAAAGCTATGTGGGATCAACTATCTCGTGTATACTATCAACAACAAAATTCAAAGGTCTTCGAGATCTTCAAGAATCTGGCGAAAACAAAGTGTATTCGATTGATGGATCTGTCGATGACTGCTATAACCAATGTTTGACGCTCTGGGATGAATATGAGGTATATCATCCTCTTTCTTTCAACATTAAAGAAGTTCAACAGCAACAAAACGAACTTCAGTCGGTTCACTTCCTGGATGAACTTCCTCATTCTTTCTCTGGTGTTGTTGGCCAGATCTTATCCAGTGATCCCATACCCACACTGAGGGATGTTCTCAAGCACGTTCAACGCCTTCTTTCCATGTCTTCCCTACCCGAACTACATCTTCTGATCACTCGGTCCTTGTGGTTTGCTACCATGACTCTGGTTGAGGAGGTGGATGTGGCTGCAGTCACTGTCGTGCTGGTTGTGCTTCTGGCACTCCTAGACGCAGTCCTCCTCCTGGCCTTGGATGAGGACAACCTCAACCTCCTACTGCCAACCTCTTCTGCAACTTCTGTGGGCGCACGAACCACAATAATGACCGTTGCTGGGAAAAAATTGGTGCACCTGTTGGGCAAACTAGGTCTCCTATGATGCCTCTGTAGATTCGATTGCTGCTGCTCCAGTTCAACTCAGCCCATGGTTGGGTGGATTTGCTTGGAGTTTGAAATTTTATTCCATGCTCGTCTATCCTTGCAAACACCGGCTCCAGATGGAGGTTCTTCTTCTTTACTTGCATCTCCTGCTGCTTACGACAAAAATAAATAGGTCATTAATTCAGGAGCATCAACTCATATCTCTGTCTGTTGTGCAGTTTTTACTGGCTTATTTAAAACGACTCATGTCCCTCCTATGACTGTGGCTGATGGGATTCAATCTGCAGTTCATGGAGCTGGAAATATATTTCTATCTAAAAGTCTGCCATTAAAATCTGTCTTATATGTTCCAAGATTTCCACTTAATCAGTAATCTGTGAATACAACTGTTAAGAGCCTTCAGTGATCAATCCCTTTTGATCCTGAGGGTTGTGTTTCAGGATCCCTGCACGAAGATGAAAATTGGTTCGGGCCATCAGAGGCATGATGGACTGTACTACATGAATGTGCTGCAATCTGCTACTGCTTTGCTATCATCTTCTGTGATTGGTATAAAATAGAACTATAGTTTGGGACATCCTTCTGTTGCTAAAGTGAGATGTCTTTTTCCTAAAATTTCTGATAAACAATTTTTGTTACAGACTTGGGTTGTATAACATAAGAAAAAAGAAATTAGTTCTAAAAATGTATTTGATATTGTTCATGCTGATATCTAGGGCCCTTGTTCTGTTACTAGCCTGTCCGAATTTCACTACTTTATGACTTTTATTGATGACTATTCTAGGTCAACTTGGTTGTTTCTCTTAAAAGGATCGCAATAATATTTGAAACACTATCCCCACCTTTTTCACTGAGATCCAAACCCAATTCAATTCAATTGTTGAAATCTTTAGAATTGATAATGCCTTAAAATTTATGCAAAAATCAGTGGATCAGTTTTGTATTGCTCAGTGTACCATTCATCAGACTTCCTGCTCTTACACACCACAACAAAATGGTGTGACAGAGAGGAAGAATCACCATCTTCTTGAAGTAGCACACACTATTCTTCTTCACCTCATGTTCCTACAAAATTTTAGCCTGAAGTTGTTTCTACTACGTGCTACTTTATAAACCCATGGCTTCTGTACTACACAATCAAGTTCTTGTCTCTCTTCTGTATCCTGATGCACCTTTGTTTTCTATACTGCCTCACATCTTTGGAAACACTTGTTTTGTTAAGAATCTTCGTCGCGAGATATCTAAACTTGATCCCTGCTCCATTAAGTGTTTTTTTTTTGAATATTCACCAACTCAAAAAGGATATCAGTGTTATGATCATGTCACAAGACAATGGTTTGTAAGTGCAGACGTCGTCTTTTTTGAACACATGTCGTACTACTCTAAAAAGGGATCTGCTTTATTGAGTGATCTGTTGGATTTCACTCCCTTACCTCAAGTGGTAGAACATGATCCTACTGAAGCAACTGAAGTTCTCCCTCCTATAAAGGTGTACACGAGAAGACCCAAGGTTACATTCCCTTCCATGGTCCCTCAACAACCAACTCCTTCTTCGACAGATCACAACACCTCCCATGTAACTTCTGAACTACATCTTCCCATTAGTCAAAAGAAAGGTGTTCGTTTTGCACTCAACATTCGGTTAGTAATTTCTGCTCTACAACTAATCTGGGTGCTAGCTTTGCCTGTCTTACAACTTCTATCTCTTTAGTTTATGTACCAAATACTGCTACACAAGCCTTAAGCACCTTGCTTAGCGTCAAGCTATGGAAATTGAAATGGCTGTTCTTATGATCTCCAGACTTGAGATTTGGTTGATCGCCCTAAAAATGGCCCTGTTGTTGGTTGTTGTTGGATTTTCATTATTAAATATCGGCCAGATGGTTCGATTGAACGGCTGAAGGCTCGTCTCACAACAAAAGGTTATGCTCAAACCTGTAGGGTTGACTATTTTGAAACTCTTTCCCTTGTTGTCAGACTTAATTTTGTACATCTACTTAAGTATGTTGCTGTAAATAATGATTGACCTCTTTCAACTTGATGTTAAAAACACCTTCCTGTATGGTGACATGCATGAGGAAGTCTAGATGGAGCAACCACACGGTTTTGTTCCTCAGGGGGAGTGTTCTAAAATCTGCACACTCAGGAAAGCGATCTATGGCCTAAAGCAAAACCCACGAGCATGGTTTGATAAATTGAGCCAAAGATTCTTCTAAAGTTTCAATTTTGGCGCTCGCATTCGGATCACTCTATTTTCATTAGAAAGCCAGTTTCAGGCTTGTTATTCTTATTGCCTATGTGGTTGATGTAATTTTGTCTGGTAGTGATATAAATGATATTTCAGCTACTAAAAGATATCTAGAACAACACTTTGTTACTAAAGATCATGGCAAACTCACTTACTTCTTGGACATTGAAGTTTCCAGATCTTCGTTTGGCGTCTTTCTTTCACAACGCAAATATTTCTGACATAAACAAGCATTTTGGAACTATATCTACTAGCACTCCTCTGGATCACAATACTAATTGGGATGATGAATCTTCACCACCCTATCCTGATAACCACCACTACAAAAGATTAGTTGATAAATTATTTATTTTACTGTGAATAGATCTGATATTCTGCTGCTCTTGGACTTGTCAGTAGGTATCTGGATAAACCTTGACAATGTATGTGGGATGCTTTGGTCATATCCTTAAATATCTAAAAAATTCTCCAAGGAAACGGTTAATGTATCGTAGACACGGGCACTGCAAACTCACTAAATATTCAGACTCTTATTACGCCGGTAGTAGATGTGACTAGAAATCTACCTCTGGCTACTGTAGTTTTGTTGGCAGGAATCTTGACATGGCGCAGTAAGAAGCTGACTGTAGTTGCTCGGTCTAGTGTTGAGGCAAAATACAAAGTTATGGATCATATTGCTTATGAATTAATATGGGTCCAAGAATTCCTGAAGGGATTTCATATCTCTGATTTTGATTCTATTCCCATGCACTACGACAATAAAGTCTCCGTTTGTATCGCTAGCAATCCCACCTTTCATGAATGCACCAAGCATATCTAGGTGGATTGCCACTTTGTTTGCGAATCTGTTCTCTCTGGTCGCATCTGCACTCCTTATCCCCAGACAAAAGATCAGGTTGCTGACATCTTTACCAAGATACTTCCCAAAACTCGCTTTGCTGCACTGGTGGACGAGTTGGGCATATTTGACATCCATGCTCTAGCTTGAGAGGGAGTATTAGTATATATGTTTTATGCTTTATGTTTTATTGTGTGCTTTAGACTTTTCTTGTCTTTAGCTTTTCTTTTATTCCATATTGTCTAATATTGTTTCTCGCTTACTCTCTTTGTAGAAAAGAATATTGTATTGAACGCAATGGGATGAATACAAGATTGGACGCCCTCTTCTTTACATAGAAGAGGGGAGACAACCTTAAGACTTAGGACGCAATTAATCTAAACGGCCTGAGATACAAAAGCCCACTAATTAATTAACCTATTAACTAAATCGGCTAATATGGACTCTCTAACACTCCCCCTCAAGCTGGAGCATGGGTGAAACACATGTCCAAAGCTAGGAGGTTACAAGACTCGATAAAAGAAATGATAAATGAAAGATAAAAGATAAATATCACTCCCATACAAAAATTGATACTCCCCCTTAATTAATACTCCCCCTTAATTAATACTCCCCTTGAACCATGTGGTGACAATGCCTCTCTTCTTTGAAATTGTATTCTGCAGGCTGGAGATCCTCGAGCTTTGATGAAGGTCTTTTGGAGTGCATCTGGAATGAAGAACATCTGAAATGGGACCTGAATACTGCATCGGTAATTCGCCACTTGGAACAGACGATCATCAATACCACGACTACGACAACTTCACTAGAATACGTACTTAACGTGACACGAATGCGGATACACAGTGTCGATGTAGTAGTAGCGGAATCTTCAAATTGTCTGGGAAGACGTGCATAACGTGGCACGAACACGAACGGACAATATGCTGGTGATACGATGCAGGTACCATAACTTTGTCGCATGAACCTTGGGGGCTTGACAGGAAAGCTGATATCATCCATCAAGGAAAGTCCCAAGTAGATCAGCAACATGTGATGTCGAAATAGCAGATGCGGTTCGTAGAAGACGTGATGAATCAACTCGGTGAAGATAAACTGGATTGACCTTGCAGAAGTAGATTGGAAGGCTTGCCGAGCTTTTGAAAATCTGAAGAAGCACCCTGTCTCATGTGAATGCAGCTGAAGTACACCATCAACACCTTACGTACATAACGCGGTACAAATGCGGATAGCTCGGTGTTGATGCTGAATGAAGATCCTTCAATGTTGTCTGGAAGTAGGGAACAGATGTGCTGAACAATGCGAAGCTCCATGAAGATAATAGCCTGAATATATATATATCATCTCTTCTCATACTCTCTCTCTCATACATATTCTCTCACTCTCTCTCTCTCTTCTCGTCTCTTCCTCTCCTCTCTATCCCTCCCCGCACACCAAATACGATGAGAGTGAGTGTTTGGTGTGGAGAAATGGATATATGACCCCCCCGCACTGTGGAAAGGGATACACACATGATATGAGTGGGTGGGAAAGGAATTGGTGGATTTAAGAGAATTTTGTGTATATGGAGATGTGTAATATGTGGAGAATGAAACCGGTAACCGGAGAGAATATGCTAAATGGATCAATGTAAGATCTGAAAAATCCGATTAGGCTTAAAATGGAATCCGATTAGCAAAGGGCAGATCCGATTAAGGATCCGAATATCAACAGACATCTGGTATATGGGGGCAGTAATAGGGCTGTTTGGTAGCGGTGGAGAGTGATGGGTGACCACGCTTCAGCCAAGGATAATCCTGCGTCTGCGGTGGAGAGTGATGGGTGGCCACGATGGGTGTATATCGACGCCGGTCAAAGATCATCAATGCTTCTGAAGCCCCGACCGAACCAAATCCTGCGTCTGCGGTTGATCCCCCATCCACTGAGGTATTTTCTGACCTGGATCTTCCTATCAGTTTAAGGAAAGGTGTTCGATCATGTACTCAACATCCTATCAGTAATTTCTGTTCATCTGAAAATCTCTGTGGTAGCTTTGCTTTCTTCAATTTTGTTTTGTCTGCTGTGACAATTCCTAAATCAGCCGAAGAGGCCCTTCACAATCTTGCCTGGAAACATGCTATGGAGCAGGAAATGCATGCGCTCTGTGATCGTCAGACATGTGATCTGGTTGACCGTCCCTCTTCATGCCATACTGTTGGCTGCCGCTGGATATTTACCATTAAATATCAACCGGATGGTACCATTGAACGACTGAAAGCCCGATTAGTTGCGAAAGGGTATACTCAGACGTATGGAGTTGATTATTTTGAAACCTTTTCTCCAGTCGCACGCTTAAATTCTGTTCGTATTCTGATATCTATTGCTGTTAATAAAGACTGGCCTCTGTTTCAACTTGATGTCAAAAACGCCTTTCTATATGGAGATCTACAGGAGGAGGTCTACATGGAGCGACCTCCGGGATTTGTTGCTCAGGGGGAGTCTGCTTCTAAAATCTGTAAACTCAGAAAGGCGATCTATGGTCTGAAACAAAGCCCACGTGCATGGTTTGACAAGTTCAGTCAGATCTTACTTACCTTTGGTTTTCAGCGTTCACAATCTGAACATTCTGTATTTATTCGTAAAACCGCAGCAGGACTTGTCATCCTTATTGTGTATGTTGATGATATTGTCTTATCTGGCAGTGACAGTGCATGGATACATGCAACCAAAAAATAGTATTTAGCGCAACACTTCATCACCAAAGACCTAGGAAAACTACGATATTTTTCTAGGTATTGAGGTTGCTAGATCTTCTGCAGGGCTATGCCTGTCATAGAGGAAATATGTTCTTGATCTTTTGCAGGAGACAGGCATGCTGGGCTGCAAGCCAGGCAACACTCCTCTGGATCCCAATATGGATTGGGATAATGATACTTCTCCTTATGCTGATCGTCACCAGTTCAGGAGATTGGTTGGCAAGCTTATCTATTTGACTGTCACTAGAGCCGACCTGGCAGCTGCTGTAGGATTTATAAGTCCGTATCTTGATAAACCTCGGCAATGCCACTAGGATGCTATTTGTCACATCTTACGATATCTCAAAAGCTCTCCAGGGAAAGGGCTTCTGTACAAAAAGCATGGCCATTGCAATTTATCTGGATTTTCTGATTCTGACTATGCAGAAAGTCGATCTGACAGGAAATCTACATATGGATATTGCACTTTTGTGGGGGGAAATCTGGTTACTTGGCGCAGCAAAAAGCAGACAATTGTTGCCCGATCTAGTGCAGAGGCAGAATATAGAGCCATGGCTCATACTGCATGTGAGCTTCTGTGGGTCTGTGGTCTTCTGAATGAATTTGATATTACCTCTTCCAGCCCCATTCCTATGTTCTCCGACAATAAGGCTTCCATTTTCATTGCGAACAACCCCACCTTTCATGAACGAAAAAACATATTGAGGTTGATTGCCACTTTGTTCGGGATAAAGTCCTATCTGGACACATTTGCACTCCATATCTCAGCACTGAGAAGCAGCTTGCAGACATCTTCACCAAAGTTCTCCCTAAAGCTCGCTTCCAAACTCTGATTGACAAGCTGGGCTTATTCGACATCTACACTCCAGCTTGAGGGGGAGTATAGAAATACTGTGTTATTTACTTTGCTGTGTTATTTCTTATACTGCTCTATTGTATTAGTCCCATATTGCTCGCTTGTGTATGTCTCAACTCTCTCTAGCTATATAAGAGAGTACCCTGTACACCTTTTTATTCACTGAATAAACAATTTCTTTTCCTTCTATAATTGCAATCTCAGGTTTGGTCGAAGTCTTGCAGATGTGAGTTTAGCCAAACCAAGTTGGGCACTTGGTGATGTGGAACACATCTTGAACAAGAAGAACGAAGAAGATAAACGACAATTTCCAAAATTCAATTCATATTCAACTGCCTGGACATAGGCCCCAAGGTTGGCTTTTATAACACTACATGACTTGACCCTCAAGTAATAGAAATAAAATCCTATTTAACAAAATTCGGAATTAAATAAAACCTAAAATAAAGAAAAGCATACAACATTTACGACTAAGTACATTAACTAGATAATTTGCACTTAGGTCCCTAAATATAGAAATAAAGCAAAAACAAATAAAATAAAGCCTAATTCGTCCTACATCAACTCCCCCGAGGTTCAAAAGACGAGCCATCGGCGAGTCAGGTACATATCCTACGCAGGCTCTCCCAATAGTGGTCGGTGGTAGGATAAATGGATTGGATGACGCCGCACGATCAGAGTTGGGGTATTGTCAACCTCAAGCATGCAATAATGTTCATGCTGTCGTAGAGACTTTATTTTTGGAGCATCTGCAAGCATCGACCATACCAAGGTAGCAGTGTAGCCATCATGAACTGGAAGAACATACGTGTCGATGAAGGACTTTGGTACTTGGCGTGCTGCAAGGTTGACATCATCCTCTAAAGGAGGCATCAAGGGATACATGGGCACGAGATCAATACGAAATGGATTGTTCACGACATCCTTTGCTGGTGGTGGTGGAGGAGGCACTGTCTCTAACTCGTCCTTGTCAATCGCTGAATCACTAGTAGCGAGTGCATCTTCATCATCTTTTTCATCAACCTCATCTGCATTGTTGTGCCTCTGGTCATTCAAAAGAGGTGCATCCTCGGGCTCGATTTTTGTCTTGTGATTGCACGAGAATCGTAGTCTTGACATGGCTTCATCCAGTCGATGTCGATGTTGAACTATATCATTCTTTTGTTGAACCATACTGCTTGTTGCTTCATCATGTTGTCCAATTGTTGTTGAATAGCCTCCAAGGTGGCAACAGTCGCGGCCATGAAGCCTTCTAGTTTGTTGTTGACTTGTTGAACAATCACCATGCTTCTTAGGAGATGAAAGCTTCCTTGAAGACGATGTAGAAGGAGGTCTTTCAATGCTGCAACTGTAAGATCCTTCAATGTTGTCTGAAAAGTAATGTGATGCTAATTGGGAATGACACGCCACACAGGCATCAGGAAACCAGATGTGCTGAACAATATGAAGCTCCATGAAGATATCGTGGAATATATCATCTCATCTCATCTCATCTCATGTCTCTCTCCTCATATCCTCTCCTCATATTCTCTCTCTCATGTTCTTTTTATACCCTCCTCTCTCTCTCCTCTATTTCCCCCGCACACCAGATACGATGAGAGTGAGTAGATGGTGTGGAAAAAGGGAAATATGACCCCCCCTCCCCCGCACACGGAAAGACACACACATAATGGATGGGAAGGTGGGAAAGAAAAAGGTTAAATGAGAGGTGTAGTATGGAGAGAAGAACAAAAAGTTGACTACCGGAATGGAAGCATCGGTAGAAAGAGGAGATACACTATTGGAAATTTTGCTCTGTAGGGGGAGAAGTGGCAGTGCCGGAATGGTTTCTTGGCATGAAAACCGATAATTGAAATCAAAATGCAAAAACAACTCGATTAAAATCTGGATAGAGAAAATAAATGGATCTTTTCTTGACCCGAACCCCCGCAAAAATTTTTGTTGGGTCAAAAAATAGGAATAGGATCCAATTATCATCTAATATTGGAGGAGAGATGGACCTTTGGAGGACGTCAAATTGGAACTGGAAGTGTGCTGACTGCTCTTGACACGCCGTGTCTATAATTGGACACGCTGTGTAACTTGTCAGGGGTGAGAGACAAACTCCCGATGACACGCTGTGTAGTATTGCTGACACGCCTTGTAGCTCCTTCGCTGAAAACTGACTGACTCCTTGCAACACGCTGTGTGAAAAATATCACACACTGTCCTATATATAGGAAAGGAGGCTATTACAAGGAAGCACAAAGGAAGCGACTTTACCCTAATGGGCCATGGGCAATAGGCCCATGTAGACAATGGGCTAATTACCTATTAACTAAATAGGCTATATTCTAACAAGGTGTCAAACACTCATTTGGGAGGAATTTTGGATAATAGCATGGAACAAAATTTCGATCGAAATTGCGAAATTTTGATTTTTTTCCAATTGGACATCGAAACGCATGTACGCAGAGAATGGGACGTCATTTCGCACTTAGGTGCGAAATTTCGCAAAACAGTGCAAATTTCGCCCAGTTTGGGCCATAATTTCGCGAAATGGCACAAAATTTCGATAGAAATTTTGAGATATTTGTTCCTAGGACTGCTGCCACTACATGTTAGGTATTTTGGCAATTCTCTTTGTATCTTTTGCTTATAGAAGCTATTTTCTTTGATTCTAAGGTACGTTTCCCCTATCCCTAGCCCATGTATACCTCTTTCTATGTTTACACTCTTCTAAAAGACGTGAAGAGATACTATGAAAAATAACAAAGTTCTAGGTGCTGCTACTATATGTTAGGTATTTTGGCGATTCTCTTTGGAAAATCACATGAACTACAAACAAACTTGTGGATCTATGAAATAATAGTATTAAGTCTGCAATTCTACAATAAATTTGTTATTATTACACATATTTATACATAAAATGACTTAAAAATAATGCATTTTCTTTGATCTATGTATACATGACCCATGTAACCTAACTAAATTTTAACACTAGACTTATATAAGTTGTACCATGTAAGTTTGTAACTTGCAACTGTAAGTTTTAAGGTCTAAGTGGTAAATTGTGGGTTTGTAAGCTGTTTACAGTCTAACGGACTTGACAATTCTGTTCATTTGTGCACTCACTCATTAAGACATGGATCCCACTCATTTACAGTCTATCAGACTTGACAGTCTAACAGACTTGACAATGAGGATATGTATGGTCAACCACCACAAGGACAAGAACCATCACGACACTCAAGCTTCAACTAGGATTGTTGGACTCCTAGTTTACTACTAGGCAAGACTTATGGAACATCATAATGTGTAAGTTTGTTAGTTGTTAATTTGTTTAATTTTATAATTATATATTATAAGTTGTAATTTGTAAGCTTGCAAGTTGAACTTGTAACTTGTAAGTTGTAAGTTGTAAGTAACTGTAAGTTTTAAAGTCTAGTAGTAGTTGTTTAAACTTGAAATTTGTAAGTTTGTAATAGACTTAGTCTCTAACTGTCTAGAAGACTTGACATTTCTGTTCATTTGTGCACTCACTCATCAAGACATGGATCCCACCCTAACCTCTAAACATATAAATTTATTATATAATCTAGTGTGTTTATGTCTAGACCAGTGTTCTGAAAAGCGGTAATCGGTGTACGGGCGGAGAGGGTACCGAATAGAGTATATACGGTATGCGGGAGTATAAGCGGGAGAATATTCGGTTTTAATCGGTTTTGATTTTTTTTTAATATTAATCATAAAGATATGTAAATTATATATTGACCATATAATAATGACAATGATAAGTAATTAGAAACATTTATAAGTAATAGACTAACTATAAACTTATAGAGAAAACGTCAATAGTAAGGATCAGTTCAATAAACACTAACTATAAACTTATAGAGAAAACATGAGCAGAAGACCAAATATGTAAATTGGAAGAAGAGAATGTAATTGTAATGACCAATAGTAGTATTAGAAAAAATTAATGTAAAAAAAAATTATTACTAGCATTTGATTTTGAAAATCGCCGATTAATCGGCCGATTATTCCCCCGATCGGCCGATTAATCGGTCAAGGACCGATTAATCGACCGATTATTGATAAGCGGTTCGGTAGACCCCCAAAAAGGAATATTCGGCCGATTATTCGGCCTAAGCAGGGGATTTTCCGAACAGTGGTCTAGACTTTGTGTTTGCAGAATTTCAAAGCTTAATTCCTTCATTTTGCCATCGAAATTCTGCCGAAATTGTTCAGCTTCCTTCACTTACAAATGTGGGAGACCCCCCCACATATCCAATATGAAATATTATTGCATATTTGAGTAGATCTTGACGTTTAGATCATCCTAGTAAATTTTCATGATTTAATTCGCTTATTTGGTCGTCGAAATTGTTAGGGCCGTAAATATCGAAATTTAGTGCGAAATTTCAAAAAATTTCTGTTTCTGGGCCATCGGACACGACATCGAAATCGGACATTTAATTCTATGCTACAAAGTACAAACTACAGTTACCAACTTACATATTACAACTTATAATATATAAAACAAATTATAAATTAACAAACTTACACATTGTGATGTTCCATAAGTCTTACAGAGTAGGACTAAGAGACCAACAGTCCTAGTTGAAGCTTGAGTGTCGTGGTGGTTTTCCTCCTCGTTGTTGACCATACATATGCTCATTGATACTATCAACATATGCTGCCCAACTCATATCATTCCTATACACGCGGTTATATGTCTCAACGTGCTCTTGGTAGATCTCCTTGGACACAAACTGCATCGTCCCATGTTTTGGGAAAAATTCCTCAAGTGCTTTTGCTTGATCAATAGATGGTTGTAAAGCAACTGGAGCTGGAGGAACAACAACTAATGGAGGAACATACAATATATCACGGTATCCTTGCCAAGTTTGCCCACCATCATTAGATTCCATATGAACATGTTCTCCAGTGTAAGAATAACCTTGCATCAGTGGGTCATTGTATCCTCCATACATATAGCCTGGTTGTACTTGTATACCTCCAGAAGAAGAAGAATAACCATCTCCATAATTATAAGTCCCATGACTCCTACCATAACCATAGCCATAGTTATAGGGATCTTGTTGTGGTGGTTGTGCGACTGCAGGTTGTGTTTGTGGTGCATGAGGGTACCCAAATAAAGAATCAACAATAGAAGATGAATCCCTGTCTGAAATACTCGTGCTCCCAACTGATTCAGTCAAATCAGAAATATAATCACTTTGGTATTGAGGATCTGGAAGAATAGCTAGAGGTGGTGGTGACGGTGTTAGACCTTGTGGTGTGCCAATATATTCTTTTGTACCTTTGATTTTTCTTCTCTGGAATGTCTTTTGAGCAAATGGTTGTTGAGTTTCAACAGGTGCAACTTCAGCCCTAGAGGCAGAGAGATAAGGTCGATCATCATTGTCATTCTCAAATCCTGCCCACTCTTCATTATTATCATTACCTTCTTGGTCATCACCATCACCATCATCATCATCATTAGGTGCATCATCATCATCGTCAAGATCATCATCATCACCACCATCAGATTTGGAAGAGTGGCTACTAGAACGAATTCCACCTTCTTCAACTGCCTGTGCAATATCCATCTCATCTTGAATGTGCTCTTCTTCTTGTTCAAATCTTTGTACATGGCTGCGGTCTCTTGTAGCTGTCTCTTCTTTTGCTCTAGTGCTAGGCATGAATGTTGCTTCAACAGTGGGATCTGGCCCGCCATCATTTCTATCTAAAATTGGGGCACCACCAATATTAGTCATCCATTGCTGCAATGGATCATCCTCTGGATCAATATTCTCGTCACCCCCACCAAAGGTAAAAGCAATATCAAGTGGATCATGGATGACAGAGAGGTCCACTTCTCTAAATTCGGGCTCTCTAAGATCTTTTGCCCTCAACCTCATGTTATAGTGAACGTATACCAAGTCATTTTGACGTTGTGCACCAAGTCTGTTCCGTCTTTTGCTATGAATGAGGTTGAATGTGGACCAATTACTTTCGCAACCACCTGCAGCAGCTGTTTGTGATAGAATTCTCACAACAATTTGACGTAGCTCTTCACAACCTGTGCCATGCCATGACCACCACTCACATGGAACAACTTTTTCTCTGTCAGCAATAGCGCTTGGATGCGCAAAGCATCCAATGGCTTCTCTGAACTGCCTCAACTGCAAATTAACAGGACAACATTGATAAGGTCAAGGGTAATAAAATATGAATTTTTTTCTCAATAATTAGTAAATACAGAGTTCCAGACTATATGTATTACTTGGTCCATAATAATCACCCTCTCTTCAGATGCGGTGACAAGTTTCTCCACAACTTCTTTAATAGCTGCCATGAAGTCGCTCTTGAACCCTAACTTGTATTTGTATTGGAATCTAGGGTTCAAGTAATGAGCTACAAGAAATAGAAATAGCTATAAATAAAATTGTCTTGTATTGAATAAGTGTCATCAGTTATCAAGATATAAAAATGTATATAATTATTGAATAAGTATCAGTTATGCTCACCAACTTTGTGCATAGGGTGCAAAAGCATTCTCTCCCACCGCTTCCTTATAATTTTCTTGTATTGGGCACTTCCTCTTGGAACAACTTTTGATATTGAATCTGTCATCAGGGTCATTGCTTCATACAAGTAGGGTATGGTTGGCAACTTATCTCCATCCACCAACCTGAGCACCTTCACTATTGGTTCCATGATTCTAAGAATTTTATTAACCCTCTCCCAGAAGCTCCTACCATTGACAATGTCTTCTATCTTGCCCCCTGCAGCTGTCCTACTTTCCTTCATCGAACTCCATTCAACTCCGGAAAATAATTTTCTCAACCGACCTCTCTTTGACTTCAGACTTTGCAACGTCAAAAAATTGGTAGCAAAACGGGTGACTCCTGGTCGCACCAAGTCACCACCACAATACTCCTTCCTCCTCATAGCAGCTAAAAGAAATGAGCGATTGTATATGAAGCTTGTGATTGTCTTGGCTTCAATGATCAAATTTTTCACATGCGACAACCCACCTACATTTGAACAAAACAAAGTATGAAATCAAATAATGACACTATAAGTCATTTGGAATTGGAAATTGGAATACAAGGAGTCAAACATATATCATATATGACTCACCTATATCTTTCAGAATCAAATCAATGCAGTGAGCTGCACAAGGAGTCTAATAGATTGGAAACTTATCCATCAAAGACTTTCCAGCTTGCTTGAAATTGGCTCCATTATCAGTTACAATTTGAATCACATTTTCCACACCAACTTCTTTGATATACCTCTTCATCAATTTAGATATGTATCTAGCAGTCCGAGCCTCAGCGGAAGCATCTACAAATCCAAGGAAAATGGTGGATCCATTACAGTAGGCAAGAAAGTTGGTGATATGTTTTCTAGTTCCAGATGTCCAACCATCGGCCATTAATGTCACACCATAAGTCCCACCTACTAGTACAACAAACAAAAAGTAGATGTAGAGTTAAAACCTCAAAGTCTTGAAGACTTCAACAATCAAGAATGGAATGGACAATAAAGAAATAAGCTTAGTTACCTTTGTTTCTTATTCTCAATCCATTTTTGGATCCCCAATTTTTGTTCAGGAAGGTAGACATTCATAAGCTCATATGCAGTGGGGGCTTTAACACCCGATCCAGCCTCCCCTGCAGTTCTCAAGAGGTGTTGTAAGTATGGCTTAGTAGCCACGTGTGCAAGGATCCCATGGGCAAAGAAGAATTTACCTACTGCTTTTCCAACCTTATTCTTTGCACCAGAAAACATAGATTTCAACTTCTATTGTACTGGTTTTGGCCTTCTCATACCTGGCTTGTCTACATCTACACCCAACCTACCTCTTGTTGTGCTGTGAGATCTGAATAGGCTATCAATTGTCCCTTTCTTTCTTTTCACTTGGGCAGGCATATCACTATCATCTCCTAAGTCAATCGTGGGGATGGATGCTCTTCCTGAACGGTAACCAGCCGCATGACCTGCACCACTGCCTCCACCATGCTCAAAAACAGATGGGCCAATGCCCCTCCTATATGAATCATGTTGTTCTCTCTCCCATGCTTGCCTTTTGGAATCTCTAAGCGCCCTGCGATACATGCGGCGTTGTTGGGAGGTGATATAACCTTCAGGATAATCTACATCTGAGTCGGACTCGACAGAAGAACCTCCTCTCCCATACTCAAAGAGGGTATCAATCGCGAGTTGGTCAAGTTCTTGTTGATGTTGACGAATGTTTCTCTTCTGACTCATCATTTCCCTGAAGTCGTCTCTCACTCCTTGAGGACATTGCTTGCACATTGCCACGTTCCTGTCACCGCCAACAATGTGCGATTTGAATCTTGTAATCCCCCCACCGCCTATTTTCTTGGTACAATATTTGCAAATCACTTGTTGCTTAGTGCCAGGAACTTGCTCACAATGAGTCCATGTAAAATCAGTGACCTTTGCCTTTCTACTACCATCGTTTCTCCTTCCACCATCACTATCACCAGCTGAAGAACCCATCTACTGCAATTTAGAAAAATAAAAACATGAAAAAATAATCACATCAAGTCAACACGTGTATAAATAAACCATAACTAGTTACTAAAGCCTAAAATTGCATGTTAGAAACTTGGAAGGGCAAAGTATAACTAAGTAGTTCATCATTTTTATTTTTATTTATTCATTTTTATAATATTTGTTTAATTTAAGGTCTGAAATTAATATTTAAATTAGTATAAATATACAAATTGAACTTGTAACACTGAAATTAGTTAGCATTTATGGTATAAGTCTACTAGTGTAATATATTTAGGGTTACATAAGCGAAAAATAAAAAAAATATAAGAAATTTCATTAAAAAAAGTTTTTTTAGCCATTTTGTGTATAAATACGAAATATATTGATTAGATTTTCAGAATAAGTGTAGTTGTATGTATTTCACACTATTATTTCTTAGATGTACAAGTTTCACTTCAAGATCTTGAGTTTTTAAAGAGAAATCTCACTTAGAAATTCAGGATTTTCGGAGTTTTTATCAAGCTATGTCTATATGAGAGTAGAGTTAGAAGGAGGAATAGATGGGCTAGGAAGAGGGGTTACATACCTTAAAATCAAGTAGAGAAGCCTCTGGGAGCAAGAAATCCCAAGAAAATCGCCAAAATCGCCAAACCCCAGCAGCAGCAGTCCGCGGAACACTGCTTCGCGAAACAATGACTGTGTTTCACAAGCATTTCGCGATTTGAAGGCCGAAACTGAGCTTTTTGCACCGAAATCCCGCCACTTTTGCTAAATTTCGACCGCAGTGTGAAATATTTCGCGAAATGACAGACGCATCCCTGCGTACCAGCGTTTCGATGTCCGATTGAAAAAAAATCGGAAATTTCGGTCGAAATTTTGCATTTTCGATCGAAATTTTGTACCATGGTTGAAATGTAAAATCTCTATTATGGACGTATAACCCCACCTAGGACATACAGAAGATAGGACCCTAAGATGTTGGGATTATTGTACTCTTAACCCAAGAACTTTATTTATTTGAACTAAAATCTGATCATCCAAATTTTGACTTTTGACTCAAAAACTCAGATCTTGAATGTTCACTCGATGATAATTTTGAGGATTATATTTTCTATTAAAGGGTTAATTTCCTAAAAATGACCCAAGTCTCATCTTTATCAACTTTGATTATGCCCGACTATGAATAGACATTGATGTCTTGAGATTTTGCTAGATTGTTGCTTTCGGATGAGTGATCATACCTAGGGTCTAAAATGGGAAATAGCACCCTACTTTGAACGATTGGACAAAAAAGAAACATTTGATATTGAATCTCGACTCTTGAATCAAAGTTTTATTATATCATGACCCAATTTGATTCATGACTCTCGATGTCGATTCCTACTTGATATTGGAATAGAACTTGGAATTGAACTCTATAGATAAATAATGGTATCTTGCCCTCAAGTTGGTCAATGCAAGTTTATTAGTGACTCTTGATTACATCATAATTATGATTTTTTAGGATTTAACATGGATGGGATAGTCCTAGTCTTTGGGGATATCTTTGAATTTTGAGGACAAAGTTCCCTTTTAAGGGGGGATGTGATAAAGTAAATTTTTCATCATTTGACCATAGTTGTCAAGGCGGCTAGGCGGTCAACATGTCCCAAGGGGTGCCTAGGCTGTTCCGGGCGTTTTTTATTTTTGTATTTTTTTTTCAGTATGTTAATTTGCTTCTAATTATACATATATACTAGATATATTATCATATAGGAAACATAAAAGAAGGCAGAAATGAGCCTATGACAGCAGTAATAGGAGATGGGAGTAGGAATAAAAAAGGGAAGTAATATCAAATCAACAATTGGAGCAGGAGATGTAGAAAAGAAATAAAAGAAAATAGGGAAAAAAGGGTGGGAAGAGGTTGTAACTCAATAGAAAAGAAACGGAGGATGGGAAAGAAAAGAAAAGAAATATCAACAACAGCAGCAACATCACCAGGAATAGGTTGTGTAAAAGAGGAAACCAGAAACTACAACATCAGCAACATTACGAAGCACTGGTGATGTAAAAGAGGATTAGAAGAAAACAGAATTAAAAAAAAACACAGCAGTAGTAGGATTAAGGAGTAGGAGGGATATAGGAGGAATAAATCACACACACAAAAAAAAACACAGTAGCAGTAGGAGTTAGGAATAAAATGCAGGAGAAAGGGTAGAAAAGAAAAGAAAAGAAAAAAAGCAAGAACAACAGACATATGAGGAAGTAATTTTTTTTAACAAACAAGTTATGATGACTTACCAATTTGGCCCAAATCAGACCTGTTTTCCCCTAATTTTCCAAAAATTGACATGGTTTTGCCTAAATCAAACTTATTTCAACCATAAATTGACTCAATGTGATCTAATTTGACCAAATCCAGACTTGATTCATGCTAATTTATCCTATAAATGGCTTAATTTGGGCCTAAAATCCCATAGACGCCCACATAATGCATGTAATAGGCTGGGCGCCTAGTTTGAGGCGCCTAGGCGGGCGCCTTGATAACTAAGCATTTGACTTCAAAATCTAGTTCTATATTTCTTGTACTCAATAGCTCCACTTTATCATCAAATAGGTGTCAAACACTCATTTGGGAGGAATTTTGGATAATAATGAGATTTGAGGACTTTGGTGACACTTAATTGAGGAATTTAATAACATTGTATACATTGAATACATGGATTTCTTCTTATTTAGATTATTTCATTCCAGTATCTATCTTTATCTTTTGTATCCCAAATTTTTTGTGAATATTTTAGACCATTTTTGAAGCCTCGTGTCCGAATTTCAGCCCAAACGGAGTTTCATTGCTCCCTATAAAAATTCTCAAAGTTTATACTTTGAATCACGTTTTTATGCCTTTTTCAGCCTTATTGGGCCTAGCCCATTCAGGAGATCATCCCCTACCTCGGGAGCGAGCAGCAGCCTGAAATCTATTAACCCTAAACTTTCAAACACCCAGATCTCCCTCGTTTCTCAACCTTTTTGCCCCGATTTTTGTTCCATTGGCTTCGTTTTTGGATGCCGCACCAGGTCTATATATTTTTCATACCAAACCTAAGTCTTTTGAGAACCTTCGAAGGCCTCTTGGGCTGCCTCCGCCATGGAGTTTTGGCTCCATGGTGTGCCCTAATCTTTGACCCTCACGACCTCGTCTGGGTCCGTTTCTTCCCCACGAACACATCCATATCCTCAATTTTTGCTTTCGTGCTCTATAACAAGTTTCCCCATCTTGGCCGAATGTGTGCAGCCGTGGAAATCACTATAGCAGCTCCATTTTCGCAAGTTTTCTCTCTCTTCAGGTATGTTTCTCTGGTTTATCTTTCTAGAAACTTGCTTTGACCATAACTTTTGATTCCATACTTTGGAAATACAAGTTATAATCTGTTTTGATCGTGAGAACGAGGCGGATGCAATGGAACTATTTTCAACATCTATTCCTGATCTTTCTCTAAAATATATTTATCGAATGACCTTTGATGGTGATATGTAAATCAAATTTGTAACTTTAGCTAAATCTTGACTTGATAGCATGAAATTCGTAGAATTAGTCTTGGATCTGTTATCCAAATCACAATTTTGAACTGTTTGAATCATAGTTATCAGAACCGAACTGAACCGGCTGGTTCAACCGGTTGAACCGGGAACCGTTGCCTATACCGGTTCGGTTTGGCCCCAAACCCGGAAATCCCTTTGAACCGGTCAAGAACCGGTGAACCGACCGGTCGAACTGGTGAACCGGTCCGGTTTTTACTGAACCGGCCGAGTCTGACTGACCAATGATTTGATGTATTTTTTGCTGAATTTTGTTGTTGCTGCAGGTACATGCTATCCCCTCCTCCCTTTTCCCTATTCCTCCTCTTCCTTATCTTCCTCCTTATCCTCCTTTTCATGTTTTTTCAATAGTTTACTGTAGCATTTGCTTCTATTTTTGTTGCTACTTGCTGCTGCCTTCTTTTGTTGTATTGATCCTCTTGCAATTGCTCCGGTACCTCTCTTCTTCATCTAGTCACCTAGTAATTTCCATATAGTTAAAATATTCTACCTACCTTTTCTCATTCTTTAACATATTCCTACCGTCCTTCCAGGTCAATGACTATACAAAAGCCTAGTGCTACTGTCTATATTTATATTCCTATAAGGTTTCCAATATCCTTATGCCAATTATACCGTGGTATCTCCTCATGTTAATGAAAGTTTATTTGATTACTTGATAATTTGACACGGGAAATGCACTTTCAAATTGAATTATTGTCATTTCCATGCTAGTGTTTGATATACTCCTAGATTTGCTTATTTTTTCCTTGACTATTCATATATTATAAAGTTATAAAAATAATTTATGGTGTCATGCTGACGTCACCGGTTGAACCGGTTCAACCACTGGTTGAACCAGTGAACCGAGAACCAGAAGCCTCACCGGTTCACTCACCGGTTCAGTTCTGACAACCTTGGTTTGAATCTAATCCCTTTGTGGAAATTCATATCTTAGTCTTAATCTAGAAGATGTCTAGTAACCATAATTTTTGGGTAAAGTTCTATAAAGAACTAACTATGAATCTTGATACTAATCTTGATAATCTCGAAAACATGAAATCTTGATCTTGATGAATACCACACCCATACTTGTCAAGGCGCTCGCCTAGGCGGCCGCCTAAGCGGCAAGGCGTCCCAGGGCTGCACCTAGGCGAGGACGCTTTACTTATAATGCTACAATGACCTAGTTTTGTGGGTCTGGTTGTATATTCACTTATTTTAATGTTTGATATGGCTACACCAATGTTCAAAATTAATAGTGTTGCCTATTTTATGTGTCAAATATCACTTTTAATTGGATCTAATACTCTTTTTTGGGTTTGACTGGATCTAATACTCTTTTTTTGTTTGACTGGATCTAATACTCCTAGTACACATTTGATTTTTCTTAGTTTGCACCTTCAATTCAGATTGTAGCTATGAAGGATAGTGATTACATTGCTTAATACTTGTAGCTATGTATGACAATAAATATATATTAATTTGTTGATCACTCTCTTACATTCTTTATATAATTCTTTTCGTGTCCTTGACATTATAGTCAATGATAATATATATGGGGATATCAACCATAAATTTGTAGATAACTACATATATAACTATACAATGTGTGTATATGAGTGGGGAAAAATCGTGACACATGTATATATACATAATATATATACATAAATTATTTTTTTTAAAGGTCCCTTAGGCGACGCCTTGCGCCAGCCCCAACGCCGTGTTTCCTTGCCGCCTTAACAAGTATGACCACATCTAAAGTTCACCTGCAATACATAAAAACCCTACATGGTAACTGTGACCCCTTTATGGTGAAATCCCTATTTTGATGCATGTGCACTTGTTTACATACCATGACTTATTAATGTTGACTTGAGTTACTCAAGATCTTACTCGAAACTCTGGCGAAGGTACGCTTTAACCTTGTATTGACCTTGATTATGATATTGTTTGGTTGTGTATTATAATTACAAGTCATATGCTTGGCCTACTCTACTTGTTTGAGCTATTGTTCCCTATGAATAAGGTTCTTTTTTTGTATATTTAATTTTATCTAACTGGAAGCATAAATAAAATCTCCCTTATACAAGCTTGGTTTACCTTGCTCTACCTGCCCGCATCTTGGGGTAAGGGTGCAAGCCTCAACTTACCTTGTTGCACCTGCCTTTGGGTAAGGGCAAAAGCTTCGGTGCACCTGTCCATATTGTTAGGGCTAGGACACACTTTTGGAGGGTACAGTGGTATTTCATTACATGGGTCCATCCTATGGAATGTTGGTTATGGCATTAGCCCTGGTGGCAATGTCTTCTCGAACATAATGGAAATCGTAAATAAAAGATGCTCAAATTTTTAGATTTGACATTTTAGACTCGTTTTGTTACTCGTTGATTACATTACTTTCTGCCAAGCATTATATTCCCTTAATACTGCAAGTTTCATTTTGATTTTAAAAGCATACCAATGTATTTGCAGTGACTGGGTCGAGATTTCTTGATTTTAGGTTCATGATGACTAATTGATTAGATTGCTTCCACACTTGACAAACTTTGATGACAAGCACAAATCGACAAAATCTTATAACGGGTTGGTTAGTTTTGTTAAATTCTTTAAGTTTTGAGTTATTAGTTCTTATTGTATATGCCAATGTCTGAGATCCTTTTGGGCCACCCAGGGATGGACGCTTCAATCCCTATACCATTGTCTAGGCTGTAGGATTGGGGTTAGGGTAGAACGCTTCCGTGACACTTTTAGGACCAAGTCAACCACAAAAGCTCTAACAAGTTCAAAACAAATTAAATAGGCAGGTGGAGAAATAGTGTGCGTATGTAAACTATGCACATCTTGCAAAGAAATTTTTGGATATTGTTGTCTGTTTAATGCAGCCATGTTAAATGAACTATATAATGGAGACATGAAGTAGACATCGATAGTTGTTTACAGAAGTTGCGGTAAAATAGCTTAATATAGCTGCATGTTTTGAACTTTGGTTGAATTTCTTCCAATCACAAACATATTTACATGGGTTTTGACGTGTCATATAAGCGCTTCTTTTTTCCATCTTGGTTGGAGAATTCACAGTAGGATTTAGTGATCTTTGAGCTGATTCTGAAGTAAATATCAAATATCACTTCTAGTACGTTGCTACCTTGATTGGCTGGGAACTTTGAGTGGGTGGGTCATGGGAGAGTGGAAGGTTTTATAAGAACCAAGGCAGAGGATGGTAAATTTTGATGTTTTCTAAAAATGGAAATTCACTTAGTCATCAATTGTTGCAAGATTGGATCAATCTCTGGTTTCAGTAAGTATATAACCTAATTGGATATACATGTGTTTAATTGAGGTGAATATGTAGAGTAAACTATAATTTTCATGGTTCCGCTCCATATTTGTCTGAATATTCACCGCAACAAAATTGTATAAATTGAATTCCATCTCATTAAGTAAATATTATCTTAGACGCTACAACTAAAGGACCACCTTCACGGTCTATCTCACGTATCAAGTATACAAAGAAGACACATCAGACATTTACAATAAGGTCCTTGACTTTACACATAAGACCATAACATTTACATTGAAGTCCCTACATACTAGCACTCCCCCTCAACTTGGAGCGTACATATCATACGTGTCCAACTTGGTACATAAGAAGTGAACCCAACAATCATTCAGGAACTTTGTGAATAGATCAACTAATTGATCTTCTGACCTGACAGGTGACAACTGAATCAGTCTCTCCTGGATCTTCTCTCAGAAAATGGCAATCGACCTCAATGTGCTTAGTTCTTTCATGGAAGACAAGGTTTTGAGCAATATGGACAACAACTTGATTATCACACTTCAAATCCATAGTAGTGTCTAGGGCAAAGCCAAGTTCCCGCAACAAATGTTGAATCCACAACAACTCACATGTAGCTAAGGCCATAGCTCTGTATTCAAACTCTGCACTTGATCTGGCTATAACTGTTTGCTTCTTACTCTACTAGGAAACTAAATTTCCTCCCACAAAGACACAATAGCCAGTAATAGATCGTCTGACAATGCTTGATCCAGCCCAATCAGCATCAGAAAACCCTTGTACTTTTAGGTGACCATGATTTTGATACAAGAGCCCCTTTCCAGGGGACTTCTTCAAGTACCTCAATATGCGCATAACAACATCTAAGTGACCCGTACAAGGTTTATCCTTGAATTGACTCACAACACTAGTAGCAAATGCAACATCTGGCCTTGTGACTGTCAAATAAACCCATACAAGGTTTATCCATGAATTGGCTCACAACACTAGTAGCACATGTAATATCTGGCTGTGTGACTGTCAAATAATTCAACTTTCCAACAAGTCGTCTATATCTCCAAGGATCATCAAGCACCTTCCCTTGCTCCATGGTAAATTTGATTTTAGGATCCATTCAAGTGTCAGCAGGTCTAGTCCCAAGCATCCCTATCTCTTTGAGCAAATCTAATACTTTCTTTGTGAAATCACTATCCTAGATTTTGACTTGGCAACTTCAATACCTAGAAAATATTTAAGATTGCCTAAGTCTTTTGTATGGAATTGTCCTTGTAAAAATATCTTCAACTGTGCAATGCCTTGTTTATCATCACCAATATTGACAATGTCGTCAACATATACCACTAGGAATATACATCCCAAATTATGTCTCCTGTAGAAATTCCATAGTACATCTTTGGAGTCCAAACTCTGAAAGAGCACTACTCAGTCTACCAAACCAGGCACGAGGTGATTGTTTCAGACCATACAGAAACTTGTGAAGATGGCACACTAGATTAGACTCCCCCCGAGCAACAAACCCTTATGGTTGCTCCATATAAATCTCCTCATCAAGGTCACCATGCAGAAATGCATTCTTAATATCAAGCTGATGTAATGTCCATGAATGTATTGCAACAAGAGATAGAAAGATACGAACAGATGCCATCTTGGCCACATGAGAGGTCTCTGAACAATCCTCCCCATAAACCTGAGTGTAGCCCTTGGCTACTAACCGTGCCTTGAGCCGATCAACTAATCCATCTGCACCAACTTTGACAATGAAAATCCAGAGGCATCCAACAACAGACTTGCCTAATGGGCGTTGAGCAAGAGACCATGTATTGTTTTTAGCTAGAGCTACCATCTCCTCTTCCATAGCATGACGCCAACCTGGGTGATCCAAGGCAGCTGAAATAGACGAGGGTATAGAGACAGAGGACATCGAGGATAAAAAAGCATAATATGAGGGTGAGACATGGCTATATGAAACAAAATTAGAGATGGGACGGAGAGTGCAAGACCTAGTGCCTTTCCTCAAGGCAATAGCACATCGATACCTGTATCTACTTGACTTTGTGACGAGGGAGGAGCTGGAGAAGGAGTTGAACTGGCAGGAGACTCTGTACATTTTTGCCTTTGATTGTGCCTGTACGACGAGTACGCTTGAGCAAGGAAGAAGATACCGACGATATCGTCGGTATACCGCTCGGTTTACCGATACCGAGCCAACCTGACATCGGTTTACGCATATCTGTCGCTGCTCCCGCAAATTTTGGTAAACCGGTGGGTTTACCGGTAAAACCGACCGATTTCGACGGTAAGGGGGGGTTCAATGCAAAATGCCCCACTTATGGGCGATATGGGCGGTATACCGCCCCGGTATGCCGTCATTTGCGAACGTGAGCCTGCTGCTGCTGTTTAAGTGAAAGAACTTACTCATTTGGGGCGATTTTCTTCGTTGGAGCTCAAATCAACTGTAATCAAGGTATTTTTTCTTGATTTCTTGCATTCTTCATCATTTCCAACCCATCTCCTATCTATTTCCTTCTATTTTCACCATAAAATCTCTCCAAAAATCTCTATATACACCCAAATCTTAGATCTACTTCAAAAAACGTAGGATTAATGCTATTTAACAGTAGATCTATGAATATTATATGTAGATCTACTAATGTATAACTAGATCTACTACTTTTAATTAGTATTATCATATAATTTCACTAATTAATATTAAATTCGTAATAATACAATAAGTACTAGAAATAATAGGTATCTAACTTAGGTTTAGTAGAAGAAGTTGTACCAAATAGCAATGTGAACAAATTCAAACAAAAATATAGTAAAAATATTTATATTTTTCGTTTTTTTATTTATTTAAAATGCTGAAAATAATAAAAAAGTCATTTTTTTGTTTTTTCTACAGAAATGTATGCGTTATTGTTATGTAAGATGGAATGAGTAAAGTTGTAATACATCACTTGACTTAATTCTAGATAATTATCAGATTTTATATTTTTTAAATTAATTTCAGACTTTAATTTTTTTATTTAAGCCTTTTTTCTTGTTAATAAAAATCTTAAAAAATATTGTGTTTGATTCTATAAATACATATAACATTTATACACCTAAAAGTGTTATGTTTGATTCTATAATACATAAAATAGATTAATTTCTTGCAACTTAATGGGTTATAGATTTCATACACCTAATTTTTATTTGTCTTTGTCTTTTTGCAGTGTGACAGTGTCCACTTTTGACTTTTGAGAAGATGTCTTCAAGCGATGGTGAGGGTTCTGGGGCCAGTAATGTTGGTGGAGCTAAGAATGTGATGGATTTTGCACCACCAAATGCCGCAATGCCCACAACTCCAAGCCCCTACCCCTACTCCTAGCCATCCAATCCACAACCACAACCACAACCACAATACCAGAGTCCAAGTGATTATCATTCTGATGTTGCTGAATCAATGGATGCATTGAGCATATCTGACTCTCATCTCAATCTCAACATTCATTTGGAGATATGTTATTTGGGCAGATACTTCCATACCCATCTCAGACTTCTCAACATGGGTATTCTGGATATCAAGTTGAACCACAAGGTCCACAACCAAGGTTACAATTAGAACTTGGACCTGGTATGGGATATCATGAAGCATACTTTGTCCGTAGCCCTTATGGATGCTTTCAGGTGAACACCGAAGCATACTCTGGTGATTTCGGGCAAACATGGAGTTCCATTACAACCTCCTTTTCCTCAACCTCCATCTCCTCGAGCAAGGGCACCCGCACCTCCTCCCGCTTCTTCTCAGCCTCCTAGGAATTCAGCAAACAAGGCTCAATATCTCAAGGATTTACAAGAACATTTTCCAAAGATTGGGATGATGCAGTATGTGAATCCTGAAGTATATGAGGAGCATGTTGTCACATACAACAAATCGTATAGAGCTTTGATGACATGGGAGAAATATGTAGAACAACAATATCCTTATCAGCAGCCGGTGCGCCACTCAACATACAACTGATGTGAGTTCGTACTTAGTAATTTACTATGTTGTTATATGTTTGTTGTAAGTTGAATATTATTGCATAAGTGTGTAAACATGCGTTTATGGATTGTGCTACTAAAATTTCAGATCTTAATTCTTATATTTTGTCATCGAAATCCTTCATCGAAATCTCCAAAAAACAGGATTGATTCCTTACCTCCCACATGATTGACCCCTCCCCAACATACCCAATATAGAATTTTATTGCATAAAACGTTGCATCTAGGTGTTGAGACTACGCCTGTAAAATTTCATGATTTAATTCGTTCATTTAGGCGTCGATAAGTCCAGGATTGCATCTGTCGATATTTCCGTCGGTATACCTGTAAATATCTATTTCCACGCCGTCGATAAGGCGTCGGTATCGACATTTAATTCCTTGCGCTTGAGTGATAGGAGGTCTAGTAGAAATGGGTGGCACACTATCACGAGGACTATCATTGCCAACACTAGTAGGAACAGAGGACTCGACAACGGGAAGAGGCATGATCTCTTCCACACCTACAAGTGTCACTGAAAAACTATCACCAAAGAGTGATTGGTTTTCAAAAAAGGCGACATCAATAGAGACAAAGATATGATGTAAGGTAGGACTATAGCACTTGTACCCCTTTTGTACTCGAGAATATCCTAAGAAGATACACTTGGTGGAGTTTGGACTCAACTTATCCATATCAGGCCCAGTGGAGTGAACAAAGCAGACACACCCAAACACCTTTGGTGGGACATGGTACAATGGCTTTATAGGATTAAGAATCTGAACTGGTATGTGGTTTTGAATAACAGATGATGGCATACAATTATTGAGGTAAGCGGTAGTGAGAACTGCATTACCCCAAAATTCTCTTGGGATGTGCATACTGTGAAACAACCTGTATCCCTGTCGATACCATTGACAGGAGGTCGATGGTATCGAGATCATCACAGCGACAGAACATCATTCTGTCGATACCATCGACATCCTGTCGATGGTATCGAGATCGCTACAACGGCGGAAATCTGCAATCTGCCTCCTAGTTCTATTTGCATTATATTATTTGTTTTATTGTTTTTCTATTATTTTCTCCTTTGTACCACAATGTATCTTACCCTAATATATAAAAAGAAGTGAGACGACTATTGCCCTCTCAAGAAAGTTGCTCCTTGCAGCCGACAAATCTCTCAATGTTTCATCTCCTCTCCCCTTCACCTCTTCTAACATGGTATCAGAGCAGAGCTCGATCTAGGGCATCTCTCTCCTTCCGCCACTGCTTCTCCCTTTCTCCTTCTTTCTCTTTATTGACAACGCTCCTCTTTCTTTCTCTCTGTGTCGGCGGTGCCGCCGAGAGGCAGCGGCAGGGCCGCCGTCCGGCTGCAGCCCATCTGTCGATTTGGAGTGAGGCACCAGGCTTGCATGGTTATCTCCTTCTACGTTGGGTCTTCGGTAGATCTCCAACGCTGCCGTAGACTCCACCACAAGTTGTTTGGGGTCTTCGGGTGATTCAACGGCCTTCTAAAATCTAAATCGCAGGACTCGTCACCTGACGGTTGTACTCCCTAGTCACATCTCCTCCATGTGTAACTAGGAAAATCGGTGGAGGCTGTAAATGCGTCAGTAACGCATTTATCCATTCCTTTTTGGTTGTGACGTGTATCTCTCCATCACCCCATCTATCTCTGTGACGTGTATCTCTCCGTTACCTCAGCTTTCTCTGTAACGTGTATCAATCTGTCACTGTGTTCCCGTCTACAATGGAGGACACCAAGATTCCCTACGGCGAGGCGTCTCCTATCCCCTCCATCAAACTCAACGGAAAAAACTATCTACTATGGATGAACGCAGTTCACACTGTCTTGGAATCTCGCGATAAGGCGAGACATGTTGACTCGGATCCCCTGGACACTACTGATAAAGGATACGCTGAATGGAAGCGTCATGACAGTCTTGTGAAGACTTGGTTATGGAATAGTATGGAGCCTGCAATTGCGGCTAGGTTTATGTTCTATACTACAGCTAAAGAGATATGGGACGCAGTGAAGCAGCACTATTCCCAGGAGAAGAATGCTCTTCGGCTATTCATGATATATGATCGTCTATTTGCTGAGAGGCAGGGTGATAGGTCCCTTGAGGAATACTTTGGAGCTATTCAGGCTCTTGCTCAGAAGCTGAGCTATTATCATCCTGTGACAGCTGCTGCACAGATCAAAGATAGAGACGACTTGATCACTGCTAAATTTCTATCCGGGCTTAATTCCATTTACAGTTCTGCCCGGAGCATCATTCTGGCTTCTGATAAATTGCCAAGTTTTGTAGAAGCATATTCGAGAATTCAACAGTCTATTTTTGAGTCTGTTAATCTTGTCTCTACTATATCCTCTAGGGAGTCTCATGCATCCGTAGCTGCTGCGGTGAGAGCAGGACGACCTGGTACAGGCAGAGACGTGGGACACGTCCGAAGTGTACCTTCTGTGACAAACCAGGACATACAGTGGAAAAGTGTTGGAAGAAACATGGGAGACCTGCTGCACCTCCTGTGGGGGCAGCACATTGTGCCACTTCTACATATTCCTCTCCGTCTTCAGCTGTGGGCACCAATTCTGGGACCGACATCACTCTTACTCAGGAGGAGTACGATCGGTTCATTCAGGCTACACATCACATGAGTGTGGGATCTTCGTCATCAGCAAACCTGGCATCTACTGCAGGTAATCATGCTACATCTCTCATAACTTCTGGCTCTACTACATCTTGGGTAGTTGACTCTGGCGCGTCACAACATATGACTGGTATGAAGAGATTGCTCCAATCTATTGACTCATATATTCCTCACCAATCTGTCACATTGGCAGATGGTTCAGTAAGGAGAGTGCTAGCTAGTGGATCTGTCTCTCTAACACCCAAGATTGATATGAAATCTGTACACTTTGTGCCTGAGTTTCCTTTTAATCTTCTTTCTGTTGCAAAGTTGGTTGACACTGTAAAATGTATAGTAACATTTGGGCCTTCTTGTTTTGTTTTACAGGATCTCAAGAGTATGAGGACGATTGGTGGGGGGCCTAGGAAAGGTGATCTCTACCTTTTCCACGGTGACAGTCTGCCTCGCCCATTATCTGTTCCAGCTCCATCCATCCTGTTGAGTGGTTCCCCCTTACTATGGCATTGCAGATATGGACATCCGTCGTTAGAAAGCCTGCGGAAGTTGGAACCTGAGTTGTCCCAAGTGTCATCTTTAGAGTGTCAGTCATGTCAGCTGGGAAAACATCATAGGTTGTCTTATCCCAGTCGTGTCAATAAGCGGGCATCTTGTCCTTTTGAGTTAGTCCACAGTGATGTATGGGGTCCTGTTAAAGACCAGAGTTATAATGGTTTTTGTTATTTTATTTCCTTTGTGGATGTTTTTTCCCGCATGACATGGGTCTACCTTCTCAAAAGCCGGGAGTCTGTGCTATCTATTGTGAAACATTTTCATAAAGAAATAAAGGTTCAGTTTGATTGCAAATTTAAAACTCTCCAATCTGATAATGCTTTAGAGTATGTTCAAAAGGCTATGTCTGATTTTTGTAGTTCTGTGGGCATGATTCAACGCACGTCTTGTCCTCACACCCCTCAGCAAAATGGGGTGGCTGAGAGAAAAAATCGTCATCTTCTTGATATTGCTCGTTCGATCATGTTTCAATCCAATGTGCCTAAGAAATTCTGGTTTGAAGCTCTGTTAACTGCTTGCTTCTTAATCAATAGACAACCATCCTCCGTTCTCAAAGGACAAACTCCTTTCTTTGTGTTACGGCCCATGGATCAACCCTTCTCTGTTCCCCTCAAAGTGTTTGGTTGTACTTCTTTTGTCCATAATTTTGACCCTAAGGCTGACAAACTTTCTCCTAGGTCTATTAAAACCTTGTTCCTTGGTTATTCTAGTACTAGCAAAGGATACAAGTGTTACGGTCCTAGTCTTCGTCGCATGTTTGTGTCTAGGGATGTTACTTTCCATGAGACCACTCCGTATTTCTCCGATGCTATGAGTAAGGGGGAGCAGTTGAGAGAGGGAGTGCCACCAGATTTTCAAAGTGAGAGTGGCACCATCTGTGCAGAGTGAGGGAGCGCCACTCATTATTCCTGATTATACTTTTATTCAGGACGAGCAGGCAGCTGACAGGCCTGTTATTCAGCAATACCCATATGTTTATAGTAGGCGAGGCAGACAAGATCCAGAAGAGGGAGCGACACCAGTCTCTGAGCCTTCCTCATCGTCTTCTACTCACGAGATTCCCGCAGAAGCATCATATCTTGATCTTCCTATTGATGTTCGGAAAGGTGTTTGTTCTTGTACTATTAGACATCCTATTACAAATGTGTGTTGTCTGTCACACTTATCTAAGTAGGCCCATGCATTTGCTATTGGGATTGATTCTGTTGATATACCAAGGGATCACTATGATGCTATGAAGGACAATGGCTGGAAACAGGCAATGCAACTTGAGATGTCAGCCCTTTTGCATAATGGCACATGGGATCTTGTTGACTTACCTGCAGGGAGGAAAGCCGTGGGTTGCAGATGGGTTTTCACCATCAAACATAATCCAGATGGATCTGTTGAGAGGTTGAAGGCCAGATTGGTAGCAAAAGGCTACACACAGACCTATGGAGTTGATTTCTTTGAGACCTTTTCTCCAGTAGCTCGTCTAAACTCTGTCCGGATTATTATTTCTCTGGCTACTACCTTTGATTGGCCCCTATTTCAACTTGATGTTAAGAATGCCTTTCTACATGGTGATCTACAGGAAGAAGTATATATGGAGCAACCTCTTGGGTTTGTTGCTCAGGGGGAGTGTCAGAAAGTGTGTAAATTGAAGAAAGCCATATATGGGCTGAAACAGTCTCCTCGAGCTTGGTTTGACAAGTTCAGTGAGGTTGTACTACTGATGGGTTTCTCTCGCTCCATGACTGATCATTCTTTATTCTACTCTAGCTCTTCTTGTGGCTCTATCATTATTGCCGTATATGTTGATGACATAGTGATTACGGACAATGACTCTCCAGGCATATCTCGTGTGAAGGAAGGGTTACAGAAACACTTCCAAACCAAGGATCTGGGTAAACTGAGATATTTTCTGGGCATTGGGGTGTTTAGATCTCATGCAGGTGTCAACCTATCTCAGAGGAAATATGTGCTTGACTTACTACAGAAAACATGCATGACTAAATCTAAACCGGTATCTACTCTTATGGATTATCACATCAAGGAGACGGTTGATGATGTTGAGTACTCAGATCCGGGATATTACAGGAGAATAGTTGGCAAGCTAATATATCTAACTGTTACACGAACTGACATTTCTTTTGCTGTAGGCGTTGTGAGTTAGCATATGCACTCACCACAACAGTCACACTGGACAACAGTTTGCCAGATTCTAAGATATCTGAAGAGTGCTCCTGGTAAGGGGATCACATATTCTAAACCCAAGGTGACTCCATCTATTTTGACTCTCACAGGGTATTCAGATGCAGATTGGGCTGGTGATCATACTGATCGAAGGTCTACATCAGGCTATTGTACTTTCCTAGGTGATCATTTGATTACTTGGAAAAGCAAAAAACATGTGGTAGCTAGATCCAGTACTGAGGCTGAATATCGTGCTATGGCCCATGCATGTTGTGAACTACAATGGGTCGAATCTGTTCCTTCTGAGTTAAAAATCACTATCATGTCTTCTATGGAGCTCAAGTGTGACAATCAGTCTGCTATACACATTGCCAGGAACCCTACCTTTCATGAGCGTACAAAGCACATAGAAGTTGATTGCCATTTTATTCGTGATCAAATCAAAGATGGCACTATTGTGACGCCATACGTCAAGTCTGAAGATCAACTGGCGGATATCTTGACAAAGCCTTTGGGTCCAACAACTTTTCAAAGATTATGTGGCAAGCTGGGCATACACAATGTGTACTCTCCAGCTTGAGGGGGAGTGTGAAACAACCTGTATCCCCGTCGATACCATCAACAAGAGGTTGATGGTATCGAGATCATCACAACGACAGAACATCATTCTGTCGATACCATCGACATCCTGTCGATGGTATCGAGATTGCTACAGCTGCGGAAATCTGCAATCTGCCTCCTGGTTCTATTTTCATTATATTATTTATTTTATTGTTTTTTTTTATTATTTTCTCCTTTGTACCACAATGTATCTTACCCTAATATATAAAAAGAAGTGAGACGGCTATTGCCCTCTCAAGAAAGCTGCTCCTTGCAGCTGACAAATCTCTCAGTGTTTCGTCTCCTTTCCCCCTCACCTCTTCTAACACATACGAAGAAGGGTACAAACAATCTCAACAACGTGTCGAATCTTTCTTTTTGCTACTCCAATCTGTTGTGGTGTATGTGGGCAAGATGACTGGTGAATGATGCCATGGGTGGAGGCGAAATGGGTGAAATCATGGCTGAAGTATTCCTTAGCATTATCAGAACGAAGAAAAGAAACTTTCTTTTTGAACTGGGTTTCCACTTCCATACAAAAAGATGTAAAGATAGATAAAAGTTTAGATCTTTCTTTCATCAAATAAAGCCATGTAGCACGTGAATAATCATCAACAAAAATAACAAAATACTTATAACCTAGCTGATGTAGGACAAGCCCCACCTTTACGCACTTATGAGCGTAGGCGTCGTCGTGTCATTAGTTAGGCTTTATTGGCATGCTTTATTTTATTATGTCTTTTCTCTTCTTATGGGTTTTTGTAAAGTCATGTGGTTTTAGTCCCACATTGTCTATCGTGTGTTTAGTCTTTCTTTTAGAAGCCTATATAAAGGCTCTATGGGCATCCATGTAGACACAGTTTATGAATGAGAATTATCATTTTAGTCATTGCCTAGTTTATTTTTAAATAGCCGTTGTTTTACATTAAGTGGTATTAGAGCCTAACCCTAAAAGCATTAGGGTCAGGTCCTGCCCAACCGTCACCCTCCATCCTCCAGTCGTCATTCGCCGCTGCTACCAAACCCTACCTGCTACCCTCTCCGCCTGCTGCCGCCGCCCCCCCGTTGTCGCCGTCCCTTTCTGTCTGTTGCCTCCGTCTATTGCTGCTACGGCCGCCGCCTGCTGCCGCAGTTGCCGTCACTGCTGTCCGTCGTTGCTACAGCCGCCACCCCCTACTGCTGCCGCCGCCACCGTCCACCGCTACTGCTGTCGCCGGCCCCTGCCGCTGTTGCCGCCACCATCCTCTCCCACCGCCACTGTCCGCCGCTGCTGTTGCCGCTACCCCCTGCTGCTGCTACCGCCGGCCGCTAGTAAGCAACCCCCTGAAATTTTTTATTTGAGGGCTCTCGCCCCCGAACCCCCAAGCAAGGGGTCGCTGGCCCCCTACAACCCCCAGCCAACTCAGCGTCGAGTTGGATCGGCGTAGGGTCATGGCATACCGGATCATCCTTCCTTCTGAGGCACTTCCTTCTACATTGACACTAAGGAAGCTTTCTTCAACATCTTCTATAGAAAGTAAAGGGTATTCGATATCTATAATTCGGGTAAGGTCTTTCCATTGTTATTGTACCTTGTTCTTCTGAATTTCTAGTACATTCGCAAAAGGGTCCATAGGGAGTTTTGATTCCCTCACCGCAAAATTGCCAAGTCCTATTTTTGTGAGAGGTTTTTCTTTGTTCAACGACTATTTACTTTCATATATCTGTCCGCATTTGTTTCTTGAAGTTTTCCGCGTTGTTCATCTCAGAAACTAAGTTTTCCTTTGGCACAATAATTTTTGGTTGTTTCGCTGTGATTCATTATGTCGGATCATAGGTCTAATAGCCCTGTGTTGGAACCCACTCTGGAAGATGCCCCTGCCTCTTCCCAAACCCCCTTTAACCTGGATACTCTTGGTCAAACACTCAATTCCATTATGACTGAGCTTCGCACAATCCGTCAAACACATACCCTCCAGGCCGGTCAGAATCCCACACCTTATTTTGGATATGGCATGCCACCAAATGTTGGGAATGTACCTCGATCCCCATTAGCTCTTACTCCCCTGCAAATCTGTGCACCACAACCCCAAGAGATCCCCGACTACTAAAACTTAGGGGCCACTGACCCTTTCGCTGAACATGACCCTTACTCCCTACAGGCCTATGAGGAAAACCACTACTACTACCCACCGTATTATCAGCCTCCCAATTATACGCCTCAACCCGCTGCTCCACACACAAACCTTGCACGACGATACCCCCTCACCGCAATGCCCCTGACCCCCAATTCGTTCCTGCAAATCATTATCCACATCCTCAACGACCAATGGCTCCACCGTATCATCCCATCCAACCTCCTGCGCCACGTCCTCGTCCCCCTGGACATGATGCTTTTCACGCCCCCCCACGTGGCCCTGGCTTTCCCCAAAATCCTTACGGTCAATACCACCTAGGACACCCACCTCAGGATGATATCACCCAACGAGTTAAGGTAGATGCCCCTACTTTTGATGGAAAACTTGACCCTAAGGCTTTTCTCGATTGGATTGCCAGTTTGGAAGATTATTTCGAATGGTATAACATGACAGATGCTCAACGGATTAGGTTTGCAAAAATGAAACTCGAAGGGTCTGCCAAGAGGTATTGCCAAGGCGTCCAACGTGACATGGAGCGTAGTGGTCAACCTCCTATTCTATTTTGGTATGAGATGAAAACCAAGCTACGTGAACGCTATGTACCCTCCCAATACCAAAGGCAACTTCTTTCCGACTGGATGGCCCTTAGCTAAGGGACATCGTTTGTTCAGGAGTACATGGAACAGTTTGAAGAGTCTAAAAATCGTTGTGCTCACAATGACTCAGATTGGCAATTAGCCACTCGTTTGTGCACCATCTACACCCCAATATTAAGCGAGAAATGCAATTGCAACAATATGACTCCTTAGGCGATGCTTTTCACCGCGCCCAAAAGGTCGAGAGTTATCTACAACCTGCTTCTCGTAGGCCTTCCTTTTCTCGTTTCGGCCAACGTACTAGATCAACCAGTAATCCTGTCACCACCTCATCTTGTTCGGCCTATCCTCTGCCCCAACCATCTCCCCAGGGTTCTTCAACCCCTTCAGCTAGTAAAGGCAAGGAGATAATGTCCACCCCAATCCGACCTCGTCCAAGAGGCCGTGAATGCTTTCATTGTCATAGCACGACTCACTGAGCTGCCCAATGCCCTCATCGTGCTCTTTTTGTGTCCTCTGATTCTCCCAATACCACCCCAGAGGATGACATTGCGTATGAAGATGTTCTTCCGGCCTCTGAACCCTCAGATGATGACACCGATTATGAGGATGATCCTTCTTATCTTCAAGTCATGCGTGTTCTTGCGGCTCCTTCGGAAGGGGATGAATGGAAACGTACCACCCCCTTCCAAACCTTTTTCAAACACGCTGGTAAAAGTTGTAAACTCCTTATTGATGGGGATAGTTCTCAAAATATCATTTCACACCATGGATTGAAGTGCATGGAGTTGCACCCTGAACCACATCCACAACCACACAAAGTCCATTGGGTGAACCAGATTAGCTTGCCCATCACCCAACGTTGTCTTGTACCCATCACTCTAGGTGCTTATTCGGACCACATTTGGTGTGACGTGTTGCCCATAGATGTTGGCCATGCCATTTTGGGACGTCCTTGGATATATGACTTAGATGCCCACAATGAGGGACGCTCCAACGTTTATACTTTTAAGCACAAAGGCAAACACATCCGATTAGCACCTACTCATTTCATTTCCCTTATCAAAAAGAGTTCACCGCCCGATCCCCAATCCTCCAAATCTCAACACTCTCTACACCTTGTCACTCGACAAGAGCTTGAGGAAGCCAACTGAGAATCTGGATGCATGTATGTGCTATACATCAAAGAATCTACTCCCATGTCTGATTGTCAGCCCCCACCAGAACTTACCTCCCTTCTTGACGAGTTCAAGGACGTGACACCCATAGACCTTCCAGATGAGCTTCCTCCTATGCGTGATATTCAACATGAGATTGATTTGATTCCCGGGTCTTCGCTCCCTAACCGACCTCATTACCGTGTGAACCCGACCGAACATGCTGAATTGAAACGTCAGGTTGATGCCCTCCTTCTCAAAGGATTCATTCGTGAGATCAAGAGCCCTTGTGCGGTTCCGGCACTACTTGCTCCCAAGAAGGATGGTAGTTGGCGTATGTGCTTAGATTGTCGACCCATCAATATGATCACTGTCAAATATCGATTTCCTATTCCACGTCTTGACGACATGCTTGATCTATTGACGAGATCCCGCTATTTCTCCAAGATTGACCTTCGTAGCGGTTACCACCAGATCCGTGTTAAGGAGTCTCATGAATGGAAGACCGCCTTCAAAACCCCAGACGGTTTATATGAGTGGCTAGTCATGCCTTTTGGCCTTTCGAACGCACCCAACACCTTCATGCGCGTCATGAACCATGTGTTACAGCCATTCATTGGAAAATTTTTAGTGGTATACTTTGATGATATTCTGATTTTTAGTAAGACCAAGGACGAACATCTAAGTCATCTCCGACTCATCTTTGACACACTTCGTACTGAGAAATTATACATCAATCTAAAGAAGTGTTCGTTCCTTCAAGATAAAGTCCTATTCCTCGGCTATTTTGTTTCCGCTACCGGCATTGAGGCTGACCCAGCCAAAGTCAAGGCCATCACTGATTGGCCTCAACCCACTTTGATTTCTGAGCTTCGCAGCTTTCACGGGCTGGCTACTTTTATCACCGTTTTGTTCGAGGATTTAGCACCATTATGACTCCTCTCATTGAGTTAATGAAATGTGACAAATTAGAGTGGACACCATCAACCAAACGTGCTTTTGAGGCAGTCAAAACTAAGTTGACCGAAGCTCCGGTTCTTCACCTTCCCGATTTTTCACTTCCTTTTGAAGTATCCTGTGACGCTTCCGATGTTGGCATTGGAGGCGTTCTGAGTCAAGAAGGGCACCCTGTTGTCTTTTTCAGTGAGAAATTCAATGAGGCAAAGCGTAAATATTCCACGTATGATAAAGAATTCTACGCTGTTGTGCAATCCCTGCGTCATTGGAGGCACTGCCTTCTCCATCAAGAGTTCATTCTTTGGTCTGACCATCAAGCCCTTTGCTTTCTGAACTCCCAAAAAAACTTAATTGTGCATCACGCCAAATGGTGTGAATTTCTTCAGGAGTACACTTTTGTCCTCAAGCATCGTTCAGGTGTTGAGAACAAGGCCACAGATGCTCTCAGTCGTTGCTTGACCACCCTACAATCTATGAGCATTGAAGTTGTGGGCTTCGGCCGACTAAAAGAACAATATCCGACCTGTCCTGATTTCGTGACTATTCATTCTGAACTTCTCAGTAGCACACCCGGCCATGCTTTTGATTTTAGTCTACGTGATGGATTTTTTTTTCGTGACACGCAGTTGTGTATCCCTTCTACGTCAGTTCGAGATTTTCTCGTTTGGGAATTACATGCTGGTGGCCTCGCTGGCCATTTTGGTAGGGATAAGACCATCACTCTAGTGACAGACAGATTTTATTGGCCTTCCTTACGTCGTGATGTGGCTCGCATAGTGTCTCAGTGTCATACTTGTCAATTGGCCAAAACCAAAAGACAAAATACGGATCTTTACACTCCTCTCCCTATTCCCCATGAGCCTTGGAAGGACCTAAGTATGGATTTTATTTTAGGTCTCTCTCGCACTTCCTGTGGCCATGACTCTGTGTTTGTCGTTGTTGATCGTTTTTCGAAAATGGCCCACTTCATTGCCTGTAGTAAGACTTCTGATGCCTCTCGTATCGCCCGCCTTTTCTTCAATGAGGTAGTCAAACTACACAGACTTCCTTCCTCTATAGTCTCCGACCGTGATGTAAAGTTTGTTAGCTACTTTTGGAAGACCTTGTGGAAAATCTTTGGTACCAACCTCAAATTCTCTTCTGCCTTTCATCCTCAAACTGATGGTCAAACTGAAGTGGTTAACAGGAGCTTAGGTAACCTTCTGTAATGTCTTGTTGGTGAGCGCCTAGGCAACTGGGACTTGTTGCTACCTACTGCTGAATTTGCTTACAATAGCTTTGTAAATCGTTCCACAGGAAAGAGTCATTTTGAAGTTGTTAATGGATACAAACCCCGCCAGCCTATAGATCTTGTACCTATGTCCATTAATGACCGCACTTCCCACACTGCTGAGACCTTTGCCCAACACATTCATGATTTGCATGTCGAGATTCGCCAAAAACTTACTTTGTCTTATGAAAACTATAAGCTTTCTGCAGATGCACATTGCAAGTTTCAAGAATATAATGTAGGAGATTATGTGTTAGTACGTGTGCGTCCTGAACGCTACCCTAAAATTTCTTTCAAGAAGCTTCATGCCAGAGCGTTAGGACCTTTCCAAATACTTAATCGACAGGGACCCAATGCCTATGTACTGGATTTGCCAGCAGATTGGGGCATTAGTGCAATATTCAATGTGGAGGATCTTTCTCCTTATCGTGGTACATTCGAGCCCCCTCCACCACCAGCAGCAGATTCGTCAGCCCGTCACCGTGGTTCAATGCCATCAACAGTGTTACCGCCTCCATCGTACAAAATTTCGATCGAAATTGCGAAATTTCGACCGAAATTGCGAAATTTCGACCGAAATTGCGAAATTTCGACCGAAATTGCGAAATTTCGACCGAAATTGCGAAATTTCGACCGAAATTTCCGATTTTTTTTCAATCGGACATCGAAACGCTGGTTTGCAGGGATACGTACGTCATTTCGCGAAATATTTCGCACTGTGGGCGAAATTTCGCAAAACTGGAGGGATTTCGGTGCAGAAAACCCAATTTGGGCCTTCAAATCGCGAAATTGCTGCGAAACGCAGCTACTGTTTCGCGAAACAGTGTTTCGCGGACTGCTGCTGCTGGAATTTTCCGATTTTGGCGATTTTTTTGGGATTTCTTGCTCCCGGAGGCTTCTCTACTTGATTCTAAGGTATGTAACCCCTCTTCCTAGCCCATCTATTCCTCCTCCTTCTAACTCTACTCTCATTTAGACACAGCTTAATAAGAACTCCGAAAATCCTAAATTTCTAAGTGGGATTTCTCTTTAAAAACTCAAGATCTTGAAGTGAAACTTGTACATCTAAGAAACAATAGTGTGAAATACATATAACTACACTTATTTTGAAAATCTAATCAATATATTTCGTATTTATACACAAAATGGCTAAAAAAAGCTTTTTTTTAAATTGAAATTTCTTATATTTTTTTTATTTTTTGCTTATGTAACCCTAAATATATTACACTAGTAGACTACTAGACTTATACCATAAATGCTAACTAATTTCAGTGTTACAAGTTCAATTTGTATATTTATAACAATTTAAATATTAATTTCAGACCTTAAATTAAACAAATATTATAAAAATGAATTAATAAAAATAAAAATGATGAACTACTTAGTTATACTTTGACCTTCTAAGTTTCTAACATGCAATTTTAGGCTTTAGTAACTAGTTATGGTTTATTTATACACGTTTGACTTGATGTGATTATTTTTTCATGTTTTTATTTTTCTAAATTGCAGCAGATGGGTTCTTCATCTGGTGATGGTGATGGAGGGAGAAATGATGGTGGTACTGGTAGAAAGGCAAAAGTCATTGATTTTGCATGGGCTCATTGTGAGCAAGTTCCTGGCACTAAGCAACAAGTGATTTGCAAATATTGTACCAAGAAAATAGGCGGTGGGGGGATTACAAGATTCAAATCCCACATTGTTGGCGGTGACAGGAACGTGGCAATGTGCAAGCAATGTCCTCAAGGAGTGAGAGATGACTTTAGGGAAATGATGAGTCAGAAGAGAAACATTCGTCAACATCAACAAGAACTTGACCAACTCGCGGTTGATACCCTCTTTGACTATGGGAGAGGAGGTTCTTCTGCCGAGTCTGACTCAGATGTAGATTATCCTGAAGGTTATATCACCTCCCAACAACGTCGCATGTATCGCAGGGCGCTTAGAGATTCCAAAAGACAAGCATGGGAGAGAGAACAACATGATTCATATAGGAGGGGCATTGGCCCATCTGTTTTTGAGCATGGTGGAGGCAGTGGTGCACGTCATGCGGCTGGTTACTGTTCAGGAAGAGCATCCATCCCCACAGTTGACTTAGGAGATGATAGTGATACGCCTGCCCAAGTGAAAAGAAAGAAAGGGAGAGTTTATAGCCTATTCAGATCTCACAGCACAACAAGAGGTAGGTTGGGTGTAGATGTAGACGAGCCAGGTATGAGAAGGCCAAAACCAGTACAACAGAAGTTGAAATCTATGTTTTCTGGTGCAAAGAATAAGGTTGGCAAAGCAGTTGGCAAATTCTTCTTTGCCCATGGGATACCAGCACACGTGGCTACTGAGCCATACTTACAACACCTCTTGAGAACTGCAGGGGAGGCTGGACCGGGTGTTAAAGCCCCCACTGCATATGAGCTTATGAATGTCTACCTTCCTGAACAAAAATTGGAGATCCAAAAATGGATTGAGGATAAGAAACAAAGGTAACTAAGCTTATTTCTTTATTGTCCCTTCCATTCTTGATTGTTGAAGTCTTCAAGACTTTGAGGTTTTAACTCTACATCTACTTTTTGTTTGTTGTACTTGTAGGTGGGAATCTTATGGTGTGACATTAATGGCTGATGGTTGGACATCTGGAACTAGAAAACAGATCATCAACTTTCTTGCCTACTGTAATGGATCCACCATTTTCCTTGGATCTGTAGATGCTTCCGCTGAGGTTCGGACTTCTACATACATATCTAAATTGATGAAGAGGTATATCAAAGAAGTTGGTGTGGAAAATGTGGTTCAAATTGTAACTGATAATGGAGCCAATTTCAAGAAAGCTGGAAAGTCTTTGATGGATAAGTTTCCACTCTATTGGACTCCTTGTGCAGCTCACTGCATTGATTTGATTCTGAAAGATATAGGTGAGTCATATATGATATATGTTTGACTCCTTGACTCCTTGTATTCCAATTTCCAATTCCAAATGACTTATAGTGTCATTATTTGATTTCATACTCTGTTTTGTTCAAATGTAGGTGGGTTGTCGCATGTGAAAATTTTGATCATTGAAGCCAGGACAATCACAAGCTTCATATACAATCGCTCATTTCTTTTAGCTGCTATGAGGAGGAAGGAGTATTGTGGTGGTGACTTGGTGCGACCAGGAGTCACCCGTTTTGCTACCAATTTTTTGGCGTTGCAAAGTCTGAAGTCAAAGAGAGATGGGTTGAGAAAATTATTTTCCGGAGTTGAATGGAGTTCAATGAAGGAAAGTAGGACAGCCGCAGGGGGCAAGATAGAAGACATTGTCAACAGTAGGAGCTTCTGGGAGAGGGTTAATAAAATTCTTAGAATTATGGAACCAATAGTGAAGGTGCTCAGGTTGGTGGATGGAGATAAGTCGCCAACCATTCCCTACTTGTATGAAGCAATGACCTAGATGACAGATTCAATATCAAAAGTTGTTCCAAGAGGAAGTGCCCAATACAAGAAAATTATAAGGAAGCGGTGGGAGAAAATGCTTTTGCACCCTATGCACAAAGCTGGTGAGCATAAATGATACTTATTCAATAATTATATACATTTCTATATCTTGATAACTGATGACACATTCAATACAAGACAATTTTATTTATAGCCATTTCTATTTCTTGTAGCTCATTACTTGAACCCTAGATTCCAATACAAATACAAGTTTGGGTTCAAGAGCGACTTTATGGCAGCTATTAAAGAAGTTGTGGAGAAACTTGTCACCACATCTGAAGAGAGGGTGATTATTATGGACCAGGTAATACATATAGTCTGGAACTATGTATATACTAATTATTGAGAAAAAAAATCATATTTTATTACCCTTGACCTTATCAATGTTGTCATGTTAATTTGCAGTTGAGGCAGTTCAGAGAAGCCATTGGATGCTTTGCGCATCCAAGCGCTATTGCTGACAGAGAAAAAGCTGTTCCATGTGAGTGGTGGTCATGGCATGGCACAAGTTGTGAAGAGCTACGTCGAATTGCTGTGAGAATTCTATCACAAACAGCTGCTGCAGGTGGTTGCGAAAGAAATTGGTCCACATTCAACCTCATTCATAGCAAAAGACGGAACAGACTTGGTGCACAACGTCTAAATGACTTGGTATACGTTCACTACAACATGAGGTTGAGGGCAAAAGATCTTAGAGAGCCCAAATTTAGAGAAGTGGACCTCTCTGTCATCCATGATCCACTTGATATTGCTTTTACCTTTGGTGGTGGTAATGAGAATATTGATCCAGAGGATAATCCATTGCAACAATGGATGACTAATATTGGTGGTGCCCCAGTTTTAGATAGAAATGATGGCGGGCCGGATCCCACTGTTGAAGCAACATTCATGCCTAGCACTAGAGCAGAAGAAGAGACAACTACAAGAGACCGCAGCCCTGTACAAAGATTTGAAGAAGAAGAACAACACATTCAAGATGAGATGGATATTGCACAGGCAGTTGAAGAAGGTGGAACTCGTTCTAGTAGCCACTCTTCCAAATCTGATGGTGGTGGTGATGATGATCTTGACGACGACGATGATGATCTTGATGATGATGATGATGATGATGGTGATGGTGATGACCAAGAAGGTAATGATAATAATGAAGAGTGGGCAGGATTTGAGAATGACAATGATGATCGACCTTATCTCTCTGCCCCTAGGGCTGAAGTTGCACCTGCTGAAACTCAAATTCCATTTGTTGATAGTACATTCCAAAGAAGAAAAACTAGAGGTACAAAAGAATATATTGGCACACCAGAAGGTCCAACACCGTCACCACCACCTCTAGCTATTCTTCCAGCTCCTCAATACCAAAGTGATTGTATTTCTAATTTGGCTGAATCAGTTGGGAGCATGAGTATTTCAGACAGGGATTCATCTTCTATTGTTGATTCTATATTTGGGTATCCTCATGCACCACAAACACAACCTGCAGTCGCACAACCACCACAACAAGATCCCTATAACGATGGCTATGGTTATGGTGGGAGTCACGTGACTTATAATTATGGTGATGGTTATTCTTCTTCTTCTAGAGGTATATAAGTACAACCAGGCTATATGTATGGAGGATACAATGACCCACTGATGCAAGGTTATTCTTACACTGGAGAACATGTTCATATGGAATCTAATGATGGTGGGCAAACTTGGCAAGGATACCGTGATGTTTTGTATGTTCCTCCATTAGCTGTTGCTCCTCCAGCTCCAGTTGCTTCACAACCATCTATTGATCAAGCAAAAGCACTTGAGGAATTTTTCCCAAAACATGGGATGATGCAGTTTGTGTCTGATGAGATCTACCAAGAGCATGTTGAGACATATAACCGCGTGTATAGGAATGATATGAGTTGGGCAACATATGTTGATAGTATCAATGAGCATATGTATGGTCAACAACGAGGACAACAACCACCACGACACTCAAGCTTCAACTAGGACTATTGGTCTCTTAGTCCTACTCTGTAAGACTTATGGAACATCGTAATGTGTAAGTTTGTTAGTTTATAATTTGTTTTATATATTATAAGTTGTAATATGTAAGTTGGTAACGGTACTTTGTAGTTTGTAGTACTCTAGTCTAGTAGTGTAGTTGTTTTAACTTGAAGTCTTCAAGTTAGCAAGTTTGTAACAGTCTAACTGTCTTAACAAACTTTGTCATTTCTGTTCATTTGTACACTCACTCATCAAGACATGGATCCCACCCTAACCTCTAAACATACAAATTTATCATATAATCTAGTGTATCTATGTCTAGACATTGTGTATGCAAAAATTCATAGTTTAATTCCTTCATTTTGTCATCGAAATTGCCATTGAAATTCTGTCAAAATTATTCAGCTTCCTTCACTTACAAATGTGGGAGACCCCCCCCCCCAATATCCAATATGAAATATTATTGCATATTTGAGTAGATCTTGGCGTTTAGATCATCCTGGTAAATTTTCATGATTTAATTCGCTTATTTGGTCGTCGAAATCGTTAGGGCCGTAAATATCGAAATTTAGTGCGAAATTTCAAAAAATTTCTGTTTCTGGGCCATCGGACACGGCATTGAAATCGGACATTTAATTCTATGACCGCCTCTGCCTCAACTTCCTTAGCAGCCGCCCGAGCGCATCGACACCGTTTTGGACGACCAGACCATCGTCACCAGTCAGGGCATTATACGTCGTTTCTTGGTTCGTTGGAGAGGTCGTTCTTCAGCAGACGCCACATGGATCACCGAGGAGGAGTTTCGTCGCGTTGATGCAGATCTTTTGGAGCTCTACCTCAATACTGACTTGACGGAGTCAAGTCTTTTGCAGCCGAGGGGAGTTGATGTAGGACAAGCCCCACCTTTACGCACTTATGAGCGTAGGCGTCGTCGTGTCATTAGTTAGGCTTTATTGGAATGTTTTATTTTATTATGTCTTTTCTCTTCTTATGGGTTTTTGTAAAGTCATGTGGTTTTAGTCCCACATTGGCTATCGTGTGTTTAGTCTTTCTTTTAGAAGCCTATATAAAGGCTCTATGGGCATCCATGTAGACACAGTTTATGAATGAGAATTATCATTTTAGTCATTGCCTAGTTTATTTTTAAATAGCCGTAGTTTTACATTACTAGCTTAGATGTTACACGAATCGAACCCCATACATCTGAGTGAACTAACTCATACAAAGACTGTGCTCTTTGACTCTCTTTAGAACTTAATACAAACCTTGTATGTTTTCCCACTGACATGACTCACACTACAACCTTTCCATGTTGGACAAACCTGGGTCCAAAACTTTGAGCTTCTCCAATGACATGTGACCAAGACGACTGTGCACCACCAAAGGGGAGGTTGCGACACATGTTGTATGAGACCTCCTCAAGTAATAGAGTCCAGCCAGTTCATACCCTTCGCCAATCGTCTTCCTCATCTTTAAGTCCTCTATAACACAAGTATCAAGTAAGAATGTGATAGAGGCTTGGAGACAACCGAGTAAATTTGCTGATAGATAATAAATTAAAAGGAAATTGAGGGATGAACATGGTGGATGGAAGAGATATATGTGGAGTTAGTGAAACCACCCTAGTTCCCTTAACAAAGACAGTAGAGCCATCTGCAAGGGTAACACCAGGTAGGTTGGGCTTGCTAGTATAGGTGGAGAACGTCTCAGATACCCCTATGATGTGGTCAGTTGCACCTGAGTCAAGAACTCAGTCTGACTTGGACGAGGATGCCCTAGAAGCCTGAGAGAAGCATGCTGACGAACCAACTCTCTGTGCAATGGAGGCAACTGATGAGCTTGCCTGTTGTGAAGCTCAGAGACGCATCAATTGAACATATTCTTCTTCAGACAATGACACATGATGTGAAGCCTCCTATTGTGCACCTTCAATAGTTGCCATATTGGCAGACTTTGTAGGGAATCCATGTAACTCATTGCATGTCTCTTTAGTGTGTCCTTTCCTGCCACAGTGGACATACTCTGGACGTCGGCGTGGCACTCCACGACCACTACTAGAATTGTCGCCTTTGATGAAACCTCTACCACCGACAGCGAGCTCTGGGTGTCGTGTCTCTACCAGATTGAGTGACTAAAGCTGACTTGTGACTTTGTGACTGATTGACAATAACAATATCCTGCTCCAGGAAGGCACGCGAGACTCTGGAATAAGTCTCTGCTAAAGAAGGAAGCTCAACACCTGACAAAATTTGACTACACACTCCCTCATACTCACGTCAAAGCCCATCTAGAAACTTAATGAATGTCATCTGATCACGTTGTTTCTGCATCTTCTGAACATCACTCGAAAGAGGAAGCAAAGAAAACTCAAGAATCTGAGCCCCTCTTTGTAGTCATTTAACACCACAAGATTTTGATGGTCAGCAACACTGAAATACAACCATGCTACAGTGCTGCTACGTAACAACGACTATATGGTTGGAGGAGAAGGGCCAATGCTCCCTCCTTGTGATTCTATTGCTTCTGATCTTCTGGAATAGTGTTACTAGGACTAGGACGCTCCACAAGGACCTGATTTGAAGGAGGAAAAGGTCCACTATGGCCACTTGGAGGTGTTTGAACGGAGATGACGAAACAACCTGTTTCTGCACTTGGAAAAAGGAGGGGTTTACTACCCTCCTATCAAGCACAGATCCTCCCTCTCCCCGCTAACAGACTACTAGTGATAAGGAGAACAAGAGGAGGAGGTCGATTGAGGCAGATTGACCAAGGAGGATGGGTATACGGTTCCTCTTGCTTTCCTGTTGCTACAGTTGCTACTGTAGCAATCGTGAGAAAAGTAGAGGAATAAGGAGATTGACGGCTCCCTTGGTTCCCATGGATGGAGAAATTGTTGACTCTCTTAGGGTTTCAACCCCTGTAGATCTGATACCATGGAACGGAGAAGAGACGACCACATCTTCGCGATCTATCTCACGTTTCATCTATACAAAGAAGATACATCAGACATTTACAATTAGGTCCCTAACTTTACACATAAAACCATAACATTTTACATTTAAGTCCCTACATACTAATATGTAGAATTAACTATAATTTTCATGGTTCCGCTCCATATTTGTCTGAATATTCACCTCAACAAAATTGTATATATTGAATTCCATCCATTAAGTAAATATTATCTTGGACGCTACAACTAAAGGGCCACCACTATCTAGTGTCAGGTACTTGGATGGAGGTACGTCTCCCTCTTAGGACCAATTATGGTACTTTCGGTATTATAGTAGTTCACGATATCATATTACTATTATATATTTCACAAAGTACACAGCTATTACAATAAGAAACTATTCATAGTCATTAACTAGGAGACATACAATATAATATTTGTGGACGGATTTTAATAAGATGAGAATAGCAATCAGTTTTGTCTAGTTTTCCTGGCAGTTATCATTGCATTTTGTCATCTTTGATCTTTTCTTAACTATATAAACTATTCAACAAAATGTTAATAATATTAGTCATCTCAAAAAATGTTTTGGGCAGACAGAAAAAGCGCATAGCTGGACATGCCTGGATCTCTACATTTTCGTTACTCCTTACCGTGCTGCATGGGATTTTTACTTCCTTGCCCGTGAACATACTTATAATTTTAAGGAGTGGAATGGAGAAGCTGAATACGAATATGTGAGTTTCATCCCCCCCCTTCCTTTTTTTTTTCTTCTATTATTTGAGTAAATCTTGAAGTAATTCTTCTTTGTGATGTGAATCAGGTCAAACATAACGGGGTCTCTATTTTTCTCATGGAGGCAGGGTTTATTGGTACTCTCCAAGCTCTCTGGGACGTTTTTCCTTTATTTACCAACAATGGTTGGGGAGAAAACTCTAATATTGCCTTCTTAAAGAAGCACATGGGTGCCACTTTTCAGAAACGACCTCAGCCATGGGTTAGTAATGTCAGTGCTGAGGACATTCACTCAGGTGATTTCTTAGCCATATCAAAGATCAAGGGGTTATGGGGTGGTTTTGAAACAATGGAGAAGTGGGTCACTGGATCCTATGCTGGTCATACTGCTGTTTGTTTAAAGGACTCCCAGGGAAAGTTATGGGTTGGAGAGTCAGGACATGAAAATGATAAGGTGCTCTCTCCTCTCTTCAAGTTACTAACAACTTCTTGATAGACCCTTATCGTATTTATTGCATAGATATAGTGTAACTTATGTCAGTTGTTTTGTCACATATACTGGAATGAAATACAATTTATTTTTAAATTTTTTTGCAAGACCTTGAAACATATTTCTCATCTATACTTATGTGACTGTGGTGGCATCTCCTATCAATACTTCATAATACGCCAAATATGTGTGGCCTATGTTTTGTGATCCCAGAAAATCTATTTATTGAATTGTTTAGACTTGTAATTTTGAATACATTTTATGTTTCCCTAATATCATAATAGAGTTTTAGCATTCAATGTCAATCTTATCTATGAGTCGTACATAGACTGTAGCTTACTTTAAACTGTGGTTTGGTTTCCGTGCTTAACATAGAAATTCATTACTGTTTTCCTAGAGAATGCTTTAGTCATGGAAATGACTCGTCTATGAACAGGGTGAAAATGTGATAGTTATCATGCCATGGGAGGAGTGGTGGAACTTTGAGCTTACAAAAGATGATTGTGATCCTCATATTGCATTACTACCCTTACATCCTGATATCCGTGCCAAGTTCAATGAGACTGCTGCTTGGGAATATGCTCGAAGTATGGAAGGGAAGCCATATGGCTATCATAACATGATCTTCAGTTGGATAGATACCATCAGTGGGAACTACCCCCCTCCACTAGATTCACACTTGGTATGATATTTCACATGAATAGTTACTCCTTTACTCTTCTTAAAGGATGTTCATGCTAATTATATAGAATTCATGCCATATACATAACGGTAGGGACTCCCACATGCCTTCTGATATATGAGATATGTTATATATATATATATATGTGTGTGTGTGTGTGTGTGTGTGTGTGTGTGTGTGTGAAGTATATTGTACTTATTTCTTGTTTTCTACATTTATGGGTTTATTTCCATGCAGTGTCATTGGTCCTTTAGATCAGGATCCAACGGCTCACAAAAGCAGGAACCAAAAGAAAAAAGGAAAAGAAAAAAAAAAAGAAAAAGGAAAATTTGGAATTTAACTTTGAAAAATCATTAACTTTTCAAACTGTATGTCCACAAATTATGAACAATAGGTCTAGAAAAAAGTGCTCTCCTTGTAGAAAAAGATGCAACTCAATTATGATGATGTGAAGATAGGTCTAAATTTCAACTGATTTATGCATTTAAGATTGTACAGAAAATTTCAATCAACACCTTATCAACCATGATTCAATTATTGAGCAACATTTGATATTATCAGTTACGGAAATGATGAAAAAGAGGTTTACGGGTGAAATTGAACACGTACAGAGTAATGATGTATATCCAAATAAGAGAGAGAAAACTCACTTCGACATGGTTACACAAAGCTGTAGTCTGTTTAAATTGCAAACTAAATATCTTAAATAGAGCGTTGTGTAAAATCTAAGATTTTAGATATCATGAATCACATTTTTCTCTAATCGAGTAATGCAAAATCATTTACGATATTTGAAATTCTGCTGTATTTATTGAAAGTAATGCAACAGCTAGGTGGCTACTTTCTACTACACACACACAAATATTTATATGCAGTTGTACAGTCATTTACTTATTCTGAAATTCTGCTATCTACTGAAAATAATACAACAATTAGGTATCTACTTTATATCATTTCTACTGCACACAAACACATGCATACTTCAAATTCATTTACTATTATACATACATATATACATAATTCTAGATTTTTTTCAATAAATTTAGATAAAAACATACACTATACACGTAACATACAATATACACATGAATAATCATCATCTAAGCCTCAATCCCAACCATGTCGGGGTCGGCTACATGGATCATTATTTTCCAATCAGCTTTGTTAGGGGTCATACTCTAATCAAGATGTAAAAATTCAAAATCTTTCTATATAAGCTCTTCCCAAGTTAACTTAGATCTGCCCCTGCTTTTAATTGTGCTTCACCTAATAACCTTGTTTTGAATAGGTGCATTTGTCGGCATGCATTGCACATGTCAATATAATCTTATACGGCCCTCACACAAGTTGAATTCAGTGCTCTCCACCCCTACTTTGTTCCTGATATGGTCATTCCTCAAATAATCTTTTCTTGTCTTCCCACACATCCATCTCAAGATACACATTTCTGCTACATTCGTCATGTTGAGACCTTATTTCTTCATTACCCAACATCCACTCCCATATATCATCGCTGATTGTATAGTTGTTCTATAAAACTTGCTTTTTAATCTGAGAGGGATCTTCCGGTCACATACCACTCCAGTTGCATTCCTCCATTTCAACCATCCTGCTGCGATCCTATGACATGTCCGATATTTTGGAAAATTGACGTGTCCTGTGTTTGTGTCTAGAAATGTGTGCTTCCTTGATAATCATATTTTCAAGTTTGAATTCTATAAGTTTGATGTGTACAGGTTGCTTCTGTGATGTCTGTGTGGAATCAAATCCAACCAGAATATGCTGCTAATATATGGAATGAAGCATTGAACAAACGGCTAGGAACTAAGGTTTGTTGTCTACTTTTCTGTGCTAAATATTAAATTAATCATGAATGTTTAGCGTAAGTAAAATGTTAATGTAATCTCATTGTGCTTTATTTTGATTTATCTTTTTTTTTTTTGAAAATTTTCATGTTTACTCATATTGGGATTGCAAAATTTCTTTTGAAGCTTCATATAATAGTACATCAATATATCATTAGTGAGATGTAATGAGTGGGGGGCCTGCATCTCACTCATTACACAAGGAATATATGAAAAGCATCCCCACAAAGCTTAGCCAAACGACTATATAAATCTTAAATGGGATGAAATTACTATTCAAGTACAATATATCAAAAAATCTAGCCCCCTTGATCCTTTAGACCGATTTGTCTTCTCTCTCCTTCCCCCTCTTCAAACCATCACACCCTGGGCTTCATCACCCTCTCTCTCGCTCTTGCGTCCGCCATAATTCCCACTGCTTGATCTCGTCCTTCGCTTGGTTGTAGGAGTGTCGCCGTGAGAATACAGAAACTCTGGCGAGGAGTCAGCTGATTCAGGTTGGATCACACCGCCTCTCTATCTCTCCCTCTCTCTTTCACTCCTTGCATGAGCATCAATTCTGCCGCCACAGAGCGCTGTCACGAACTCGAACTCTGACGGCCTCCCTCCAGTTTTCGCGGCAAAGGAACAAGATTAAGTGGAGGTTGCAGGATCCTCTATCACTCCAATTAAGGTCTTGACCTCTTCCCAGCTTTCCTGACCCTCCATCGTGGCTACAGGACTCCAGGTTCATGACCTCGTAGCCGCAATAGACAAGGAATGGGGGAAAAGGTACCCCATCCCCTGCCTCATATTGGTTCTCCTTAATCCAGGCCAACTCATTGTCACAAGGCTCCCCTTAGGGTTCCATCCACCGGCGAGCCCCCACGAGAATTGCTATTCAGTAGATTCTAAAGAGGCAACCCATAATAAGAGGCGATGCTGTTTTGATTCGCCCATCTTACTTATATTCAAACACAGGTTGTCTTTCAAACTTGGCATGATAATTCTAAGTTACTGCAAATGCGGTTGTGGATTGATCTCAATCTATGTCAGCAGCTATGTTTGTATCACATATAAAGGGACGTCATGATTTTTGTTGGCTTACTACAGCTATTATTATCAACAACTGTGATGGTATTGATATGTGAAATATATATAAATTGGCATCATAAGCCGTTGCCATTAACTGGATCATCTAAATGCACTAGGACTTGTACCTGTAAGACCAAACAAAAAATTCTGAATCAATGTTTTATAATACCGGCGCCATTCTGGATCAAGATACCACCAAGGGCGCATTGCTTAGATTGTTCATGCGTTTTCTTTTTTCCTGTCATGATTATACCTCATATTTCAGGGCATTGGTAACCTTTCTAATCACATTATATTTAAGTTTCTGTTAATGGTGGCAGGAGAAGAGAAATAGTTTTATTTGTTCCTGCATGATACACTAAAGGTATTAAATGAATAAGAGAAACGTGATTGGAATATATTTAAGCATTCAAGTCTTGGTTTTGTTATAAATCAGTTTTTAACTAACTGAAGTAAACTAGAATCGAACGGGGTTTCTTGGGTTTGCATGTCAGCTGCTGCTTTAATTATTTATTGTCTCATAGTAGCTATTCTTGCTCCTTATGCAGGGCCTCACGTTACCTGAAATTTTAGCTGAGACTGAAAAGAGAGGTTTGCCTTTTGCCAAGTTACTCACGGTACCAGAACAAGATGATTGGACATATGCTGATGGAAAATCTGCCTCCTGCATTGCTTACATACTAGAATTGTACAAGGAGGCTGGAATTTTCGGTCCAATGGCTAGTTTAATTCAGGTTACGGAGTTTACCGTGAGTATCTTGAAACCCTGTAGATGTTTCTGACGTATATGTAGACTTAAACTAATAAATTATCCTAATATCACAGCGTTTAACAAGGACATGATTTTACATGTGTTTTCTTAGCGGTCCATTGCATTTTTGTTATTGCTAATTAAGCTCTTTTTGACCTGAAAAAGAACTAAAATTATTGACCTTACTGATTTTTTAACAGATAAAAGATGCATACACCCTCAAGTTTTTTGAGAACAATTTGACCCGCTTGCCAGAATGGTGCCAAGAAGGCGATGGCACAAGGCTTCCTTTCTGCCAAATTTTGGGAACGTACAAGATGGAATTGCCTGGGTATAACAGCATGGACCCGTACCCTCACATGAATGAAAGATGTCCATCATTGCCTACAGAATATTTCCGACCAATGGGGTGTTGAAACTCCTCCCAATAACAATGTATATGTGAATATTTCTCATAGTAGTTCTCTCGCTACTATTGTAATTAAGTATAGCGTTGCATATCATTCTCCGGGCATAAGCTGTATATTGCTGCCCATTGTTAGAATACGGAACCGGGAGTTATTGTTTGTGCTAGAAACCATGCTCACTTAACAGTATAGGAGGTATAGATTTGGCAGGTAAATGGTGTATATTTTCCTATCTTGTTGGAATTGGTCATCTTTGATAGGATTACATGGCTGAAGCATCTCACCCACATACCATGTAGATCACTAAATTCATCAAAATTTCTATCCAACAACAGCTGCCTTTCTTCCCTTCTATGGTTGGAACACATCTATAGTCACAGCTCTAATGTGGCACTAATAGTAGTTTTTGGCATCAACAACTTGCAAAGCTTCTCTATCTTCAAGCATACAGCTGAGGTTATTGCACTAGTTACTGATATGCGCCATATTAGACATTGTTCTTTGAGAAGCCCACATAGTTGCTGGTCCCTTTGGTACCAATGTAGGGCCTCTAAATTATATAATCATTATGTCTTAGATCTTTCCATGACCCATCATCAATATGAGTTAGATTTCACCATGATCCAATATGGATGAAGAAGCTCTCTATGATGTACACGGAGGGATTGCCAACTACCATGAGAAGGGCGTCAAAGCTCACTTGTAGAGGTAACATGAAACAATGTCAAGGAGCTTGTCATAAAGACTGGTATAGTTCTTTCTAGATTTCAACAAGAGAAAATCCAACTGCAACATATTGAACGAAATTCTTACATTGGCATTCTTAAGGACCAAGAACAACCAAAATTGTGCCTTGAGCAAGTTAGATGTGTCTTCTAGCTTATATTAGAGGAATTTTTGAAGCATAGTTAAAGTGTTGTGAAGATATATCCACAATCTAAATATTGAACAAGATGAAGAATAAGTTGTTATCATGCAAATGAAGGGAAGAAAATTATGTTTTTGTTAGATGTTTGAATGGATGGACTAAATTTGAGCTTGGGTTTCTTAGTGGGTTTGTGGGTTTCTTAGTGGGTTTGTTTGCAAATTTGATATATTTAACAATTGAGGTCTGAAGGTCAAGTTATCATGAAGTTTCCTTCAAGGATACCAAACGTAGTTTAATTACCACACTAATGTTTGTGTCGTATTATAAGAATCTCCCCTCTTTCATATTGTCATTAACACTTTATCAATTTGATAATTAGATCACAATAACAAATGATTATATGTGATGATTAGCGCAAGGGTGTTTGGGACTGTCAAGTTGCATGATTTGGTTAAGCCCTATCTATCCCTAAGAAAATGACTATTTTAAAGTCCTTGTTAAAATTTCATAGAAAAATTCCATTGACACCATCAGGAAAAATACTAGAATGAAATTGTCTTTGAAGTTGAGCCCTTTTAAGAATACATAGTTACAACTTCTATTGTAATCTTAGTAGAAGATGTGAATGTTGATCTTAAATTTGATCCCCTTTTTATTCATGTAGACTAAGATTTTGCTCATGGCACTGCTTTATACAATTGCAAGTAGGAAATGCCCATCATAGAATTTGCATAATAGTTTACAACAATTGATAATCATGAGTCTCTTTTGAGTAAGACTGTGAAGTGACAATCAAACCAAAACTTGTCTTTTAATTGTTTTAAAACGTGTCTAAAAATTCATCAAGACACGTCACTCTCATTACTTGGAAACACGTGAAGTGCAGTCTATTATAAGTAAGGTGCATCTTAGGTAGTAGTAGTATAGATGCATTTAAAGTGATTCATGTACACAAGTTTGGGGCTTACCTCTATCCAATAAAAGTATCCTTCAAGGTCAAAATTTCCATTTTAGGATGTTGCAAGTAAATATTAGCCATTTCTAGAAGTTGGACTATAATTTCCAATTGCACTTTTTCATATTACATGCAAACCCTGGTTGAAGCCTAGATTAATCGATGTGAGGTCTGGACCAAGTTTTACTTTGATCACGGAGGATTGTTGACAAAAAATGAAGACCCTTGCCCAGTTGAACTAGATTTTGACTGAGGGGTCTATTGCAGTCTCAAACTTATTTTAAATAAAAAAAGTAACATAAAATATGACTTTATCTTCAAATAAAATTTAACTGACATGTTTGTGTCGGTATACTTGATGTAAACACTGTTGAATCCCACATTTGAGTATAAATATATTCATTTGTCTTTCATGATACTTCACTAACCAAGAAAGGCATGTTATGTTAAGTTTGCCTCTTGATTTAACAATAGAATAGTTCCAAAGCATGAACACTCCACTCTATCTCAGTAAAATCTATGTATATGTGCATATATGTGTGTCTATTGTGTATTTATTTATATGTTTGTTTTTACATAAATATCAAGATATGCTCATGCACTTTTGTCAACATGAAAAAATGGGAGGAAGGAATTGTACTCGTTTGAGAAATTGGTATTTGTTAGAGTCTTTCTGTACGAGCTATATCATGGTGACACTAGATCATATTGAATCCAATAACATTTAACGGGATGAGATACCAATAGTCTTTTCATACCACTTATAATCATGAAACAAAGAATTGGGAGTGGTCGTCGTGAGTAAGTGTTTGTTACTTTGACCAAGTTTCATAACTCATTTTTTTGATATATAAGCACCAACAATTCAAGTAAATATACTTACAGTAGCAACCTATTTTTGATTTTTTTTTCTTCCAATTTTAGACACTTCAATTGATATCATGTAAGAATTCTACTTTGGTTTATTTTTTTCTTCCAATTAGATGTTTATTTCCTTTTTCATAAGTTACATGTTGCTTTGACTAGTTCATCAAATTTAGAAACTAGGAAAGAATGAAACCATATCCTAGCTTGTTGAGAATTCCATCTAATTGTTTGAGGACAAGCAACCACTATGGAGGAGATGATGTTACATAAAGAACATATGTTTTTGCTACCAGGTTACTCCTTATTTTTGTACATTAACAACATGTAAGGAAAATAAATCTAAGTTTCATTTACCCTCCGTTATTTTGTGTAAAATTATCTATTTCTAGTCTTTTAGTAAGTCCCTTCCCTTTCCATGGGTACGACACAAATAATATGTCATCACTATTGGTTATTCCATTAGATAGAGAAAGGACTCCATTGGACGCACCATTCATCTAAGCCACTAAATTGAACCTCAAATGATAGGTTTCACAAACATTGTGACCTTGGGACATCTTCAACAAAAATTTTACATCAACACCCATATGTAAATTGCAGTTAAGAATCCTACAACATTCATATATACAATTTAATTCATGAATGGAAACCATAACATGATACTTCCAAGAGAAATAAATGATTTACCAATCATATCATAGTATATTAGTATGGTTTGAGAGGGAGTAGCGATTTCCACTCGAACAATATAGTGGAAGTGTGTTGAATCAAGAGTAGACAATAAGCATCTTTATTATGGTAGTTTCATTCTATCCCTGCCTATGAAAGGTCAAGTCAATACCATAGGTATTGCGATGCGAAGGGTTTTACTTGGATAAATAGAATGAAGATGTATCACAATTGCAAAATTTGAGGGGTACCACACAAGTACTCAACAGTAGCATGTATTGAAGAATATGTACATGAAATCATAATGAATTTGAAAGAAATTATATTTAGAAGTAGTGTGTATAGAGTTCAAAACAAATTCATTTGTCTAAAAGGCCCAAAATATGTTACTGCTCAAGATATCATCTCGCCATCTTCTGTAAAATAGTTGACACTACTCAACATCTAGCTAACCTGACAAAGCCTCTTGATTTGTTATTGAATTGCAAATCAAGAGAGATTGTGGGTATCATATAAATCTTAAAATTTATTTGGTAAACTACTTGGAGCCTGTAACACCCTGCTTGTAAAATTGTTCTCAACATAGAGTGGAAAGCACACATTTATATTGCTTTCAAGGGGGATATCACAAACATGATATTTATTGCAAAAAATAAAGTTTATATAAACCATCACAAGGGAAATAATCACATTTCTCTCTCAAATCCTTAACAAGGTTCACATATATGTATTTCTTAAGAAAAAGAAAGGAAGTTCTAAACTAGGTATAGCTGGCACCCCACCAATGCTTTCTCTTTGAAGATCCTTGATCTAGGGTTTGTACGTCAAATAGCCTTTTGCTCCTAAGCTTGCTCCTTACCTGTGGGCATCACGTCCCTGCCATGCATCAAACTAATGGTATGTGGAATTTAACATATTAGAGATTAAACTAAACATTTAACTAAAAATAGACATCAAACATTAAACATTGAGAAAGATGCACAATTGTTTTTAAATTAATTTCTTTGATCTTGACCTATATAAGAATCCTCGAGTTTCCACATAAGTGCCTCTTCTCTTATGCACCAGAGTGCCTCTTCTCTTATGCACTGAAGTGCCTCTTCTCTTATGCACCGAAGTGTCTCTTCTCTTATGAGGATCTTATATAAGTTTACTTTTACCATTTTCTTAAATCTTGTCATTTACTCTTAATGTGCATGATGATACAATTAAATTGATCACAAACATAAAACTCAAATCATTATGAATTTATTGACTTTTAGCTATTGAAACAGTAAATAATACAAACGTAACATTTGTTGCATTTCATACATACATGTATAAAGTCAAACAATAACTATGATCAATTGCATGGACCACTTACCTTTCACTTAGATAAGATCTTAATTCTCTTCCAAGATTGAGGAAACCCTAATCACATCCTATGGTTTGAAAACCCCAATCCTCCTTTTCAGAACATATTTCATATTAATATGTATTTTATCCGAAGCATTAAACCCTAGTTTCACTCCTCATAAAACTAAGGTTTAGTAGAATAGAAAATAGACTCTAAAACCTAGATATTCAAATTCCTCTTGAAAAACCCTTCACAAAACATATTTTTACTCATTTTCCTAAGCATCCCATGTGATTTTTGGAAGGTCATGCCAATAAGAAATCACGAATGCATGCATTATCCAAAGCTAGCGGCCCATCCGGGAGCAGGGCCCGGTCTAAGGTGGCCCAACTGGGAACCTCCATGTGGTGTCAGATCCTCTCAAATAGAAAACGTGGGTTGCTTACATTTCCAAGAGAGAAAGTACACAAAATCCCATGCTTGAATAATTAGCCAATTAAAACCATAGGGTTGTCAAGGTCAATTTATGATTGGGTTTGTTTCCTTTCAATCCATGGCGCAAGGCATTTTGATAGAGCAGTAATGGAGCTCTGGGACTCGAGAATGAAGGCTATTCATGAGAACCTGGGATTATAGGAGGCTTCCCTGCCTCATCCCGAGACCATTGATCCAAAGATCGATGTTAGGGGAGCACAAGAGCTCAAAGGCGGCTCTGTTCATGGCCAAGCACCACAAAAAGTCTGGAATCTAGTGGAAAACTTGAGAGCAAACCAAGAAAACAAGTAAAAATCAGCCCACTAACAAATTGAAGATGAGGGCGTCGTCGCGAGAAGGAACCAGTCTAAGAAACACTAATGAGTGTCTAAAAAGGAAAATAACAAAGAAGCAAGTTGAAATATGAGTATCATGCATAGGAGTCGGTGTTAGTGCCACCAAGGATAGAAAAAACGTGCGAGGTGTTTAGGAGAAGCTCGGGGTGGAGTTTACTTGGTCGGAGGGGCCCTGAAGTGGAAAGACAATGAACGTCAGTGAGGGTTAGCAACTAAGATACATGTCATAATGATCTGGTAAAACACGAAGTGAGAAACTGATAGGAAATCATTGAAGGGGTGACGAGCTTGCTTACCAATGCGTCAATTGCACCAGACAATGCACACAAGGTTGAAGTAAGGTCGTCATCACCAGTGATGAAACATGAGAAGGTCCATGAGTTTGGGGGGTCTAAGACGGGAAATGAAGGTGGAGGAGAGAAGGGTGAAGACCAACAGTGGATTTGGTATCCTTATATAGGAAAGGGGAAAAGCATGGGGGTGTCTGCATCAATTGGCTGAGAGAGGGGGTGATGCCCTGATTGGGCATTGTTGGTTACATGAGAAGGCAAGTAATTGATCGTTAGGTTTAGGAGAGAGAGAGGAAGTCATTGGCAAAGAAAACTTGATAAAAGGATGAGAGAGATCAGAAGCAGGAAAGAAACACCATGATGCTGTGTCCACACTTGAGAAATAAACGAAGGTAGGAGACGATCAGAGAGTCGTTAGATTGTGAGTGGATGGTAGGATTCATGCGTGATTAAAGGAAAGCAGAAAAAGGGAGGCGCATGACATAAATATAATTGGACTATAGAGAAATCAAAACATTAAATGCATATTTGAATAATTTCCTAATAAATCGTAATCAAATCTTTCCTAATTGAATTAAAGGGTCAAACAAAGTAAAATCGATCCTAAATTTGAACTACATGCTAATTAGGTAGTTTGATTATTCCTAGACAATTAGATTTAGATTTTACACAAGTTTTGTCTACAATTTCTATTTTTGTCATTCAACTTAATTTTAATGCACTAATATGTTAAATAATTGGGAAAAACTTTCTTTGTGTGTATTTGAGTCAAAATTTGAGATAAACATTTATCATCCACTCAAGAGTCATATTACATATCTTTATTCCCTTTTTGAGAAGTTTTCTTGAAGAGAGAGAACAAAAAGAGATAATGATATTTCCTTCATATGCATATACAAGAAGAAAAAGGAAGCATTTATTATTTCTCCAAGTGAGTAACTCATCTCCTATTATTGAAATTGATTCATAGAGGCTATTTATTATTCTTTTGTAATCTACAGAGGAGGAGAGAGAAATATATTAATAATTTTATCTTAACAACTATCAAAAGAAAAGAATACTTCTTGTTCAAATCATTTATCCTTATTTTTGAATTCCATGCCTCTTGCCTTTCTTGTTCATCTCTTTTACACTTCCTCGATAAGAAAATATTGGGAAAACAACTACTATTACTTTCAAATAATTGCAATACATTATAAAAGGAAAAAGTGTTTTTAGTCCCTTTTTATTTTCATTGCCTTGATATTTTAAAGGTAATACTATTTCTTTCCTTTTTTGCATTAAGTCCCTCAAATAAATTTTATTAAAGAAAACTACATTTAAAATTTCAAAGTATTCATGAAAATTTTGTGATGTTACAGAGCCTATGTGCCCCATGCCGGATTAATTGCATTTTGTGATGGAGCAATGAACCTATTTGAAGTGGCCTATTTCATACAAGAAAACCATTGTATGAACAAGGATTGATTTTACTTCCCATCTAGCTACTCTAGGTTGATGAGTAGGCCTTGGGTGGGGGAGTGATAGACACCTTTCCATACTTTGTGTTTGAAGTACTTCACTTAATTTCATATGCATTCTTAGTCTTTAGTGGTATTTATCATGCACTTCTTGGGCCTGAAACTCTTGAAGAATCTTTTCCATTCTTTGGTTTTGCATGGAAAAATAGAATTAAAATGACCACAAGTTTTATGTATTCACTCAATTTGTTAGGTATAGGTGCTTTTCTTCTACTATATAAAATCTTCATTTTGGTCATGTATATGATACATGGGCTCTGTGGGGGTGCAGATGTAAGAAAAATTAACATAGAAAACAAAATATCTCTCGTCTTTTCCTTAAATAGATTATTCTTATTGATTTTTAAAAGAATGTTCTTTAATTTCTTTGAGAAATGCAATTTCTTTTTGAATTCGGTACCAACATGTATAATTCCCCCAGATCAACATTCTCTTTGAGTCCTTTCAACCAATCAATAGAACCCCATAAAGCAACTTTTGCTAAAACTCGAGTAGTTTCTTGAAAACTAGCTTCGGATATGAAACTTTGGGTGTTTAAACCCTAGTTATTCCTAATAAGATTACTTTATAACAGATTGTTTCATCCAAAGTGCGCCCATTCATTCTGATCGCAACAACCTGATTAGTTCTCTAGGTAAAAAGCATTAGACATTCCATCTTCTGAAACTAAGACTTTTGATGTTACTTGACATATACTAATATCTATATATGTCTATTACGAATCTGTATCCTTTGGGATCAACAAACTTCTTGGTTCAATCTTAGATCAAAACACTATGCATGAATGATATGAACCGCCTAGAAAAAGATTATTGAACAGAGAACAACCAGTTGAAGTAAGGAACCATGGCATATATGTTTAGGATAGATTCTATTTTGAAAGATTTGAAGAAGCACTATCTCCTTCAAAAAACAAAATTCTGAAGCTGCAATATCACCTCTACAGTTGATAGGTTTAGCCAAAGCATTTATAACACGACCCAAATAAAGCCTCACTCAAAGGTATTTGAGCATCTCTTCAATGCTTAGTAATTCCCTAAAGACTCAAGTACAAGCCCCTCACTAACACTTTCTCTGCTACAACCTCTTTGTATGACTTAAACTCTTTTTGATGTCCACATGGGTAGCATTGTGACTAGATTCAGTCCATCACCAAGGGATGAGACAATGTCACACCCCTCTAGTAATTTGGGATCAACTCACTTTATCTCTTTGGTCTACAGTCTCTTTGACCAAGAACCTGATTGGACTGGATGTTTCCTCAGATGTAAATCAAACAAACTTAAATAAACAAGTAACTAGGTTCTACCATCAAAGGTGAAAAAAACTATGGATAGTTTTGAACTTAATCTAGCTCTATTTCATGCTCTCTAGTACTTTATTTTTATGTAGGATTCTTTCCTATCATGTACATATCAATGCCTATTGAAGATAGCTTGTGTACTTACATTCTTTTATCTTATCATAAAATATGATTGAATGATATTCAATATTATTTCTACTTCAATTAACTTCCTCTGGGTTCCCGTTTGTGCTTGTATCTTTGTATCCATAGTTCCTACTCCTCAATCATGACATTGAGGATGAATGATGTGGGAACATGTTGTCCTATCTTTGGACACAAAGTGTTTGAAGTTAGGATGTATTTTGCATGTAGGCAGGTTTGATAGGGTAATCATACATGCCTTTAGTGTATGATATGAGTCTTCCTATGAAAATAGGGGACCATACCATCGAAGACTACAATCTCATAAAGAAAGTAGGAGAAGTGAACATTTTGTGAAGAATGTTGATGAAGCTTCGTTATATGAACATAGGTGACAATATCGAAGCAATTAATGTCCATTAAGATGAAGACATATATGTTTATTTTGTCTTGTCACTCTTCTTCACAATGTACCACCTTTCACAATCAAATTCACTTAGTTTTAGTGTTTTGATGCAACCTTGGATCCTACATACTCTCCAACATTATGATAGGCATGAATTTTGAACTTATGGAGTATGTTACACCTTTCCTTGTAGATTTTATACCGTTAGTACTACATGATCTACCATTCATATATGGATTAGACGTGTTTCTAGGGGTTCATTTTGAACTTGATTTGCACCCATGTCTTCTCGCTACACAATCTATAAATCTTTTTCATGCAGATTTAGATATATGTCATATGGTGCAGTCAAGGGTAATTTGAAGGATTTCCAATTGTTATAGAGCATGCAGTTATACTTATTTAGGTCAAAAAATAGTCACCGTGGGAGGAAATTCTGGTACCTATGTTTTTTCATCAATTAACATCCTTCAATAGGGATTGATTCATTGATGAAAACACTTGTAGATTTGTATCATTCTATACTTTATTTCCTACCCCATCAATATGGGTGACTAACTATGCTAACATTAACAATGGTGAAGAAAAAAGAAGTATTTATTTATTTATGTCTAAACCTCCTCCATTAGAGGTGGGTTCTTTGCTTCCAGGGACTTCATATGGGGGAATGAAGCACTTTCTTCATCAGTGTATCCCAAGATGGGTGATTTTTTCCATGCTTCACCATGTAGCTTGGTCACATTGAACTCTCCATGAGATTTATATGATTCACATTTGGGAGGTGGAGTCCATGCATTTTATCAATTCAAAGCGATTGTGTAGAGGGAACCCAATTTCAAATATAATATTCAAGAGTGTTCTCTTTATTATTTTATGTATTCCCTTCTCAAGATATTGTATATTGTGAGTCTACTCTACATGCTCGAAATTTTTTCTTATGACATATATCTTCACGTAAATGTTAGCCCAAATTTTAATGTATTTAAAGAAGCATTGTATGGTCCAAGTCCAACATAAATCTTTACAATTTTACAATTTTTATCCTAGGGAAAAAAAGGATAGTTGGGATTGTGTGTTCCATATTTCATAACATTCTTATCATCTCTTTCCTCATTTTCTTCCTTAGTCAACTCCCTTCTTTTTACAACCACAAAGTTTAATCTATCAACAAGAGTAGGTTCAAGTCAAACGATAACATATTTCATAGAGGCACAAACTGGTAAGAAGCTAAATGTGTTTCAAAATACAGACTCAAGATCATCCCATCCTAAGGTGGGTGCAGGAGTTTTGAGTCATACATCACTCCTCAATGAAATTATCCAAGTAGTCTCTGTAGTGATTGTATGGAATGAGTTGGTTTTTTATAATGAACTAGTAGAGGAGGATGCTCAACACTCCTAATAAGGTCCAAGAGAACCCATGGCACAATTATTTACAATTTCTAGTTGATTGTTACAACTCCACCTCCATTGATATACATTTGAGAATCTAGGAGTTGTTGACCTATCAGTTCTAGCTTCCTCATTAGCTCACACTTTTAATTTCATATCCTCATTGTTCTCTATCTTCGAGTTGTAATCTTTTATGTTGTTTTTTTATTGTATAACTTAAAATTTGAGATCACTTAGTCGACTACCTAGAATAGAAGATTCGTACGAGCATGGAATGGTTTATTATATCTATTTTTTGTTAAGAAGACTTTTTAATGTTGAAGGTTTGCCTTATTGAAATTACACTTCTCCTTTCTGGTGCTTAATCTAGAATAGATAAAGTTGAAATTTTTTGTTCTTTCATTAGTGGAAGGTATAATCTCTCTCTTATTAGGGAAAACAAAGAGAGGATTGAGTCCTTAAGTCAAAAACATGTTCTTATTGCATTTAAGGACTCAATCCTTATTCCTGAGGATTGAGTCCTTAAATGCAATAAGAATATGTTTTTGACTTAAGAAAAGTTGGATGTAGTCTTTTTTGTCAAGGATCTCTTCATGCAAGAATAAAATTAGAGGAACTTCAAGATGAAGGAATAAATGGGTCATGTTGTTGGATGAAGTGTGACCACCCCATGTTTTAAAGATATAATAATCACATTGTCATAGATTACTAATGATTTCAATGCTTGGTTTGTACATGTATTTGGTTGATAGAATTTTTTGGTTCCTAAATTCCTTATAACCTAACCGTGCGGTCATAATTCCTCATGGTTGTGTCATGAGTTCAAGAAAGAGGTTACCATTGAGTATTGAAGTAGGGAGAGATTTGGGTTTCTTGAGGTGCCTAGTAGTAAGGATTGCTTAATTTGTTTCCACTTTACTTATCTTCTCTATGGTCTATGTTGGTTTAATAGTCATGTTGTAGCATGGGTCTATGGTTTAATGTCCCATTCTTGTTTGGCAATCATGTGTAGTATCAAGGTGTTGGTTGTATGCCCTAAAAACCATCATATGACAATTGCAATAGTGATACATTGTTTATCATTTGATTATTAATAAAAGACAATTCCAACTATTGTGTTTATTATCATATTGAGATAGTAAATAAATGTAATTAGTGTCCTAATAATGTTTTGACTTGATGACATTTGGGTTAATAACCAGAATATTAGTTCATATGTACTCAAGTAGTTATTCTTGTTACTTCTCTAGTCAATTGTAGTTGTGGATGTATATGACAATGATCATACATGACAATAGTGGATATTTTGAATGGGGACTGTCTCTATATTTGATATTATACGTATGTACTTGTTAGAGAAGAAGTTGTATGGAATAGACCCACTTTGAAATGACACATGGAAGTCATGTCACGGTAGTCAGATTCGTATCTCAATGTGATGGTGGTAACTTTGAACCTTAGACCCCAACTCACTATGATAATTACATGTTGTTCAATGCACTTTAGAATTACCCAACATGACCTAAATAAGGGCTTCCATATAGGTAGTGATTGGGTGTACTATACCACTTGTAAATTATTGTAAGAGATGTTGATGGAATTTTTCCCTCCATTAGAGTGATATCCTAACCACTTGATAAGTGACTGTAACACCCATGACCACTGCCCAAAGCTCTAGTAGAGTTTCAAGAATGACGGCTGGCCCCAAAGACCACTGCTAACATTAAATGCATGCTTTGTTCTCAATCACATGCAAGTCAGGATAAACTTCCTGACTGATCAACTGCCCTAGTACTGCTCTGGGCTGAGCACACTTAACCACAAAATTCTTTAGTGATGGGATCCCTAAAAAGGAGGTGCACGTTGGTGATATGGGTTGTCCAATCATTCCTTTTAAGAGCATTATATCCGAGACCTCAAATCTTGGGACGTTACAATCTCCTCCACTTAGACTCTTGACGTCCTCGTCAAGGATCAACTATATGGCCTCATAATATTTCCCCATTTCAGTGCATACCCATAATGGACCATGAACACCCAACTCCCCATCATGAAATACCAATGCAAGGCTCATCTCTATGGACAACCCTTTCCAACATACCTGGACCGCATGACTCAAGACTGGTATGCCACATGTCCATGTGGGCCGCACCTGCTGGAGGGTTTATGGCTCTAATACCATTTGTAGCACCCATGCCCACTGCCCAAGTTCTAGTATTGCTTCAAGAATGGCGAATGGCCCCACAAACCACCACTAGCCTAACTGCATGCTTTGTCCTCACTCACACAAAAGTCAAGATAAACTTCTTGACTGGTTGCCCATCCTAGTACTACTCTGGGTTGAGCACGCTTAACCACAAAGTTATTTAGTGATGGGCTCCCTGAAAAGGAGGTGCACTTGGTGATATGGGTAGTCCAAACATTCCTTTTAAGATCATTATATCTAAGGCCTAAAATCCTAGGATGTTACAGTGAGACTATGGAACATCTGGCCATGATATATATATATATATATATATATATATATATATATATATATATATATATATATATATATATATATATATATATATAAAGATCACACAATTTCAGTAGTCTACTCTATTAAGAAACATAGATTGAATGTTAAGAGGCTGAAAACTCCATACCTTATTTTTAATATTTATATTTGTGACAAAGGGATTATATGATCATGGTAACATTGGTCACTTATGAGTTAAAGTTGTTCTTAACTTATTCCAATTATGTGGATGGAAATGATGTCTTGTTAGATCCCTCTCTTAGCTTGGAAGGTTATGAACATTACTTCCAATGTAATGTGCAACTTACAAGGTCACATGTATAAGGATGGGTAAGGGAATTGGAGTACACAATCAAACACATGATTAGAATGATTCTAAATTGTGTACATGTTTAGTCTAATGGGCAAGACACTCAGTCAAATGGATGATTCATATCAACAAATCGATTGATTACCAATTTAGTAAAGTGGAAAGATATACCACTCATTCACTTGGATTGAAATCAAGAAACAACAAGGAATATGATACATGTTTGATTTAAATTTGGATCAGTCAATTGTATTTGACCAGGACTAACAAATCAGTCAATTAGGTATACCATCTGGTCGACTGGGTGATCCAACTAGTCCCAACTGATCAATTTGATAAGGAATCAATCAACTAGAAAGTCTGTATAAGTTCCATAGTGTGGTTCTATTTTGAGTTGAGAATATGAACAAAATTGGATATTTGGGAAATCTAAGCCCATGAATTTTCTATGAAGGGATGGATGTTCATAGGGATACACACATTGTGAGACAATTTATCTAAGAGTTATTCCTCTTAGATAGAGAAAAACGCATCTAAAGGATGACAATTCATAATAGGAGGAGAAGAGCAAGCAATGACAACACATTGGTGACTTTGAGTTTATCTTCCTCTTAGAGACCAAGGTGGCGCACTGAGAGTTATTACATCTATGTGGTAGACACAGAGGACAAGGCCCTTAAGAGGAGGCTTGAGGACAAGATGCTTCTCTAAGGAAAAGACAAGGTGTTGCTACAAGGGCAAGTCGTCAATAAAAAAACAACTTTGTACAAGTCTAAACCAAAATAAGTTGTATCTACTTGTTGTACAACTAGTATGTGCCATGTTTTTTTAATCCCTTCTATGTCTTTAATACTCTGATGTTTTATGGCTAAAATAGATATGCTGGCTATGTATTTTGTAGGGATTTTTTTTTGAATGACCGATTCTCACCCTTTTCCCACAATCCTACAGTAGTATTAGAGCCAATCATGCACTCTTAATGCCAATTAGTTTTGAACCCCATATATTTGATGAACAAATAATTGTGCAATGTGTATTAATGTTAACCACCAACTCTCGTATATGATATGATGTCTATATTACATAAACCAAGCAACGCCTTTTGAAATCATTTTGTTTAGTTGATGTGGATATAGAAACTAGGTTGTCCTGGTTCTTATATTTGAAACATGCAAATTGGTAGGTTTCTATTATGATCAAAATATGTAACATGTAGATGGCTTGCATGTCATACCTCTCTCTACAATCTCCACATAAAATGTAAGTCTTGCATTAGATTAAGATGATGTATTAATTTACCAGTGGCCACTGATGGAGAGAAGGGCGTAATCAAAATTTCACACCAACAAAGAAGGTCCTTGGAGGGTTCATGATAAGTACAAAGCAAAGACCCCATCAACAACCAAAGAACTTTCCAAATAGGAAGTCCAAAGGGTCAAATAACTTGTCGTTTGATGATTTACAATTCCTATAAATCTAGATCTAGGGTCACATTGGATGTGAGTTTTTTGTTGGCTCAAGATGTTGTACTAGTTGTCATATCTTATTTTGTCACTTACGACGATTGTTAAAATTTGTGATATATATATATATATATATACATACATATAATGTATACATAATGTCATGTGATACATATGAATATAATATCAAATATCTTAATTTAATATTAGATTAAGACACCTTCTAATGTGCAATACACATGAAAACTTAGATCAAGCTATGTGTGGACACACCAGAGCATGTGTACCATCAGAAACTATGAGAATAAGTATGTGTGTCTACCAAAGAGACATGCTTAGATTATTGTATTATCCTTTAAGATTGACTTAGGTGAATATGATCACACACATAGGTGCATAAATATGACATATACTTCATATTTATGACAACTAGTTGTGCAACCATCTATTCAAGAGTTGGATTGGATGCAATTTGTAATTGTTTACTACCAAATTGTTAAGTTGTGAGATATCATTCAAAGTTGAATCCTAAATTAAAGTATTATGGATATTTGCTAACTAGAGGATTAATCGTTGTAATCTTCAGAATCGATAGTGAGGGATATTAGTTTGATCAAAACAATAGGAGATTTATAAATTAAAGGCCAAATTAATATAGTCAAATGAAACTAATTTCAAATCAGCTTATTGACTCGTACATATATTTTCTTTATAGATCTAATGATAAACAACCATAAAAACTTCTTATTGGATGGGTCCTTGAGAAAGAAAAGTTGAACATGTTTAACTTCAATTTCTGGTAGTGGACATTGATATTAGTTCCCACTCGTGCGTGTAACATTTACTTCTTAGAAACACCAAAACCAGAAGAACCAGCTCCAAATATGCCTAAATCGGAAAGGAAAGCTTATTGTAAGCATATCGATGACACCATCGACATATTTTTCCTCATGCTATGCTTCATGAATCGTTATATTCATAAGAAATGAGAGAATATATGAGTTATACATATGATTTCATCTCTATAATATGTTAGTAGAACAAGAAAAAAAACAAGTATGATGTCTCCAAGGTCATGTTTAAGTGTAACATGACTGAAGCTAATCCATATGTACTCAAATGATCATGAATGTAGAAATCCTAGCTAAATTGAGATTTCCCTTAGGCCAAGAGTTATCCACTAATGTAATCTTGCAATTATTTTCAAAATATTACAATCAATTTGTCATGGAATACAACATGAACACCTTTGTCCAATCATTTTTAGGGTTTCTTGGCATGTGTAAAATTGTAAAGATTAAAATGAAGAAAGACAATCAAAGTCAATGTTTACGGTCAACAAAGAAATTGAAAGTCAAAGGGCAAGGGAAAAACTAAGAAGAGTTCAAAAGCTAGACAAAAGTTCAAGTATTCATCCCTTAAATATAAAGGGGGAGTAGGCAAGGAAGGTAGTTGTCACCTTCACAACTGACTAGACATTGGCAAAGAAATTATGTTGACGAACTAAAGGAGATGATAGAGATCTCCATTCAACTATATAAATTATATATATAAAGTTATTTACTTCTTCATTTTATGTATTGGATATTGGATGTGGGTCTCACATATGCTCTAATTTGCAAGATTTGAAAGGAAGTAAACCTTAGCTGAAGGAAGAGGTGGATCTACAAGTTTCTAATTAAGTAAGAGTTGCTACAAGTTGCTATTATTTTTCGGTGAGCAGTAGCTCAGGTGGTCACAGCACGGGGCCCCTCATGAAGGGTCCCGGGTTTGAATCCCCCTGGTGTTGTTGTTCGGAATTGTTTCTCCCATAGCGCAGCCGGCCTCTGCACGACTTAATGGGCTACACTCCTTACAGGATGGGGTTGAGCTCCCCAGGTTGGGCTCGACGCAAGCCTTACGAGTCTCCTGGGTTACCAAAAAATATAGTTTATTAGTGCTTAGTGGGCTTGAAATACAGTTAGAGGACTTTTATTATGTACTAGTCATAAATACATGTATTATTTGTGCATTTTGTTTGGAAAAGAATGATTTTGTATTTCTAATAAAGAATGGTCACATTCCTATCTCAATATATGAGATATTCTATGGTAGTGCCCCAATGTATTATGTATTTTTTATTTGATCTTGAGACAAGTATCTATAACATAAATACCAAGAAATTTACATAGGAAAACTTGCCTTTGGCATTGTTGTCTAGCAAACATAAATGGGAAATGTATTCCTGGACTCCATAAAGATTTTTATTGGCATTCATTTTATTTTGAATAAATAGAAACATTTGAAAATTGTTTGTTGGGAAATATGACAAAAGCACCCTTCACTGGTAACAATGAGAGGGAAAGTGGCCTATTAGGACTCATACATACTAATGTGTGTGGACTTCTAATACAAATGCTAAAGGTGGATATTCAATACTCCATTACATTTACTAAGAGTTCTATAGATATGGATATGTGTATCATATGAAATATGAATCAGAATATCTTCTAAAGTTCAAAGAGTTTATGAATGAAGTACATAACCAACTTAGTAGGAATATTAAAGCACTATGAATTGATCATGGTGAAGAATATCTAAGCCAAGAATTTGAGGATCTTCTAAAAGACTTCGGTATGGCACCACTATTGACTCCACATGGAAAACCACAACAAGATATTGTGTATACAAAAATAATCTAACCTGATTGGGCATGGTATGATCAATGATAATTTAGCTAATATTTCAACTTCCTTATGGGTGCACACTCTTGAAACTGTTACATTTGCATGTAACCACATACTTTATAAATTGGTTCAAAAGACACCATTAGATATATGGAATGGGAAACATCTCAATATGTCCTTTATTAAGATTTGGGTATGTGAATCCTATGTCAAGAAACTATTATGTAAAAAGATTAGAACCAAAGCAATTAAATGTTTATTTATTATACACCCTACAGAAATGAAGGGATGTTACTTCTATATTTCATCTGACAACAAAGTGTTTGCTGCTAGAACTATCATATTTCTTGTAAAGGAATTAATTTTCAAACGAGCTGGTGGAACGAATATATATCTAGAAGACGTTTGAGGCCAAAAAGATAACAATGAACTTATGGAGGTATATGAGGAACAAAGAGAATCACAATTAATTGTACAATCTCAAATTGCTCATGTAGAACAAGAACCTCAAAGGCATAGTAGGACACATCTAGAGCCTGATGTGATTTGGATTTCTTGTGGCTCATTCAGATGAATGTTGATGAACCAAAAACCTATAATGGGGATATTGAGGGATTGGATTTTAGTTAATGGATTGAGGCCATCATATTTTATATGGAGTCCATGTACACTAACAAAGTATGTACTTCAGTGGATGCACCTAAAGGGGTAAAACCCATAGGGTGCGAATAGGTCTTCAAGAAGAAGATTAGCACGAATGGCAAAGTAAAAACCTATAAAGGATGATTGGTTGCAAAAGGTTTCATAGAAGTTCAAGGTGTTGATTTGTCATGAAGTGTTTTCACAAATTTAAGTGGTTTAATCCATCATGATCATGCTTGTCATTGTATCTTATCATCACTATATGATTTAAAAAATGGATGTTAAAGTTTTTTTCCCTTAATGGTAATCTTATTGAGGATGTGTATATCATACATGTTTAAGGTTTTCTCCCTCCAAATGAAACCAATAAAGTGTATAAGCTACACAAATCAAATTTATAGATTGAAGAAAGAATCTAGAAGCTGGAATATTCATCTTGGTGAGACAGTCAATAGTTTTGACTTTATCAAACATGAACATGAACCTTGTGTTTACAAGAAGGTTAGTGGGAGCATAATTGTATTTTCACATATTTTATGTGAATGACATTATATTGATGGGAAATGACATATCCACTCTATAATTGGTTAAATCTTATTGGGCAATATCTTCTTTGTGGACATAGTCTAAGCATCTTAGATTGTAGGATTCATGACTTATTGGCCTAAGCCAGAGAACTTGAATTGAGAAAGCATTTTTTAGCATGTAGGATTCTAATAGAGGAGAACTAACCATGTCTCATGCACTAGGTCTCTCTAATTCCCAATAGACCGACTCATTGGAAGAATGGGGCCACATGAGTAAGATTTTGATGCATATACAATCAGATATATCCTGTATACAATGTTAAGTACCCATATGGATGTCTCATATGCTATGATCATGATGAGAAGGTACCCGTTAGATATTGGTGAAGGTCACTATATTTTTATGAAGAATAACCTAAAGTATTTGAAAAAAAAGGATAAATTATTTATATACAAAGGTGAAGTAGAGTTAGTTGTTAAGGATTACACTAGTGCATGATTCCAAATTGATAAGGATGATTATCAATTGTAAGCAAGATTTGTGTTTTTCCTATACAACTGAGCTATAAGTCGGAAGAGTCCAAAGAAGAAATAGTGGTTGATTTGATAATAGAAATCAAGTATATTATTACATCCAACAAAGGAATATGGGTCAAAAAGTTTATTAGTGAACTTGGTGTGGTTCCAACCATTAAGGACACAATAGAGCTTTGTTGTGGAAAAAATGGATCCATTTCTGAGGATAAGGAACCCATTCGACTTCCATGTTTCAAACACATACGATAATGATATCATCTAATCTAAGAGATCATACAATGAGTAGATGTAAAGATTTGTAGAGTACGAAATGAAAGTAACGTTGATGATCTCTTAATAAAATCACTTTCACAACATAAGAATGATGGTCATGTTATCTGACTTGGAATTCTATTCATAGTGGTTGGCTCTAGCATAAGTGGGAAACTGCTGGTTGTATGTCCTGAGAATTATCGTATAATGATTGCAAACAATTGAAATTGTATATGATTTGATTACTAATGAAAGGAAATTCCATTTATTATGTTTGTTTTAGTACTGAGAGATAATCACTAAATGCAATAATATCTTAAACATGTTTTAAATCAATGATATATGGTTCGATTGAGGACATAAACATGATATCATATGTATACTCAAAGAGTATTCATTGTTCTAATGTCCCTAGTTATTTATTATTATAGATATTAAGACAAATGTGTATGCCAAATGATGACTATGTATCTTTAGTCATGGTATTGGATATCAATTTAGATATATGTGTACTTGTTACAAAACAAGTTTTATTGTACATATCCATTTCGAGAATGACACACCAAAGCCATGTCATGGTAGTCAGATTCCTATCTTGATGTGACAATGGTGACTTTGATCCTTAGACCTAAGTCACTACAATGGTCAACTTTAACACTATCCAATGTGACTCTAAATAAGGGCTGCCACATAGGTAGTGATTGGCTACACTATGACACTCAGTGATTATTGTGAGTGATATAGATATTTTTTCCCTCCAATGAAGTGATATCATGCTCACTTGATAAGTGACTCTATGAAATGCATGACCATTCTCATGTGAGTCGATGTATGATATTGCGCTCTCATAATTTCAATAGTCTGTTGTAGTTTAAGAAACCAGACTGAATGTTAAGAGGATGAAAACTCCATGTGTCAGGTTCATTCTAGATATCTGTGACAAAGGGATTATACAGTCACTATAAAATTAGTCACATTCAAGTTAAAATGTTTTTCAAATTATTTCAATTAATTGGGTAGCAATCACGTGTTGCTAGATGCCCCTCTTTGCTCATGTAGTTATGAAAATCACTTGTAACATAATGTGAAACCTATAGAATAACATGCATAATGTTGCATAAGAATATTGAATTTTGCAATCAAACACATGATTAAAATGGTATGAATCATAAAAATACTAATTTCCTACCCAATTGGTTGACTAGGCAAGCAGTCAGTTGACAAGATGGTTTGGATCAACTATTTGATTGATTGTCAATCACTCAACTTGAACCACTTTGGAAAAAAGGCCAATCCGTCAACTAGATATCCCAGTCGATCAAATGGTATGAAGTTAGAAAACAAGGAGGAATATGAGACATGTCCAATTTGAAATGAACTACTTGATTGAATCAAACAAGGACTAGTTAGTATGGAAAGTTTGTCCGAGTTTCCTTGTTTGATTTTGTTTTAAGTTTTGATTAGGACCAAAATGATTTTGGGAAATCCCAACCCATGAATCTCCTATATAAATGAGTGGACATCCAAAAGGATACAAACACATTGTGAGACAAGTTATCTAAGACTTTTTCCTCTTGGAGAGAGAAAAACTCATCAGAAGTATGAGAACCCACAACAGAGGAGAAGGAGAGAAAGAAACACTAGTATGTTGATGACTTTGAGTTTCTCTTCCTTTTAGCAACCAAGGTGGTGCACCAAGAGTTCCCACATCTATGTGGATGACATAGAGGCCAATTCCCCTGGCAGGATGATTTAGGGCAAGATACTTCTTCAAGGAGAATACAAGTTGTTGATGCAATGACAAAGCAACAACAATAATAACAACTTTAGATATGGATCCAGAAGTGCAACTTTTACATAGACATAATATGTGACTAATTGTTTGATAACTAGTGTGCACCAATGTATATGTCACAGAACCATTTTTACCCCAATCCCAATCCTACTGCCTAGACAATAGTAAAAGGATTGAAGCCCCCATCCCTGAGTGGCCCGATAGGATCTAACACACTGGCATATGTAATAAGAAATAATAACTCAAAAACTAGGAAATTTAAAGAACAACTAACCCAATATCAAAGATATTTGTAGATCAATCTTTTTCATCAAAGTACATGAGTGCGGAAGTGATATAGTCAAGGTTACAATGTTTTGCCTAAAATCAAGAAAATCAAGACACAAAGTCAATGCGATTGCACAGTATGCTATATAAAATCAAGTAAAATGGTTTATAACAAAATTATTGTACTTGGAAGAACTTATATTTAAAAAGTATATCGAGCAATATGAAAACCCAAAAGTTATTCAACAAGTTTTTCAGACGATTTGATTTTTATTATGAGTTCCCATTATGATGTAATCAATAAGCATGCTTATATATTTTGTGTGACTCTATTATCCCAATGTGATGGGGAGGTCACCAGGCTCCTTCTCACCATAGGAGATAGGAGGTCAATGTACAAGTCCACCTCTGAATGGGGTTGCTTGCACTCAATATCAACATTATTGACATCATCATCATCATTATCAATATACGGGCAGTCATAATGGGCATGCCATTTATGTTTTCCAGTTTGTCTCAAAATATAATATAAGAAATATAGAATCCTAATCAATAGAGAATAATGTTTCAATCAAGTATATAGCCAAGTACAAAATCAAGAGATACATAAAAAGCATATTCATTACAACCAAAGAGGAGGTATAATAGCATATAATCGAAATCCAATCAACAAGTAATAGGTCGACCCTTCAAGTCAGATCCTAAGTCACGATGTTTGGATCAAGGGTCAAGATCATGATATTTGAAAATCATGCTTCAATATTTGAGATTAGGGTTACACTTTCCTATGTCAACCTTAGGGTTGGGTCATTCACTTATAATCAACCCATATTTTAATATGTCCAATCATTATTTCAAGTGTCAAGCATTTTCGAGTGTGAATGACTTACCTAGGTTTTCTAGGATCATATGTGTTAACCCTAATTTATGGTCATTATCCAAGTCATCATCAAATTTCTAGTTCATCATCATTATACATAGTATAATTGGAATTCAAGATCAGATTGATGGGTCAAAAGTACATCAACAGTTTTGCAAGATTAAGATCAATATCTAGATTACTCATTATTCATAAAGATCATATTCAAGATGAATCAAGTAATAGATCTAGGTCACTAATGTTTCGTTTTCAAGAGTAGATGAGTCTATTAGATCTAGATTAAAAGATAATTGTCATAGTCCAAATCTAGGGTTTCCAAAGATTAAACATCATTATTGAGCCATCTGATAAACTAAATAAGTAAGAGATCAAATATAGGGATGTCAGTGAGAATCGTTTGTAATCAGGTTTCAAAAGTATTTTTAAATGGTTCATTGTATTTTTCTGATCAAGACTGACTATTTGTTCATAATTTTTGGAGCTAGGATGCATTTTCTACGATCAAAGCAAGATTTGGCCATTTAATTGATTTTCTCAGTAGAGAGGAGATAATTACCTTATTGGTAGAAAAACAAGGACCATTCGATGTTAAAAGAATGGCCCAGATCGAGCCATGTGAGCAAGGTGGCTCACTTGCTCAAAAGTTCAGTTCAATCCTTTGATTGGCCCGTTCAATAACTAGTTTAGTTGGGTTCTTTGAATCCACATTGAACCGGGTCGATCGTTTGAACCGAAGGTCGGTGAATCTTTCCCTGGTTCCCCCATTCTAGCCCCGTGCATGCAAGCACAGTTGTGGCGAGGCATCTCACCGGCATGGAGGGGAATCGAATTAGGAGGCATCTTGGAGGGTAGAAAGGATGCCTTCCAAGCTCCCCACACCCTTGCGAGTTGGATGGTGGTAGCAGATTTGGGTGGCGAGCCGAGGAGGTACGACACCCAATTTGGGCTGGTCAGTGGCACTTCTTGGAGTAGAAGGAGGTCGGGGGTGTTTGAGGGTAGTGGAGAGGGATCAAAGGCACCGATTATGCTCGTGGGAGAATGCCAAATCATGTAGTGGGGTTTTTATAGCTCGAGAAGGTTAGGTTTAGGGTTGGAGGACTTAGAGTAGCAATCATGGCTACTGGGAGGAGAGGAGAAAGGCAAAGGGATCATTTTGGCAGCACAAAGGTGTATAAACACTGGTCAAACTAGGGCTAGTTGAGTTCAAAATCGTGAGGCAAGGATTGCCTCTCAATTAGAATTTCGAATCAGGGTCTTAGGCGCGAGATCTCACTCTTCAGTCTTCATTTACTCCTCCCCGAAATCAGCGGGAGGTAGAAGACAATAGCTAGTCTGTTTGATCAGGCTGGGATCCGAGGGAAAGTAGATCCAAGGGCTGATTTTTGTCCCCCAAGTGAGCCTCGGATCGCTGAGGTTGAAAAGGTCAAAATAAATAGGCAATTAAAGGGTTTTCAACACATAAACTTCAATAATCCATATAAAATTGTAGGAATGTCCAATTATTCTCAAATTTGAACCAGAACTTCAAAAAATGTGGAAAACGTTTAGAAAAAGTTTGAGAGAAAAAAGATGAAGTTTTATGGATCAATTTACTTCATTGGACAAAGTAAAAAATTAATCAAATATGTGGTGTCACAAAGTGTATAAAATTCACATTGGTCACCATATTTTGGATTTGCGTCTCAATAATGATTATGAATCCCAAAAAAATGGTTTAGCACCATGAGTGAGTATAATGAGGTCAAAAGATTAATTCATTTATTATAATGCCAAAATCCACTTTGTCACATCCTTACCTCCTTAAAAAGGAATTTTGTCCAAAAAATTCAAAAATATCCTCAAAATTGGGACTACATAATCTACGTCCTATCCTAAAATATTGGGATTGTCCTCAACTATATAATCAAAATCATGTTTTCAAACTTCAAGTAGTCCAAAAATCATAATCGAGATCCATATAATAACTAATTTGGTACCAACATCGTTTCATCATCGAGGAATTGAGTATCAAGGTCAATGCATATATTGTTCACTGTCATCATATGTGTCACAAATATGGAAAGCATCATATTGATCACAAATTTGGAGAGATCATATATTAGGTCAGACAAATAGAGATCTTGAATCAAGTGTACAAGGTGACTTTCAATCCCAATATCTCAGGGTCCTAGCTTCTACATTGGCCTAGGTGGGGTTATACATCCATGATTTGATATTTCATATTTCAACAACTCGAGACAACATCATACTTTCAATATCATGATTTCAAGCTCAAAAGCAATGGGAGGTCCCACCCTAGTCCTAATGAGAGCTAAACCCTAATTCAAAATTGAGAGAGTCAAAATAGTCAAAATTTCAAAATTTTTAAGATTTGGGATTTTGAAGTCATTAGTCATATATCTCAATGTCCAAATAGTGTGATCATAGGATTTGTATCATTATTGAGATTTGATAATCGTGAGTCACATTATCATATATCAGTATCAAGAGTCAAGATTTTTGGATATCAAAAGTCATAGGTTCAAAATTTGATCATATGTATAAATATTCCAAAGCTAGGGTTTCGATTCCTATTTAGACCATAGTGGAGATCACTAATCTATATTCAATTTCTAGAAACAAGTTTCAAGCAATATTTGAGCAACATATCAAGATTTCATTATAATTGTATCCAAGATTGATGAATGATCTAGACTTGGGTCTATCTAGGAAGTCAACCACAAGCTATATTCAACATTTTCATATATCAAGGTCATTATTAAATCAAGATTCAAGATCAAGTATCAACCATGGGTCCAACCTATTAGGCTTAGGTCAACCAATTCAAATCAAGTGAAAAGGGATACCTTTCCAAACTCTAAATAATCAACAATACAAAAACTTAGAGGTAGTCATAATAGGGATGTGACCTAGGTTAGGGGAGTCATGAGTAAACTACCACCCTAATCTAGCACATTACTAACATTAGTCATGATCCATTGAGCATATTCAACTAGGGAGAGAATCCATGATTAAATCATATTCTATAAGGTCATGAGATCAAAATTCAAGACCATAATAGGCAATAATGTCAAGATTTTACAAAGTCAAGGTAACAGTTGCATTCCTTTCCTTTTATGATCAAGGTAGTGATATAATTTGGAAATCAGGGATTTGAATTTGGCATTCGAGGAATTAGAGCATAATAGTGCAAAATCTAGGCCCATAATCATCATATTAAAATTGAGATTGCAAAAAGCATCAATAGTCAATATGAAAATTGCTTCTTTCATCATAGTCTTACATCATGATTTTGTGAGTCCTAGACTTAGTCACTTGATAGCATAGTCATGATGTGTATCAAATAGGATAAGAGTTTTCTTAACTTTGGTTGAGGTTTATTCAATAATATGGCAACATGGACATTAATCAAACAGGGACCTTATCAACAATAAGGTATAATGTATAAGTAATCATTATTTCACCATATGATAATTTTTATCATTCACCTCAAACATTGGAAGCATATAGTCAAGTTTAGCTGAATTGAGTTTGCATGATATTAGAGGTCGCACAAGAGTATTTGATTTAAAAATTAATTGATCAAAATCAAGTTTTCTATTCCAGGTCAGGTCATGGTATCAATTTTCAAAATTTTCTAATGATATTCATTTTTCCCATGCATAAGCTACCCAAAATCGAGACATCATGTGGTAAATGGTAATAAGAAAAAGACCACATGGTGAGATGAGAAGACTACCTAATCTTCATCTACAAGGGTGGCTTGGGTAGTCCTTAAAGAAGAAATGAGATGCTAGAAGACTCTGTAGTGTTTCACAAGAGAACCTTTAGGTCCACTTCTAGATCAATTGAGGCCAGGTAGAGCGGGGAATCTCAGCCACTGTGAAGACAGATAGGAGAAATTATGTCAGGACCCCGAGCCTAGACACCTCAATTTTCACCATTATGGACTTTAGGGTTTCTTGGGTGTAAGAGACTTGAGAAATTATTTACTTAAAGTATATGGGAGTGTGTAAGCTCTGATACCAACTGTAAAAGAACCATTCTTACCCCAATCCCAATCCTACGTCCTAGACAATAGTAAAAGGATTGAAGTACCCATCCCTAAGTGGCCCGATAGGATCTAACACACTGTCATATACAATAAGAAATAATAACTCAAAAACTAAGAAATTTAAAGAACAACTAACCCAATATCGGAGATATTTGTAGATCAATCTTTTTCATCATAGTATATGAGTGTAGAAGCGATATAGTCAAGGTTCCAATGTTTTTCCTAAAATCCCAAAAATCAAGACACAAAGTCAATGCAATTGCACGGTACGCTATATAAAAACAAGTAAAATGGTTTATAACAAAATTAGTGTACTTGGAAGGACTTATATTTCAAAATTATAATGAGCAATTTTAAAAACCAAAAGTTATTCAACAAGTTTTTCAAATGTTTCAATTTTTTTTATGAGTTCCCATTATGCTATAATCAATAAGCATGCTTATATATTTTGTGTGACTCTATTACCCCAATGTGATGGGGAGGTCACCAGGCTCCTTCTCACCATAGGAGATAGGAGGTCAATGTACAAGTCCACTTCCGAATGAGGGGTTGCTTACACTCCATATCAACATTATCAACATTATCGTCATCATCACCATCATTATCAATATACGGGCAGTCATAATGGGCATGCCATTTATGTTTTCCAGTTTGTCCCAAAATATAATATAAGAAATACAGAATCCTAATCAATAGAGAACAATAGTTCAACCAAGTATATAGCCAAGTACAAAATCAAGAGATATATAAAAAATCTTCATTACAACCAAAGAGGTGGTATAATAATGTACCTTTCACTTAAGACTTAAGAGTATAATCAAAATCCAATCAACAAGTAATAGGTCGACCCTTTGAGTCAGATCATGAGTCACGATGTTCGGATTAAGGGTGAAGATCATGATATTTGAAAATCATGCTTCAATATTTGAGATTAGGGTTACACTTTCCTATGTCAACCTTAGGGTTGGGTCATTCACTTATAATCAACCCATATTTCAATATGTCCAATCATTAATTCAAGTGTCAAGCATTTTCGAGTGTGAATGACTTACCTAGGTTTTCTAGGATCATATGTGTTAACCCTAATTTATGGTCATTATCCAAGTCATCATCAAATTTCTAGTTCATCATCATGATACTTAGTATAATTGGAATTCAAGATCAGATTGATGGGTCAAAAGTATATCAACGGTTTTTCAAGATTAAGATCAATATCTAGATTACTCATTATTCATAAAGATCATGTTTAAGATTGAATCAAGTAAATAGATCTAGGTCACTAATGATTCATTTTCAAGAGTAGATGAGTCAACTAGATTTAGAATACAAGATAATTATCAGAGTCTAAATCTAGGGTTTTCAAAGATTAAACATCATTATTGAGCCATCTGATAAACTAAATAAGCAAGAGATCAAATATAGGGATGTCAGTGAGAATCGTTTGTAATCAGGTTTCAAAAGTATTTTTAAATTATTCATTGTATTTTTATGATCTAGATTGACTATTTGTTCGTAATTTTTGGAGCTAGGATGCATTTTATATGATCAAAGCAAGATTTGGCCATTTAATTGATTTTCTCAATAGAGAGGAGATAATTAACTTATTGGCAGAAAAAAGGACCATTCAATGTTAAAAGAATGACCCATATCGATCCTTGTGAGCAAGGTGGCTCACTTGCTCAGAGGTTCGGTTCAAGCCTTTGATTGGCCGGTTCAATCACTAGTTTAGCTGGGTTCTTTGAATCCACATTGAACTGGGTCGATCGTTTAGACCGGCGGTTCAGGGAATCTTTCCCTGGTTCCCCCGTTCTAGCCTCGTGCATGCAAGCATAGATGCAGTAGAGGTATCTCACCGACATGGAGGGGAATCGGAGTAGGAGGAATCTAGGAGGGTAGAAAGGATGCCATCCATGCTCGGCACACCCTCGCGAGTTGGATGGTGGTAGCAGATTTGGGTGGTGAGCCGAGGAGGTATGACACCCAATTTGCCCTGGTCGGCAGTGCTACTTGGAGAAGGAGGAGGTTGGGGGTATTTGAGGGTAGTGGAGAGGGATCAAAGGCACCGAATGTGCTCATGGAAGAACGCCAAATCATGTAGTGGGGTTTTTATAGCTTGAGAAGGTTAGGTTTAGGGTTGGAGGACTTGGAGCAGTAGCCACGACCACCGGGAGGAGAGGAGCAAGGCAAATGGATCATTTTGGCGGCACAAAGGTGTATAAACACTGGTCAAACTAGGGTTAGTTGAGTTCAAAATCACGAGGCAAGGATTCCCTCTCAGTTAGAATTTTGAATCGGGGTCTTAGGCGTGAGATCTCACTCTTCAGTCTTCATTTACTCCTCCCCGCAATCTGCGAGAGGTACAAGACAATAGCTAGTCCATTAGATCAGGCTGGGATCCGAGGGAAAGAAGATCCAAGGGAAGGGTTTTGTCCCCCAAGTGAGCCTCGGATTGTTGAGGTGGAAAAGGTCATAATAAATAGGCAATTAAAGGGTTTTCAACACATAAATTTGAATAATCCATAGAAAATCGTAGGAATGTCCAATTGTTCTCACATTTGGACCACAACTTCACAAAAATGTGGAAAACCTTTAGAAAATATTTGAGAGCAAAATGATGAAGTTTGATGGATCAATTTACTTCATTGGTCAAAGTAAAAAATTAATCAAATATGTGGTGTCACAAAGTGTATAAAATTCACATTGGTCACTATATTTTGGATTTGAGTCTCAACAATGATTATAAAGCCAAGAAAAATGGTTTGGCACCATGAGTGGGTATAATGAGGACAAAAGATTAATTACTTTATTATAATGCCAAAATCCACTTTGTCACAGTATATGCAACATCTCTTCTATATTTTTAATAAATGACATTTTATGACTGCAAAAGATATTTTGTATAATACTTTTATTGGAGAAATTTATATGTTTCTGGTGCATATCCTTTCCCTAAAACACTATAAAAAGTGCACTACAAATGTCTTGCATGCTTCTATTAGCACCTCTCACTAAGTACATAGGTTGTGAATGTCAACCTAAAGGCCTTGCTATACTTCATTAAGTGTCGATTTAGAGCTCCATGGAGTAGGGGATTTTGCCTATTCCCTCCTCCACAATAGAGAGAAATGATGGAGAGCTACATTAGAGAGGATATTCAATGATGGACATGCTATTTGATAGTGTTGTTGTGACAGAGTCATGAGTAGGATCAGATAAGGATGAGGATAGGGAAATCTATAGCTCACTCAAGAACTCCCAACAATGGTGGCTAAAAAATAGACATCGCACACAAGCATTACATGTCAAAAGGAGATGCGAAGGAAAGTGAAGGAGGCTCAAGTGCTATCCAACCCATAACCGCCATAGAACCGACTAGATCATAAACAGGTCATGTCACTTAGTGGACACATGACTAATCCTAATCGTCTAGAAAAGGCAATCACTTCAATAAATACCTAGAACTTGTATAAATTACAAAAATACATTCCTTATCCTAAAATTACAAGTAGAATATAAAAATTCTCAATAAAATGGCTAGAACACTGTGAAACACCTTAATTAGTATTTTAAAGTGAGAAAAGGATGAATATTTGTGTAAGTTGTAAAATTGTCATATCATATACAATAAATATTAAATTATGGTCCAAAATTATGGAAACCTATCAGCAACTATGAAACAATATTTACATTACACGTAAGGTATGATAGTACATGGTCAATTTATGTAATAACATGTCTATATTATTTAGCTAATTAAAGCAAACAACACTAAATTATATGTAATAAATACATTTACAGACAAAAATGATGTAATTTGAAATATAAGTTCATAAAAATACATGATCAATTATATGTAATTTTGAGTTTACTATGGTACACATAGTTCATGTGTACAATGGTGATAAATCCTAATGTGATTTTGAGTTTATGACTTAGCTTGTTTCCGACCTACCTTCAGTTTCATTATAAATATTGGCCTCCATTTTGATAGAAAAGGAATTCTAGTGTGTTATAAACCCTAATACAATTAATGCATCTAATTATAGGGTTAATGAGCCATGTAATAAATAATGGAAAGAATATATTGTTCAAATAACATATATTAACATATGACAAAACATCAACAATATAACTAAAAATTATGAGACAAGAAAAGAGGAGACATCTTAATGACCTAACTTAAACCCTAAAATGGACATGACTGGGGTTGATGATGAGAACCAAACGATGACATGTGATCTTGTATTAAATAAGAGATGACTAAGGCTATAGCTTACATGATGAATATGTGATGAATAGGATATCTCGATTCAAGATACATTTTACCTCTTACTTGCCCTAATATACATTATGGTTATATTATAAGTGTACAAAATACTTGGAATAAGATATTGGATGAAATATTTACTCTTGTATGTTACCTTTCTCGATGATGTGTATATATAGTTTGGAACACATGAAACATATAATATTTGATCCATTATATAAAAGAACTAAACTCTTTGGAAGTATAGTGCTTGGAAGTGACTTAAAGATAATGCATCAAAATCTTTGATGGTCAATGCATGGATATATAATGGAAGTGTGCTTAAAATATGTGTTCTCTTTTTTTGATAAAACATCTCTATTTAAGTATGCTTTTGTTATATTTGTTAATTACAAGTACTAGATTTATTTTGTTGCCAAGTCATAGTAGTAAAGAGGCACACAATTCTTTTAGCAGACGTAGTACAATATTGTATTACATTCAATTGACATGTACCACTTCTAATATCTTCTTTAGGTGATGTAGACATATGATCATGAAGACTTATAATAGTTGGGAGTTCTAAAGATCCTATTTTAGAGTATAGTATGCACATATGTAAAAGTTTACTGCTCAAATGTAATATCAACCTGTAATAATTCATTTGGTAATTATATGTTGAATGTTGATCTTGTGTTGTATGGTTTGTTTATTGTTCATGTGAATGTGATACTATGGTTTCCCTATGACTTCCTTTGGTTATCTTCTTCTTGTTCTAGTTTGGGGTGTTTGGACTTGGGATTGTTACTAAGGTGAGGGTTTTGATTTGGATTTCATATATGTGGTCAAGGTATTGGAAAGTTGAGGATGTCACATGACTATATTTTTTGTTGGATCCTTCTTCTTGGTGGGAACTCCTTGTTGATGTGTTAACCCATGGTGATAATGTTGTTTGGAACACATTATTTTAAGTTAAATTTCTTCTACCATGGTAGCATCATTTCAAGATTGTTGTGTAGATCTTAATCGTGTTTCTTCACTTTTTTTCTTATTTTATATTTTGTGTTGATTTGTGATTTTAGAAATAGGTATACTGTCCTCCTTTGGAGTTGCAATGCCCATTGGTAACTAGTAAAGGTTTTCCCATCTAATCACCTACTTTGGAAAAAAAATGAGGTGTTTCTTGCAATCCAATATTGTTGATGCTTACTATTACTTGGATGTTGGCACATATCTTGATTGGAATTGTATCATTGGATGTATTTCTTGGTCATCTTTGTGATGATTCTCAATTTGGATATTCTTAACCTTCATAATCTTCATCACCATTAAAGGTCCGATGGAGAGGGATATGATTCTAGCTAGTAGATTTCTTGATTAGGATGATGATCATGATCAAGGAACGTAAATTGGACTTGGTTATGGGTAATTATAGGTGTTGGGAAAAATGAAATAGAAAAAAATGTAGTCTTAAAGAAAGTAAGTGAAAATGAAAAATTTTCCACATGGTTGGTCATGATTGGCCAACTTGTTTTAATCCTTTATCTTTAGCTATTTTTTAGGTCTTCATGGGAAAGATAGGATACATCAAACATCAATGTTTTTCTCATCTTTCTTGGATAAGATTCACTATTTATTTCCTTATTAATTCATTGGTTGGTGGACAACAATGGTGAGGATTATAGAGATCCATGGACTTTATCATTCCCACTTGATCCCTATATAGTAGGGTTTATAAATTGTTTTGTTCATAATGAATGTTCAACCTTGATGTTCTAGTTATTACTTGCTCCATGAGGATATATTGTGTTGACCTTTAGTAGTTAAAGCATTGTGTTTTAAGATTTCTAAGAAAGAGCTCAATGCAAGACTTGAAAAGGAGGACAAGCTTCCCTTAATGAAGATATTTGTGTGAATATTTTTGTTGCGGAGTTGTTTAGTTATTGATCTTAGCATTCTCATATGCTTGCTCACTATATCATTGAACTCATTAGCTAAGTATATTTTTTATTTCCTACTTCTTGGATGACATGGTTCATGCACTTAAACACATAATAGGCTCAATATGCCAATCATAATGGGAGGTGGGATGATTTGTTACAGACTAGTCAATAGGGTGAAGTGCATGTGGGTATCTTGAAAGTAGTATGATAAACCCATAAGGTGTCATATTTCTTTAGGTACCAATATGTATTTCCCTATATATTTGTTTCTTCAAGGCATCTTTCAATTATAATTGGAGATATATGCTTTTCCACTAGTGTGTAGGTAGTGATTATTGCTTATAAATAATTATTTTTAGTTGCATTTCATGTTCATTTTTAATGTTCAATCACATTTTACCTATGTTTTCATTTGTTTGTAATTTTTTAATAATTTCAAAATTATAAAGTTTTTTATTAATTTGAATATGTCATTTGTAGGTTGATGCAAGAAAAAGAGTAGAAGTATAAACCTTCCCTAAAATACCTAATAAATGACCAAAGTAGTGAGATCCTCACTCTACAACTCCAAAATTAGAATGGGTGTTATTACATGATAGGCATAAGCTACCTTTTCTCTAGAGTGGGACACACAAATAGGGAACCAATCCAACTGATCAACCAACCAGTTAGATCAACCAGCCACTTACATGGTTTCAGGTACATTCACAGCCCAAGTCACGGTCGTTACCTCGACCGTGACCCTCTTGTCCTTCAACTGCGGTCGTGGTCTCTTTGCCGCTTCAAGATCGAGGTCATCATACATTGGAGCTAGACCACTGTCATAACTGAGGTCATGATCACCGCTAAACCGCTATCGCAAGGAGGTCACGATCAGTACAAAGGCACCAAGAAAACTAGGTACCGTGGTGTGTTTGGAGACCGTGGATGCCAAGTTTTCCCATGACTCAAGTAAGGTCGAGATCCATATGGGATCGTGACCTTGGCAGACCACGATCAAGCTGGACTATGACCAGCATGGAGGCCACGGTCATTGCTAAGCCCGTGATCCTTGCAGACCACGACCAAATAAGAAAGCATCGACCGTGACCGTGATCCTTGCAGATCATGACTTAGTCGACCACAATGAAAGGAGGAATAAAGAGCAGACCGCGACTGCGGTCTCACCCTTCACCCAACTGAGACTGTGACTACACTCTAGGCTTAAGTCAGTGGAATGTTCCTATAAATAGCACACCCACTTGTCTTGTCAAATCATCAGATCATAGATCGGATCCTGAGGACCACAAAGTGCTACTGCATTCTAGATTTGTTCCATACCATCCCATTCACCAGTCTTGGATCACCAAAGGTAGAAGATGAGGAGAGAGAAGACTGAAGACTCCTTCTTCTAGAGAAGAAGACCATCCATGCCATCATCATGTTAGATCCAGATCTAAAGAAGTATTGTGTCATATCACGTCTCTTCTCTCTCTAGATCTATCATTCCATTTCACTGTACTTCCCTCCTCTCTTTGTGGGACTTCATGTATCCATCTTTCTATACTGTCGTTATGCTGTCTGCAAGCATGAGCAGCTAAACACCTTAACTTGGGTTGGGGGTAGCCACTACGGCTCTCCCAACATGTATATTGTCTCTTTCTATTGAATATATATATTCTTATTAAGATTATCTACATCCACCTATTTTAATGCTTCACGAGTATACTTAGCTACCATCTTGTGATGTTTGATAGTTGATATCTCAAGAGAGTAATAATACTTTTATCATGTGTTATGGAGTAGTATGAATGCATGAGAGTGTTGGAATGCTAAATCCTTAAGACCATATGTTATGCGACGTGGTTTACGTGTAGCTATCTCGAGAGAGAGGCTACACTTAGACTTAGATCTATCCTCATCTTGAGAGAGAGTGGAATAGATGCTTTTGATGGTTTCTTGTAATCTTGGTAAGAGTATGCGAGAGAGAGAGATGATGTTGCATGTTGATGAGAAGCTTTAGTAGGTGAACCCCATCCTAGGTTTCCTCCCATATACTCGTTTCATCTTGTTTCTTTTGTTTTCTTTCATTCTTCTTATTCTTGTTTTTCTTGTCCAACTTTAGTTTCTATACCATCGTTCCTTAGGGAACACCTTTTATATACCCTCTTCGTATGGAGTAGACGAGTGTTAGATTCTGTGCGCTTAACACTGCCAACCTTATCCCTATGTTTGACCCTGATCGCTGCATCGGACCCTATTTATCATTGTGGGGGCCTGAGAGTCGGGTTATCTCTTTAAAAGTCTGACTACTCTGCATCCACTCCTTTTGGACGTGCAATTTAGGCCGGTCACTACTCACCTTAACCTAGTAGATAATCTACTCTATACTCATGTCCATGATAGAAGAAAATAGAGAGGATAACAAATCTCATTGGTAATATAGTTGTCTCATGAAGAAGCTTTGTGTTGTGCATAACCACCCTTGAAATGTCTGTAACAATCTCTGGTCTAGTCTTCAGTAGAGTCCATCTCCTGGTAGAGTAATCAACATTTGTCTTAGACTCAAATGATGGTCATGTTTCAAAATGAGGATGTATATATTGGGAACCTTTCGATTTATGTTCATATGGTACTTTTATATCATTCCCTAGTGTTTCAAATCGATCTAACATCATTCAATGATGGAAGCCATTTGTGTTGAATTTTGACACTCTGCATAGGTGGGTATCTAGTGACATTAGTTTGTTGGCTAGTCATGTAAGACTATACTAATTTTATATAAAGTTGAAATATGCAAACACCAGGTTTTGGATAACTCAATTATAAGTTTGGATGTAAATTGTGGAGCCTTTAATTGATCAACTATTATGTACATCTGTTCTACTAGTTATGCTCAATGTGTCATGTGAACGTGGTAGTTGACCGACTTGCAATAGTATTCAGTCATATGGGCTCATGTAAGGCCTCTCTGATGGTCTGATAGTAAGCCCACTATCATAACTAGCTGGTTGGATAAGATGATGTGCTTGGCATGATGAGAATTCATTATCCAGTTACTATTATTTCTTTAAAGTATTTTGATTCATCTTATCTTAAAATCCACACGATTTAGTAAAACAGGTGGTAAAATTATGGGAAAAGCTAACAAAAGATATACTAAAAGAGGTATAAAATATATACAAAAAGTACGTAAAATAAAGTGTTATCAACTCCCCCAAACTTAGAATCAAGCCTGTCCTCAGGCTAAGTGTAGGTTTGAGAACTTAGAGAGAGAAAAAGAAATCTTAGGTGACAAAATTATAACATGACTAAAATATCTCATTCTTGCATCAAGACTGTTGTATCATGTTTCATAACCCTTAGGTCTCATTCCTCCCCCTCAACTAGAGTTGTATAACTTCATTTTCTTGCCATTGCCTTCAATTGTAAAAGGCTCCTCCTTCTCAACTTATCACCCCTTTCCTTAGGTAATAACATTACTAATGCGAGATCTTTTTCGAGGGGTAGCTTTCACACCAATTCTTTATTTTTCAGCTAGCCCTATACTAATGTGTTTGGGTAGGCTTAAGGCTTGAAATGTTTTCCTCTTCCATCTAAACTCCTCACCCACAAATGTTGTAAGAATAGTGTTGCCCTTTTTGGGCTCTTGACTTTAAGTCAGGTGGTTTTGTGAGTTTTCATTCAAGATTGAAGGTGTGTAAGCTTGGCTTCAAGATTCCACTTACAGGCACGACATATCTGCATTCATAAGTGCAGCAATATACCGGCCGTGTGGAAACTTTTGGCATCTTTTTGGGCACAACTCTCATTATTATTTTTTGGCTTTTGACATCTCCTTTCAGGCTTGGGTGCGAGGTATTTTTACTTGGTTTTTTGGGTGGCCAAGCCTCTTTTTAGATATTCCTTGAAAAGGGGCAGCTGTTTCCCTTTCTACAGAGATAAGGATTTTCTGGCCACAAGCGTCAGGTGAGGGTGGTTGGTCAGTAGTATGGCTAGGTGAAGTTCTTTAGTCTTTGAGGGTTTCACGAGTTAAAGTTTTCACACGTACAATGTCTTATTGCAAGAATGAGATAGAGTAGTATTGCTATGTTTCTTGTTTTATTCACACACACACACACACACACACACACACATATATATATATATATATATATATATATATATATTTCTTATTTATTTCTCTCTAGGAGGGTAAAAGTACTACAATTTGAAAATTTAGCAGGAGAGGAGGCTAGATTCTGAATTCAAAAAGGTAGTTTTTGCAAAATTTAGCAGGAGAGGAGGCTAAAGAAATGATGATCGTAGATGACCTCCATAACATACACACCCCATAATCCATGCAAGTCTTCATTGTCTAGATCTTCCAGGGGGATGTCCTTGTTGATGGTTTCCATCATTCTCATCACTATGAAGGCGCAATCCTCCAAACTAGACTCTTATTGAGTGACTTTCTTATTGATGGAAAAGAACTTCCAGAACCCATGAAATTTGTTATCTGCATCTTTGATTGCTCATTGCAGACATAGTGGTATCTTTAGGACATCTCTGGCGTCCTTCCTTTTATAGATTAGTGAAATGCTATCTAGTTTAGTTGTACAACAATTTCACACCATCATTTTCCTCTCATATAGGTCAATGGCTATCAATGCCCAATGTTTTACATTCCTTATAGGCATCACTACATATCTTGTTTCCTTTCTTCAAACTATTGCCTTCATTTCGGCGACATCTACTACCCTGTAGTCTTCTTTGTAGAGGAGGCTAGCTAGATGTGTCGCCCCATTGAAGACTGGATGCGGCTTGTTTGAGTGCAGAAATTCTTCCAGGAGGGTGGCACAGAGTATCTTAAATAACTTTTAATGTACTCACACCTTTTTCATGAAGATCCCCCTGAAGTGATCTCTGGTTAGACATCTACCCTTATTATTATATAGTATGTCTAACCCGGGTAGATCGTCACTGAGGACATCTGCCAAGATGTGGAAGTCTTTGCATGTGATCTGTGACACTACAGTCATGTCCATCTCTTTCATATTGCATGGTAGAGGGGGAGCTACTCCAAGCATTTCTGTTCTAGCTGGCGCACTCCGCTCCCTGGCAGACTCATTCACAAAGAAGGTTGCTAGCCCACTGTCCTCATCATCAGATGTTACTTCTTATGTAGAAGCTGCTAGACTTTTGTCTATGATCGGAATGGCTTTGGCAACTTGTTCAACTTCCTTATCGGACGGTTGTGTTGTGGCCACCTGTTCTACTACTTCTGAGGAAGTTTCTACAGCCACATTGTCTTTGACATTGCTTTCCTCTGAAGTTTGGCCCAGCTTGGCGGCTGCCATCATTGCTAGAGTTTCCTCCATCTTTCCATCATAGAGATAGTCGTTATGTTCATGGTGTGTTTAGAACAGGAGGAACTCACTACTCTCTTTGAGACCGACACCCAGCTCATCTAGCATCTTATCGAGCTTTGCTGCCCCTATCGTGCTGAATTCTACATTGACTTCTTCTCAGTGAGCTATCACAAGCTGTTCTTCTAGCATCATCATATTTTTGGGTAGGGCTAATTGTTGTTCTGCTTGTCTATCACTGTCACGCCCACATCCCATGATTTCCACTAATCATGAGATGAGGGCATGACTATGAGGATTTCACTTAATACAAAGTTCACTCTCAACTTTTTCTTTTTATTTCAAACTCTTTGTTTTCTCGCATTCACTCACATAAACAAACTTTACAAGAGAATTAAATGTTTACTACTCTAATATGATCTCAGCATTAATGATACACATTCATATATTGATTCTGTTTCACACACTTCTATGTACATACAACATGGTAATCAGATACATTCTCTCTTATCAAGAAACAAAGATACAACACATTATTTATAACTCTCTCACATCTATACAAGGATGTAGAGTGATAGGGACCGACTGAACTTAACTAAACTCATACTTAACTCATGTGGTAGATCTACTCTGATGCTTTGACCTTCTTCAAGTCCATGTGGTTTCCCTAAAAATTTTGAGTAGAGGGGTGAGCCTACTCACTCAGTGAATTAGAACTTCAAAGAAACAGTCTAAAGCACTGATATAATTATAGTTATACCTTTGAGCAAATGATATCAATTATAACAACAATAATTACTACACTGAGCAGATCTAAAACAATACAATTAAAATAACAGATAATGTACAGATTGCATTTAAAGAACAACTACTATGAAACTGTATTCAAATCATTCTTAACTCTTTTTACTTATATGAAACTCTTTAAACCTATATGATCATCTTTTAGCTTATGCCCTGATCATATGCAGTGTACTCTACATATGAGACTCGCCGTGCACTGCGGCCACACCGTACAAGACTTAGCAGACACACTCGGGAAATGCTAAGTCTGACTGCTGTCCTGGTCTGCTATAGGAAAACTGGCTCTCTGGCCTAAATTGGACTCCTCCTCTAAGCTGAGTACACAGGAGGAGGGTCTGAGACTCTCTGTGGGCCTCTAGGTTACCATCGGGACGTTGAGTTCATGTCGGGTATCCTATTTTCTCTTAGGAGACTTCCTCAAGGGCTTCGTCTCCCCGCACACTCTGTGGGTGCGTTCTGACCCCCGCATACTGGACGCACTGCCAGGGTAGGTCGTTTCATCCCTAAGGTGCAGAACTCACATAGGGATTTTACAGTTTTTAGGGATCCTAAGTCTATTATGACTTGATTATATCTTTCTCTTAGACTGATTTCTTTAACTCTGTATCTTACTGACTACTCAGACTACTGAACTGACTTCACTGATAATACTGAACTGAAGGCTTAACATATTATTTACCCTTTTCTTAGGGTATCTCCTTACTCATGCACATATAGCATTTCTCATGTACTCAAACATATATCATGTCTACTAAACAAGTATTCTCATTCAAACATTTCACACATATAAACTTGGCAGAGCAGTATATTCAAAACACTGTATTATTCTGGGTAATCATCATACTATGCATGTGGGTAGACTAAAATTCTTAAATAAATAGAATACATGTAAACATGGCACTTAATACACTAAAATCAACCAATTGAACTATTAAGCATCAACACATCTCATACTGAGAACCTTGATATCACAACACTTGATTCATTGAACACCCTATCCTTAGGGTTTCATTTACCTCTTTCACTTATCACATGGCAACACCCTATCCTTAGGGTTTCATTTTCCTCATTCACTTATCACATGGCAACACCCTATCCTTAGGGTTTCATTTGCATCATTCACTTATCACATGGCTCTCATAAGGATTTCATACGATGTAAACATTCACTGAATAAAGACTGCTTTCAACAAATCATATACAATCAATGTATGTATGAAACCTTAGAACTGAGCTAAATTTAGGTTTTCATGCCATTCAATAAGATATCATGCATCAAGAATAAGATTGAATAATTAAAGTCTATTATGTCAAGATAAACACTTCAAATGAATTTCATAATATCTATTCGAAAATTTCCAACTTTTCACTCATCTAGGGTTTCAACCCTTTCTAATGAGATATCAAGGAAACACTATTCACATCACACGAAATCCAACGTAGTATCTGACATGTATGTACTATGCATTCATATAACAATCATTCATAATCAATAAGATTCAGATAGACAAATTTCTCTATTTAATTTTACAACAATTTCAATCATAGCCAAAAATCCTAAATTTCAGGTTACTCTTGTAACCTCTGTAAATACTTAAGGATTTCTCATTAAAAGGTATTGTATCCATTTCATATATGATTTTATCATCTGAAATTCATCAAAATATAAGAATAATCCATTTCATATCATTTTACAAAAAGCAGATCAAAAGGAAAATTTAGGGTTTGATTGTCGCATACTGAGCAAATTGAAGATTATGGATAAATTAACCAAATTTCATGGAATATACTGTTTAAAGGAAGTTCCCACTCACCCTAAGGTGTGAAAGCACCTTAAAAATGAAGCTCATCCCTGAAAATCTCAAAGTCATATCAAATCCCTATCAATTCACCCAATTCTTCTTCCTTTCAACTCAGAAACCCTAAAAATGAGGAACTATGAAGAAAAAGTGAGAAAAGGGGAAATTTTGATACCATTTTGGATCAAATCAGGGGAGGGACGGAATATTGACATGTGAGAGAAGATTCACCATGAAAGGCTATGCAAAGAAGCTAAACTTACTTGATTTCACCATTCCTCAGACCACAAAACCCTAATTTAGCAATTCCACCACTTTCTCCTCTCAAACCCTAACTCTCCCTCTCTCTAGGAGCTGGTTTCTCTGGAATGAATTACGAATTATGAGAGCTTCTAGTTTGTGTGGTCGACCATATAGAGCAATTGAGATGCTTGGGTCAATTGCACATTGACCCCTCACTCAACTTTCTCTTATTTCAACTGAATTTTCTATTATAAAAAAATTACTGTAATTTGTTTATTTTAGAGCTCAAAACTTCTCCAAAACTTATGAGAATTGATCATGTTGTTTATAAATGAGTTACAAAGATTCAGTTACAATTTGATCTCATTTGATGTTACCAATAAATAATAAAAAATAGAACAGTGCACTGCTATCTAGAAATCTGTAGAAATGTTAGTTGAAGCAAAAATGCCTCAGAACGGCCGTGCTAGCTGCCACAGCCATGCAATATGGACCCAACATGGCCTTTCAACCTACCACGGCTGTGGTGCATTGATTTCAGAAAATTTGAGTATAAAAGTTGGTTAATAGTTCAATTCTTTCAAAACGGCCGTGTGGCCTTACATGCCCGTGCCACCAATGACCTAGCACGGCCGTGCTATCCAAGCCTCCAACTACCATTTCTATTTTTCTATGCCTAACTCTATCATTCCTTCCCAAATGATCTTATTTGGTGAAAACCCTAATTTCAGCCGACTAGGGTTTATATATCTCAAACCCTAATTATACAAAGAGATAGCATGCTTGGGGTTCTCATTAGGTTTAACATATCATAATTGAGATATTATCACTAATTAGATTTAAGCTATGATCAATCCAATTAAAGATGTAATCATCCAGGTAAACCCTAGTTTACTAATTAAGCTCAGAGGCGGTCATAACAATTCTCCCCCCTTAAAATGTTTCATCCCTGAAACATAAACATGCAAGAAAAGTACTTTCAAGGTTTGTTTTAAGCTTCTGAAATCTTAAATATCATTATATTCTTGTATTTCATACTTGAATGCAGTTTTCAACATTAAGTCCTTTATTCCTTTACAAATTCACAACATGTTTGAAATAGTTCTCAATGACAACAAATAAATTCCCTATGCCACAATCAATCATAGGATAGAGAGAGAAATGACTATTTCAATATTTTCATACTCTTGGGGTGTTACCTCAACATTGAAAATCTGATCCAAGTATCTCAATTCATACGGCTAAATATGTACTATTGTTCTATATTACCTCTAAGTCATAAAAGAGAGTTCACCATGTTGTTTTGAATTTTACCATTGTGCTACTCAAATAGCAAAACAATATTGAGTTGGAAGACTAGATTCAACAACAATTGTACAATACTACTGACGGCATCTCCATTGGATCATGGATGCATTAGGTGAAGCATTACCATCACATTCCATACTATTCTCAAGTATGAACCCACACATAATTCAAGGTGTAACCATCAGGTTATAGCATACTAGGGTTTCAACAACAGTAACAGAGTACTCCATGATTGTATTAGTCATTCAAGGACTATTCATACCCAATTACTATCACTTAGTTATATTAAATCTAGGTATAACAAGCTATACCTCATTAGGGTTACATATCAATACAATATGGTCATCATCCCTTCTATTCATATGAGTGAATAGGTAAGACTACCCTATTCATGGTAACCCTCCATTTGTTCCATCATCATTCAACCCATATCACCATACCACAATTGTACAATACCAAGATGGATTACTGGTATGAATGACTACAACTATCAGACACCTTTAATTAACATATTTCTTGCACATGTACAACTGAAATCATATATAAAACAATTTCATATATTACTAAAAGCCATTGTTTTCTTTTGTCTCTCTCCTCATTCATTACTACTTACTTTTTGCTACTTATCCTTCTCATTTTAATCATGTAGATTAAACATCTCTAAAATTGAAACATACAAGGTACAAATAGATTATTCATCATTCTTTCTATCACTGCAAGAATTTATTCGAGATTACACTTTGCTCATGTTGCACCACTCATATTGTATTTCTCCTTTTGTTCAAAATACACTTGTTACATTTCAAATCTATTTCTTATCCTTTACTCTGAATCATTTCCATATTGCATATCTACCTTTTAGATTAGTTACCTATAAACTCTGGATTACTATTAATACTGAGTTACTTCTCATAGGGCAATTCTCATAATCTAGTTTTATAAAGATGCTAGTATTCAAGGTCAAATCACTATTGACAACCCTTGAACTAGTACAACTCTAAACATTCTAGAGTTTGATCCTTATCAGTAGCATAATGTTATTGTGGTGTGACTTTGCTCCCTTAGTTTGAAAGTCAAACTTTGGATCTTACAAGTTTTACTAAAGTCTTCCTTATCTTATCAATTGAAGTTCTTCTCTCTTACTTGGCCATTCAGATAGATTACATTCTCAATTACCCTACTAGGGTTTCATCATCATATTGTATGTCACTATTACATTCACTAGATATCCCTACCATGGTGGTTATGCATCATATATGATTCATTTTCTTATCACTTCATTCCTACATTACTCTAATTAAGGAAGATATGAAATAGAAGATGATTCTAAGACATAGAATTCTTATCTTCAAACATTCATTAATACATTTCTCATATGTAGGTTTACTTAATTATCAATAAGGATACTTGGCTAATTAGCACTTTCTTGAATCTCACAACCTCTTTCTTTTATAATCTATATTACTCCATCATGTTTCAAACCCTTCCTTACTTTCCATAATCTTCTCACCATATACTACTCTTCCACCTATCATCTTTAACTTCTAATTGTTCTCATATGATCACATTGCTTATTCATGTGTATGATCATGCATACCATGTTGCACATATTTCCTATTATCCTTCTACTAATGTGAAGTTGAAATTCTAAATCAATAATCTCTCTACTAGTTTCAACTCATGTTTAATACATTACATATCCTTCATTTTAAATTAAATGGCTCATGCATGGGTCAAACTTAGTATATGTTTCAATCAAGTTTTTCCTTCCTGAATATAGTCTACCTTTGTATGACTTATTCATTTATTTAGCTACACTTTTGTTCTTCTTTTAGAAACTAGTTTGTTGTTCTATAGAGGCTTAGAATCCAAAGGCAGTAAGGATGAATGTATTAGCTTCGCAATAAAGGTATACATTCCATGCTCTCAATTATATCATAACCCTCATTCCTTAGTCAAGGTCATCATTTCTACATTTCTCTTTGTTTCAACTAAGTTTGTTATCCTAGTCTTATAATTTACATGTTCAATTAACTCTCTTTACTTTAACTCTTCTAAAGACTCTTCACTTATATTTATTTATTGTCTACTTAACCCTTTTCTTCTATTTTCCCTTTGCTTTGGAGTACATAAAATCATTGTACTCAATTATATAGTCCATTCCTCATGATTGATTCTTACTATCTTGGACCTTACATACTTTTCTCGTTCATATAATGCTTATCATTAAACTTAATATGAACCTTATGTCGTGTTCCTTTATTCCCAATCAAGGGTTTATCATATGAGGCCCCAAAGTTGAATCTCAGATTTTAGTTCTAACTGATTCTTAGCTATTCTAATCTTTCCCATATCTTTCAAGATCTTAGTGTATGTACATTCTCACTATGATGTGGGTCTAATTTATCCAGAGTCTACTCTTATTATATTGTTAATAGGAGTCATTAGATCCCAGCAACGCATCCTGCCAGTCAGACCAGGCCGAACCTGTAGTCCAGAAGCCAAGAGCTACTCAGGATTAACCAACTCCTATTAATCTCAATCATGTGGAAATAATATCCAATTAGGGAAAAATCATTTAAACATAACTTCTGGTCTACTTAATACAAAGAAAATAAACAATAACTGAATTACTTCATGATATAAAAGAATATAAAAAATCATATATATTCTACAAACTAATAATCTAAATTCATACATATAAGAGTATTTCTATAAATCTCTAATCAAATAAGCAATATAAAGCAAGAGTTGTAGCACATTCTATCTTTAAGATCTTATTTCTTCATTACATTCGGTCTCCTAACCCTAATATTTCTAGGGTTTCTCTCTAACCTATCCTTCCTCTGCATACCTGGCCAGGGCATCCAGAGAAGAATAGACATAATATCTTGATATTGGTCAATCTAAGTATTCAGATACCTAGCCAGGGAATCCAAATACCCAGACTTCCCAAAGCTATTAACACATCAACTCCTAATACCACACTTATGACTCTAACTTTCTATCTGAATGGTCCCTGACGACTCAACCTAAGCTCTGATACCAAACCTGTCACGCCCACATCCCATGATTTCCACTAATCATGAGATTAGGGCATGACTATGAGGATTTCACTTAATACAAAGTTCACTCCCAACTTTTTCTTTTTATTTCAAACTCTTTGTTTTCTCGCATTCACTCACATAAACAAAATTTAAAAGAGAATTAAACTTTTACTACTCTAATATGATCTCAACATTAATGATACACACTCATATATTCATTCTATTTCACACACTTCTATGTACAAACAACATGGTAATCATATACATTCTCTCTTATCAAGAAACAAAGATACAAAACATTATTTATAACTCTCTCACATCTATACAAGGACCTAGAGTGACAGGGACTGACAGAACTTAAATAAACTCGTACTTAACTCATGTGGTAGATCTACTCTGATGCTTTGACCTTCTTCAAGTCCATGTGGTTTCCCTAAAAATTTTGAGTAGAGGGGTGAGCCTACTCGCTCAGTGAATGAGAACTTCAAAGAAACAGTCTAAAGCACTGATATATAATTACAATTATACCTTTGAGAAACTGATATCAATTATAACAACAATAATTACTACACTAAGCAGATCTAAAACAATATAGTTAAAATAATAGAGAATGTAAATATTGCATTTAAAGATCAACTACTATGAAACTGTATTCAAATCATTCTTAACTCTTTTTACTTATATGAAACTCTTTAAACATATATGATCATATTTTATCTTATGCCTTGATCATATGCAGTGTACTCTACATATGAGACTCGTCGTGCACTGTGGCCACACCATACAAGACTTAGCAGACACACCCGGGAAATGCTAAGTCTGACTGCTGTCCTGGTCTACTACAGGAAAATTGGCTCTCTAGCCTAAATTGGACTCCTCCTCTAAGCTGAGTAGACAGGAGGAGGGTCTGAGAGGCTCTATGGGCCTCTGAGTTACCAGGATGTCTGGTTCATGTTGGGTAACCTATTTTCTCTTAGGAGACTTCCTCAAGGGCTTCGTCTCCCTGCATGCTCTGTGGGTGCGTTCTGACCCCCGTATACTGGACGCACCGTCAGGGTAGGTCGTTTCATCCCTAAGGCACATACCTCACATAAGGATTCTACGGTGTTCAGGGCTCCTAAGTCTATTATGACTTGATTATATCTTTTTCTTAGACTGATTTCTTTAACTCGATATCTTACTGACTACTCAGACTACTGAACTAAATTCACTGATAATACTGAACTGAAGGCTTAACATATTATTTACCATTTTCTTAGGGTATCTCCTTACTCATGGACATATAGCATTTCTCATGTATTCAAAGATATATCATGTCTACTAAACAAGTATTCTCTTTCAAACATTTCACACATATAAACTTGGTAGAGCAGTATATTCAAAACATTGTAATATTCTGAGTAATCATCATACTATGCATGTGGGCAGACTAAAATTCTTAAATAAATAGAATACATGTCAACATGTCACTTAATACACTAAAATCATACAATTGAACTGTTAAGCATCAACACATCTCATACTGAGAACCTTGATATCGTAACACTTGATTCATTGAACACCCTATCCTTAGGGTTTCATTTACCTCTTTCACTTATCACATGGCAACACCCTATCCTTAGGGTTTTGTTTGCCTCATTCACTTATCACATGGAAACACCCTATCCTTAGGGTTTCATTTGCCTAATTCACTTATCACATGGTTCTCATAAGGATTTCATACGATCTAAACATTCACTGAATAAAGACTGCTTTCAATCATATACAATCAATGTATGTATGAAACCTTAGAACTAAGCTGAATTTAGGTTTTCATGCCATTCACTAAGATATCATGCATCAAGAATAAGATTGAATAATTAAAGTCTATTATGTCAAGATAAACACTTCAAATGAATTTCATAATATCTATTCGAAAATTTCCAACTTTTCACTCATCTAGGGTTTCAACCCTTTCTAATGAGATATCAAGAAAACACTGTTCACATCACACAAAATCCAAGGTAGTATCTGACATGTATGTACTATGCATTCAGATAACAATCATTCATAATCAATAAGATTCATATAGACAAATTTCTCTATTTAATTTTACAACAATTTCAATCATAGCCAAAAATCCTAAATTTCAGGTTACTCTTGTAACCTCTATAAATACTTAAGGATTTCTCATTAAAAGGTATTGTATCAATTTCATATATGATTTTATCATCTGAAATTCATCAAAATAGAAGAAGAATCGATTGCATATCATTTTTACAAAAAGTAGATCAAAAGGAAAATTTAGGGTTTGATTGTCGCATACTGAGCAAATTGAAGATTATGGATGAATTAACCAAATTTCATGCAGTATACTGTTTAAAGGAAGTTCCCACTCACCCTAAGGTGTGAAAAAACCTTAAAAATGAAGCTCATCCCTGAAAATCTCAAAGTCATATCAAATCCCTAGCAATCCACCCAATTCTTCTTCCTTTCAACTCAGAAACCCTAAAAATGAAGAATTATGAAGAAAAAGTGAGAAAAGGGGAAATTTTGATACCATTTGGGATCAAATCAGGGGAGGGACGGAATCTTGACATGTGAGAGAAGATTCACCATGAAAGGCTATGCAAAGAAGCTAAACTTACTTGATTTCACCATTCCTCAGACCACAAAACCCTAATTCAGCAATTCCACCACTTTCTCCTGTCAAACCCTAACTCTCCCTCTCTCTCTAGGAGCTGGTTTCTTTGGAATGAATTATGAATTATGAGAGCTTCAAGTCTGTGTGGTCGACCATATAGAGAAATTGAGATGCTTGGGTCAATTGCACATTGACCCCTCACTCAACTTTCTCTTATTTCAACTGAATTTTCTGTTATAAAAAAATTACTGTAATTCGTTTATTTCAGAGATCAAAAATTCTCCAAAACTTATGAGAATTTATCATGTTGTTTATAATTGAGTTACAAAGCTTCAGTTAAAATTTGAGGTCATTTGGAGTTACCCATAAATAATAAAAAATAGGACAGTTGACCGGCCTAAATCGCGTGTCCAGAAGTGGAGGCGGATTTGAGGTAGTCGAGCTTTTACATTTATAAACCCGAATCCTTCTAGGCCCCCACAACTTTGCTTACAGGGTCGAAGTAGTTAGACGAGGTTGAACACAGGGACAAGGGTGGTAGTGTTGAGAATCTAGAATCGACACGCTACACTCCGGCAAGTATAGAGATATAAATTCCCAAAAGGGAGGCAGCAAGATGTCACAAACAAAATGAAGAAAAACTATCTCCAACTAGAGTTACTAGAAACAATTAAGGGTTTTAAGCATTTATCAATTTTTAGGGGTTTTCATGCAATAGAAACAGAGAGATAAAAACTAAAGCCAGAGCAAGGTACGAAGGATAAGACTACAGTAAGACAAGCGGCAACATTAACATCCTGCACCCCTCCTCTCAGAGCGGGTACCTCTAACCAAGCATCAATACCCCTCTCGAGGTTGTTGGACTTAAGTTAGAGTGGAATGTTACTGAAACAACTCCGTTCCAGGCACTCTCGTACTCCAGAATCAGACCAAACACTAGAGCCACAACACAACTCTCGAAGTTGTTGTGACGGGAAAAACACAATTCGGTAGCTAAGCAAAACGCGATCCGAACATGCAAGCTAGAGTTCAGATATCAAACATATCAGTCGTCCAACATTTTGCACCAAGCAAAGAGTAGCAAGTAATTAAGCTTTTCTATTTTCATAAACATTAAAGGTCTTAATTACAATGCGTAAATAAAGAATTAAATAACAAAATTAAAGATAGATGTCGCCTTCTTGATGTAGAAGGTCGACAGGCTACTGCGGCTCTCCAGCCCGATATCGGTCAGGGGCCTAGCCCGATACAGTAGTGTCAGGCGGCACACCCTCTCGGGCGGTACGCATGACGGCTGACTGTATCGCTCAAGGACCCTGGCCGATATGCTCATGTCGGGCGGCGAACCCTCTCGGGAGGCACACATGACGGGCGAAGCGTATCGGGTTCGATATCTTGTCGGGCATGGAGTGACGCGTTCTACCGTCGGGCACTTGTGTCAGGCACTTTTGTCGCTTATCAACGTTGACCGACATCGACCCGTAGTGTCGCTCGGGACGGTCCTAAGTGAACCATCCCCTCCCTCTCGGGATGAGGAAGAGCTCATCTAGAGTTTCCTGACACGAGCACTGGGCCACGATACTCTCACAGTTCTCCCTCGAAGATCGCTCAAAGCTCCCAACTGTCCGAACCTCCTCTTTTTGACTTGCTGTAGCTGCTATTTATAGGCAGCGGTTGGGGTAAGTTATGGTGCTCGAAGCACCACGTGTCCTCCTTATTCGCAGGTCGGTGGGAGGACGATATGGGTATCGCTCGGCGCAGGGGTGTCGGCTATCGGTCACGTGACGGGCGGCGTGCCTGCCGATGGGTGGCTATGTCGCCCGACAAGATGGGTTGTCGTGGTGAGCTTGGCTCCCTGTCGGGTAGAAGGCGTGTCATCCGTCGGCTTCTTCTTGCGTGAAATCCCTTTGTCATGCGTCATTGTGTCGCTCCACCCTGTCGGGCAGGGGTTGTATCGGGCGTCAGGTCAGGAAGGCCGAAACAGACTTGAACTTATTTGTGGGCCGGGACAGGATGGCCTTATTACACCAAGATGAGGAAAAACTCTGCAAAAGATGGAAAAATTGGATTAAGAGCATTGCTTGGCCAATTATTGTGAAAGTGCTAATAAAAGAGAGGAAAATAGCAGAAAAGGGCGGTTTTGATAACAAAATAAAGGGAAAAAACATCACAAAAATAGGTGTTATCAACACCCCCAAACTTAGCATTTTGATTGTCCTCAATCAATATTTAAACTATATTTAGTGATGTTTCTTCTGCTCAGAATAGCTCTCCATTCAAAAGGTGAGACAAGAATCGTAATGCCTTAAAGATAATGCTGTCTCATTACGAACAAAAGCCTTAGTTTTTCTTGCCTTATTGTTTAAGTAAGATTCTTCTCTACAGCTTTGGCGAGACTTTGTTGTATGATTCCGAAGTTAGCTTACACACCAAACAACTTTATTTTTGGGGCAGAAAGTTGTGTATCGGGTAGGCTAAGGCTTTTTGGTGTTTTTCCTTGTTTCCCATCGGTCCATCCAGGTAAGGGTCCGTTAGCGCGCAAGTGGTCCCTGCAGTCCAAGCCAGTTGGATTTAGAGCAGTGATTTCACATCCTACGTACCACTGCCCCATATCTACCATGACTAAAGATGGATACTTTTGGAAAACAAGTGTGTATATATGTTTTTTTTATTGGGCACAACTCTCATGCTTTTATTCACACTCATAAGGCTTCTCTCTCTTTTTTGGGATTTTTGTTGGGTAAGGGGAAAACAAAGAGATTTATGCTGTTTGGGCAGCTTTTTCCTTCTCTATACTCGTCTCTTAGCTGTTTGTGAGATTATTATATTTTTCAGAATTTTTGACATGGCAAAACACACTCTTTTGTTCGTTTGAAGCAGCATTATCAAAAAGATATAACAGAACTTGTATCTCGTTAAGCACAAAGAAAACTAACTTTGCAAGAAGTCGCAATAGGTTTTCACTATTATAGCAACTTTGTACATAAGTATGGAGAATAAAAGCAAAATTTTTCAAAAATTTCTCTTTTTTATATGATCATGACATTCTATATAGGCATGGGTACATACACATGATAAAGAGCAAGGACAAAATGGCACAAAGAGTGGAGGTGAAGAAACTTTGTATACCTCCTTCACTGGTACATGAGTACCCCCCCAAACTTACTCCGCACTATGTCCCAGAGTAGCAAAGTATACCGGGTGAGGTCATGTTATCTCAGTGAAGGTTATGTAGCGGGCTCTCTTGCACCTTCAAGAAGCTGCAATATGCTTATCTACTGCAACCCTTTTATTTCCCCAATTGGAAGCAGCCGGAACAAGTGCAAAGCTCTCAAGAAGGAAGCTCAAAGCTTGTGCATGGTAGATAGAGAGCTCTTGAAAACACTTGTGGATCCCCCCCCCCCTCCTTAAGAGGATGGAACCGGAGTGCCCAGATGAGATCCGGACTCCATCGGGGCAAGACTTGTGCTGTCTCTGAAGATGGTCCTAAACCACCACAGAAGACAGACTATAATAAAGAAGTATTTCTCTTTGGGGTTGTGACGATTCTGTCCGACAGTTGTTGCTTCAGCTGCGGTCACAACTCTGATTCTTGTGCGATCCGTTCCTGTTATCAAGTTCATTAACTATTTAAATGTTAGGTAAGAAAAGCAGAAGAAACTCGATAAAACTCGACTTATTCCAAAATCCAGGTATCGTCCATCAAAAGAAAGCTCGAGGCGATACAGGGTTGGATGATATGAGGAGAGCTGTGCGGCACAACACACTGCCCGACACGGATGTATCGGGCGATAAGGTCACCAAAGATCAACTGCCTACCGGAACATCACAAAAGAAAAATGTGTCGCCCGATATGGCATATCGGGCAAACACTATCGGTCGTTATTTCGTGCTTAACTGCGTCGGGTGATATGAAAATCGACTAGGCTCTTAAACCCGATAAGCAGCGCGCGATATGAAAACTCGTGTCGGGCGATGAGCCTGTCGGGCTATACCTTTGCTCATAGGAGCCATCGCCCGATACAAATCTGGCCGATACAGGAGCAAAAAGCAGCTTACTGAATAGAACGGGTGGCCAAAAGGAGTAAGCGTGATAGCCCGATATGATAAATCCACCTCACTATATATATCAAACTCAGCTGGGGGTACATCGGGAAGTTTTGGGCGTGCATCGGCCGCTTGAGACATGTCGTTCCCGAGACGACGGTCCCGTCAGTCTAACTAAAGGAATTTATTCCCATGCACGATACGGTTGTCGCTCGGGAATACCATCCATCGCGGCGTTTGCGGTGCCCATGACACTGTGGCCCGATACAAGCGTGGTTGCGCGCCAGCTGAGTTGCTGCTCGACACGGCATAAAAGAAGGTGTCTGAAAATTAAAGCAAGGCGGGGAAAACAAAGCAATAGACGGGCAAAACATCATCGGTTCAGGGTAGATCCCCTGACCTCAGACAGAATTACTCCTCAATGCTTAGCAAAATTCAGCGATGACCCATAAAATAGAAGAGTCGGTACGCTCGGCGCGTACTCTTACTTGGGCCTTATTATAGTCCATAAAGTTTGTTTTTACAAGTAATTAGAAAAATGCATCCTACTCTATCAAAGAAAGAAAAACTCAGGCTGCCTCCCGAGTAGCACTGAAGTTTGCGTCGCCAGCTCAACCGGTGTAAGATCATCTTGCTCCGCCCTCGGTTGTGCCCATATCTTGCAGACTAACCTCTGCTCTCCTGACAAACACTTCATCTTCATAGAACCTTTTTACCCTATGTCCATTCACTTGAAAGACTTTGGTCGGATCGTCTTTGTCGTAGAGCTCCATCATTCCTGATGGGTATATCCTTGACACGGTGAACGGTCCGGACCACCTCGTTTGTAACTTCCCAGGGAAAAGACGAATAGAGGACTTGAATAACAAGACCTTATCCCCTTCGCTTACATCTTTTCTCTTGAGGTGGGCATCATGCCACAATTTTGTCCTCTGTTTGTAAATTTTTGCATTTTTGTAGGCATTCATTCTAAGCTCTTCGAGCTCTTGAAGCTGCAAAAACCTCTTTACTCCTGCCTTGTCGAGGTCCATGTTTAGGAACTTGATTGCCCAAAGGGCTTTGTGTTCCAACTCTAAAGGCAGGTGGCAGGACTTTCTGTAGATGATATGGTAGGGGGTGATTCCAATGAGCATTTTGTAAGCAGTACGGTAGGCCCAAAGTGCGTCATCAAGCTTCATGGACCAGTCTTTCCTTGTTCGGTTGATAGTTTTCTCCAAGATCTGCTTGATTTGACTGTTGGAGACCTCTACCTGCCCTGACGTCTGTGGGTGGTAGGGTGTAGCGATTTTGTGCTTCACTCCGTACTTGCGCAGAAGTGCTTCAAACTGTCTTTCTCCAAAGTGCGACCCTCCGTCGCTTATAACCGTGCGTGGTACACCGAAATGAGGGAAGATGGTCTTCTCGAAGAGCTTCATAACCGACTTGGCATCGCAGGTTTGGGTGGCTACCGCTTCCACCCACTTCGATACATAATCCATTGCCACGAGTATGAACTAATACCCCCGGGATGGGGGAAACGGTCCCATGTAGTCGATTCCCCACATGTCAAATATTTCTACTTCGATCCATCTTGCCATTGGCATTTCATTCCTCCGCCCTATGTTCCCTGTAAACTGGCACTCTTTGCAAACCTTCACAAATTGTGCAGCGTCTTTAAATAGGGAGGGCCAGTAGAAACCTGACTGTAGCACCTTTGCAGCTATTCTTTCGCTACCCAGGTGACCACCATAGGGGGAGGCGTGTCATTCCTTCAGGATGTCCGCGGTTTCTTCTTCTGGGATGCACCTCCTGTATAAGCTGTCGGCGCATTTTCTAAACAGGAGAGGATCATCCCAGTAGTAGTTTTTAGCATCCGCGAATAGCTTCTTTTTCTAATTGTACATGATGTCAGAAGGCAGTTCTCCGTAGGAAAGATAATTGCAGATGTCTGCAAACCAGGGTAAGCTTTCTTCTTGAGCTTCAGCCAACATAAGAGCCTCATCGGTGTAGTCGTCATTGATTGGAGGCCCTCCCTGTCTCTCAGCCACGATCCTTGATAGGTGGTCTGCGACCACATTTTCTGCTCCCTTCTTGTCGATAATCTCGTGGTCGAACTCTTGGAGCAATAAGGCCCACCTCAACAGTCTGGGCTTTGCGTCTTTCTTTTGCATCAAGTATTTTATAGCCCCATGATCTGTGTATACTTTGACCTTAGCTCCGACGAGATACGACCTGAACTTATCAAACGCAAAGATGATCATGAGCATCTCCTTCTCAGTTGTTTTGTAGTTTACTTGAGCCTCGTCCAACGTGCGACTAGCGTAGCAAATCACATGGTGCTTTTTGTCTTTCTTTTGCCCCAAGACTGCTCCAACCGTGTAGTCGCTAGCGTCGCACATCAGCTAAAAAGGTAAACCCCATTCTGGCGCTTGAAGGATAGGTGGTGATATTAAAGCATTTTTCAGGGCCTAAAAAGCACTGAGACAATCGTTAGAGAAAACAAATTCAACATCTTTTACCAGAAGATTGGACAACGGTTTGGAAATCTTCGAAAAGTCCTTGATGAATCTTCAGTAATATCCGGCATGCCCGAGGAAGCCGCACACCTCCGTCACGGATCTGGGTGGAGGAATCTTGGATATTTCTTCAACTTTGCTTACGTCCACCTCGATCCCATGCCTTGAGATCTTATGCCTTAGAACGATGCCCTCCCGCACCATGAAATGACACTTTTCCCAGTTTAGAACTAGGCTATTTTCCTCACACCTTTGAAGGACCGATGACAAATTCTTCAGACTGCTATTGAAGTCCTTCCCATAGACTGAAAATTCATCCATGAAAACTTCTACGATGTCTTCTAGAAAATCTGAGAACATCGATATCATGCATCTTTGAAAGGTAGCGGGGGCGTTGCAGAATCCGAAGGGCATCCTTCGGAAGGCATAAGTGTCGTAAAGGCAGGTGAATGTTGTCTTCTCTTGATCATCGGGCAAGATGGGTACCTGGTAAAAACCTAAAAAGCCATCAAGAAAACAAAAGAAATCGTGATGCACTAACCTTTCAAGAACTTGGTCAATAAAAGGTAGCGGAAAATGATCCTTCTTTGTAGCCTGATTTAGCTTTCGGTAATCAATGCACATCCGCCATCCGGTGACGGTCCTAACTGCCACCTCGTCTCCCTTCTCACCCTTAACCACCGTCATCCCGCCCTTTTTGGGCACTACGTGGATCAGACTCACCCAATTGCTATCGCTGATTGGGTAAATGATCCCCGCATCCCTGAGCCTTATTACCTCTTTCTTGATGACCTCCTTGAGCATCTGGTTCAGCTTCCTCTGGGGTTGGGCCAGAGGCTTGGAATATTCATCTAAGTTGATGTGATGCATGCACAAGGCAGGGCTAAGGCCTTTGATATCATCTATTGAGAATCCTATATCCCCTGTGGAGCCTTAACTCCTCAAGGAGTCGGTCTAGCTGATTGCTTGAAAGATTTGCATTTACGATGACAGGGTTTCTGTGCTCTTCATCCAAGAACTCATACTTCAGGCCTTCAGGCAACGCTTTTAACTCTGGCTTTGGTCTAGGTGCCTGCTCTTGAGGCTGCACCTCGAGAGAGGCATACATCGCAGACTCCACCACCTTATCCTCTTCTTGCAAGTCTTTGTCAGAAAGGCCGAAAAGGTTGAGATGCCTTGCAACCTCAGGATCCTTGAGGTCGGGATCTTGACAGTTTATAGCCCTCAAGAGGGGGTCTACTGTCCAGATGTCTTCCTCTATTTCCTCGCAGAATTTATTGTAGCTATCCGCGAAACATGCTGATTCAGGCAAGGATGGGCTTCTCATGATCTCTTTCAGCTTGAAGTCCATATGGTCATTTCTGACCCTCAAAGTGATCATCCCTTCGGAGACATCAATCAGCGCTCTCCCTGTTGCCAAGAAGGGGCACCCAAAGACGATCGGGCAACGTGGGTCTTCAGCTGTGTCGATGACGACTATATCACAAGGGATGAAGAAATTGCCGACCCTGATTGGCACATCCTCGACAATGCTGACGGGTCTCTTAAAGGTGTGATCCGCCAGTTCAATCTGCATGTTGGTTCGAACCATGTCGGTTAAACCCACCGTTTGTGCGAAACTTAGGGGCATGAGGCTGATGCTTGCCCCCAAGTCCGCTAGACCCTTACGCTCGACATTGTCCCCGATGGCGAATGGGATTGTGAATGCTTCTGGGTCCCTTCTCTTATTTGGCATGTCGGGCTTCACGAAGGCAGAGGAGGCAAAAGCTAGGTGCACTGTCTCAATCCTTCCTCCCCTTCTCTTCTTTGTGATAAGGTCCTTGAGGAACTTGGCATATGTAGGCATTTCCTCCAAAGCGTCGAGGAAGGGCACTTCAAGATGCAGTTTCCTGATCGACTCCATGAACTTCTCATGACGCTTCTTCAGATTCGCCTTTATCAGCTTGTAGGGGAACAGAATCCTAGGAGCGTAAGCATTCCTTCCGCCAGGTAGCTCTTCAGGGAACCATTGCACAGACTCTCGAACGTCTTCCCGTCTTTCTTCCTCCTCTGCGGGGGCTGCTTCCTCAGGCCTTACCTCGGGCTCAGGCTTGGCTTCATCCGGACGCTCTAGCATTCTTCCAGACCTCAGTACTGTCATTCTGGCAGTTTCAGGGTATGGAAGTGCTTTTATTGTAGGATTCTTCATCAGAGCAGTCATCTGTGTCAGCCGCTGATCAACCTCACGCTGGCGCATCCGCAAGCTGGCCATCTGGCGTTGCATTGAATTCAGAGCTCCAGGGCTAGGGATCATGCCCTGCACCAGTTGGCTGATGATGGTATCCTGTCTCTTTATGTAGGCGGAAAGCTGATCAACCAAGTTAGGCTGGCTCGACTTCTCACCTTGGCCCTGACATTCACCCTCAGAAAGAGACTGCTCACAACGAGACATGGTATCAAGGCTCGGTGGAATAGGTCACAATTCTTTAGACTACTGTTCTTCAGGGTTCCTGAAATGGCACAAAAAATCGAATTTAGGAAATTGAATTTTTACTTTTTAAAAGAATAACTATAAGAAGAAAAAGAAAAAGAGTGCTATCAAACTCATTTATGAGCTTGAGGCACATGAGTGTAGTTAGTGGATTCAGATTCATCTACAGTACCGTTTTTGCCTTGTCCCCGACAACAGCGCCAAAAAGTTGACCGACCTAAATCGTGCGTCCAGAAGTGGAGGCGGATTTGAGGCAGTCGAGCTTTTACATTTATAAACCCGAATCCTTCTAGGCCCCCGCAACTTTGCTTACAGGGTCGAAGTAGTTAGACGGGGTCGAACACAGGGATAAGGGTGGTAGTGTTGAGAATCCAGAATCGACACGCTACACTCCGGCAAGTATAGAGATATAAATTCCCAAAAGGGAGGCAGCAAGATGTCACAAACAAAACAAAGAAAAACTATCTCCAACTGGAGTTACTAGAAAGAATTAAGGGTTTTAAGCATTTATCAATTTTTAGGGGTTTTCATGCAATAGAAACAGAGATATAAAAACTAAAGCCAGAGCAAGGTACGAAGGATAAGACTACAGTAAGACAAGCGGAAGCAGTAACATCCTGCACCCCTCCTCTCAGAGTGGGTACCTCTAACCAAGCGTCAATACCCCTTTCGAGGTTGTTGGACTTAAGTTAGAGTGGAATGTTACTGAAACAACTCCATTCCAGGCACTCTCGTACTCCAGAATCGGACCAAACACTAGAGCCACAACACAATTCTTGAAGTTGTTGCGACGGGAAAAACATGATTCGGTAGCTAAGCGAAACGCGATCCTAACATGCAAGCTAGAGTTCAGATATCAAACATAGCAGCCGTCCAACATTTTGCACCAAGCAAAGAGCAGCAAGTAATTTAGCTTTTCTATTTCCATAAACATTAAAAATATTAATTACAATGTGTAAATAAAGAATTAAATAACAAAATTAAAGATAGATGTCACCTTCTTGATGTAGAAGGTCGACAGGCTACTGCGGCTCTCCAGCCCGATATCGGTCAGGGGCCTAGCCCGATACAGTAGTGTCGGGCGGCACACCCTCTCGGGCGGTACGCATGACGGCCGACTGTATCGCTCAAGGACCCTGGCCAATACGCTCATGTCGGGCGGCAAACCCTCTCGGGCGGCACACATGATGGGCGAAGTGTATCGGGTTCGATATCTTGTCGGGCATGGAGCGACGCATTCTGCTGTCGGGCACTTGTGTCAGGCACTTTTGTCGCTTATCAACGTTGGCCGATATCGGCCCGTAGTGTCGCCCGGGACGGTCCTAAGTGAACCATCCCCTCCCTCTCGGGATGAGGAAGAGCTCACCTAGAGTTGCCCGACACGAACACTGGGCCACGATACTCTCGCAGTTCTCCCTCGAAGATCGCTCAAAGCTCCCAACTGTCCGAACCTCCTCTTTTCGACTTGCTGCAGCTGCTATTTATAGGCAGCGGTTGGGGTAAGTTATGGTGCTCGAAGCAGCACATGTCCTCCTTATTCGCAGGTCGGTGGGCGGACGATATGGGTATCGCTCGGCACAGGGGTGTCGGCTATCGGTCACGTGACGGGCGGCGTGCCTGCCGATGGGTGGCTGTGTCGCCCGACAAGCTGGGTTGTCGTGGCGAGCTTGGCTCCCTGTCGGGTAGAAGGCGTGTCATCCGTCGGCTTCTTCTTGCGCGACATCCCTTTGTCATGCGTCATTGTGTCGCTCCACCCTGTCGGGCAGGGGTTGCATCGGGCGTCAGGTCAGGAAGGCCAAAACAGACTTGAACTTATTTGTTGGCCGGGACGGGATGGCCTTATTGCACCGAGATGAGGAAAAACTCTGCAAAAGATGAAAAAATTGGATTAAGAGCATTGCTTGGCCAATTATTGCGAAAGTGCTAATATAAGAGAGGAAAATAGCAGAAAAGGGCGGTTTTGATAACAAAATAAAGGGCAAAAACATTACAAAAATAGGTGTTATCAACTCCCCCAAACTTAGCATTTTGATTGTCCTCAATCAATATTTAAACTATATTTAGTGATGCTTCTTCTGCTCGGAATAGCTCTCCGTTCAAAAGGTGAGACAAGAATCGTAATGCCTTAAAGATAATGCTGTCTCATTACGAACAAAAGACTTAGTTTTTCTTGCCTTATTGTTTAAGTAAGATTCTTTAATTATTGCATTTAAAGAACAACTACTATGAAACTGTATTCAAATCATTCTTAACTCTTTTTACTTATATGAAACTCTTTAACCCTATATGATCATCTTTTAGCTTATGCCCTGATCATATGCAGTGTACTCTACATATGAGACTCGCCATGCACTGCCGCCACACCATACAAGACTTAGCGGACACACTCGGGAAATGCTAAGTCTAACTGTTGTCCTGGTCTGTTGCAGGAAAACTGGCTCTCTGGCCAAAATTGGACTCCTCCTCTAAGCTGAGTACACAGGCGGAGGGTCTGAGATGCTCTGTGGGCCTCTAGGTTACCACCAGGATGTCAAGTTCATGTTGGGTATCCTATTTTCTCTTAGGAGACTTCCTCAAGGGCTTCGTCTCCCCGCACGCTCTATGGGTGCGTTCCGACCCCCGCATACTGGACGCATTGCCAGGGTAGGTCGTTTCATCCCTAAGGTGCATAACTCACATAGGGATTTTACGATTTTTAGGGATCCTAAGTCTATTATGACTTGATTATATCTTTCTCTTAGACTGATTTCTTTAACTCTGTATCTTACTGACTACTCAGACTACTGAACTGACTTCACTGATAATACTGAACTGAAGGCTTAACATATTATTTACCCTTTTCTTAGGGTATCTCCTTACTCATGCACATATAGCATTTCTCATCTATTCAAACATATATCATGTCTACTAAACAAGTATTCTCATTCAAACATTTCACACATATAAACTTGGCAGAGCAGTATATTCAAAACACTGTATTATTCTGGGTAATCATCATACTATGCATGTGGGTAGACTAAAATTCTTAAATAAATAGAATACATGTAAACATGTCACTTAATACACTAAAATCAACCAATTGAACTATTAAGCATCAACACATCTCATACTGAGAACCTTGATATCACAACACTTGATTCATTGAACACCCTATCCTTAGGGTTTCATTTACCTCTTTCACTTATCACATGGCAACACCCTATCCTTAGGGTTTCATTTTCCTCATTCACTTATCACATGGAAACACCCTATCCTTAGGGTTTCATTTGCATCATTCACTTATCACATGGCTCTCATAAGGATTTCATACGATGTAAACATTCACTGAATAAAGACTGCTTTCAACATATCATATACAATCAATGTATGTATGAAACCTTAGAACTGAGCTAAATTTAGGTTTTCATGCCATTCAATAAGATATCATGCATCAAGAATAAGATTGAATAATTAAAGTCTATTATGTCAAGATATACACTTCAAATGAATTTCATAATATCTATTCAAAAATTTCCAACTTTTCACTCATCTAGGGTTTCAACCCTTTCTAATGAGATATCAAGGAAACACTATTCACATCACACGACATCCAAGGTAGTATCTGACATGTATGTACTATGCATTCATATAACAATCATTCATAATAAATAAGATTCAGATAGACAAATTTCTCTATTTAATTTTACAACAATTTCAATCATAGCCAAAAATCCTAAATTTTAGGTTACTCTTGTAACCTCTGTAAATACTTAAGGATTTCTCATTAAAAGGTATTGTATCCATTTCATATATGATTTTATCATCTGAAATTCATCAAAATATAATAAGAATCCATTTCATATCATTTTACAAAAAGTAGATCAAAAGGAAAATTTAGGGTTTGATTGTCGCATACTGAGCAAATTGAAGATTATGGATGAATTAACCAAATTTCATGGAATATACTATTTAAAGGAAGTTCCCACTCACCCTAAGGTGTGAAAAACCTTAAAAATGAAGCTCATCCCTGAAAATCTCAAAGTCATGTCAAATCCCTAGCAATTCACCCAATTCTTCTTCCTTTCAACTCAGAAACCCTAAAAATGAGGAATTATGAAGAAAAAGTGAGAAAAGGGGAAATTTTGATACCATTTTGGATCAAATCAGGGGGGGATGGAATATTAACATGTGAGACAAGATTCACTATGAAAGTCTATGCAAATAAGCTAAACTTACTTGATTTCACCATTCCTCAGACCACAAAACCCTAATTCAGCAATTCCACCACTTTCTCCTCTCAAACCCTAACTCTCCCTCTCTCTCTAGGAGCTGGTTTCTCTGGAATGAATTACGAATTATGAGAGCTGCTAGTTTGTGTGGTCGACCATATAGAGAAATTGAGATGCTTGGGTCAATTGCACATTGACCCCTCACTCAACTTTCTCTTATTTCAGCTGAATTTTCTATTATAAAAAAATTACTATAATTCGTTTATTTCAGAGATCAAAACTTCTCCAAAACTTATGAGAACTTATCATGTTGTGTATAATTGAGTTACAAATCTTCAATTAAAATTTGAGATCATTTGGAGTTACCAATAAATAATAAAAAATAGAACAGTGCACTGCTATCTAGAAATCTGCAGAAATGTTTGTTGAAGCAAAAATGCCTCAGAACGGCCGTGCTAGCTGCCACAGCCATGCAATATGGACCCAACATGGCCGTTCAACCCAACACGGCTGTGGTGCATTGATTTCAGAAAATTTGAGTATAAAAGTTGGTTAATAGTTCAATTCTTTCAAAACGGCCGTGTGGCCTTGCATGCCCGTGCCACCAATGACCTAGCACGGCCGTGCTATCCAAGCCTCCAACTACCATTTCTATTTTTCTATACCTAACTCTGTCATTCCTTCCCAAATGATCTTATTTGGTGAAAACCCTAATTTCATCCGACTAGGGTTTATATATCTCAAACCCTAATTATACAAAGAGTTAGCATGCTTGGGGTTCTCATTAGGTTTAACATATCATAATTGAGATATTATCATTAATTAGATTTAAGCTATGATCAATCCAATTAAATATGTAATCATCTAGGTAAACCCTAGTTTACTAATTAAGCTCAGATGCGGTCATAACAATTCTCCCCCCTTAAAATGTTTCATCCCCGAAACATAAACATGCAAGAAAAGTACTTTCAAGGTTTGTTTTAAGCTTCTGAAATCTTAAATATCATTATATTCTTGTATTTCATACTTGAATGCAGTTTTCAACATTAAGTCCTTTATTCCTTTACAAATTCACAACATGTTTGAAATAGTTCTCAATGACAACAAATAAATTCCCTATGCCACAATCAATCATAGGATAGAGAGAGAAACGACTATTTCAATATTTTCATACTCTTGGGGTGTTACCTCAACATTGAAAATCTGATCCAAGTATCTCAATTCATACGGCTAAATATGTACTATTGTTCTATATTACCTCTAAGCCATAAAAGAGAGTTCACCATGTTGTTTTGAATTTTACCATTGTGCTACTCAAATAGCAAAATAGTATTGAGTTGGAAGAGTAGATTCAACAACAATTGTACAATACGACTGAAGACATCTCCATTGGATCATGGATGCATTAGGTGAAGCATTACCATCACATTCCATACTATTCTCAAGTATGAACCCACATATAATTCAAGGTGTAACCATCATGTTATAGCATACTAGGGTTTCAACAACAGTAACAGAGTACTCCATAATTGTATTAGTAATTCAAGGACTATTCATACCCAATTACTATCACTTAGTTGTATTAAAGCTAGGTATAACAAGCTATACCTCATTAGGGTTACATATCAATACAATATGGTCATCATCTCTTCTATTCATATGAGTGAATAGGTAAGACTACCCTATTCAGGGTAACCCTCCATTTGTTCCATCATCATTCAACCCATATCACCATACCACAATTGTACAATACCAAGATGGATTACTGGTATGAATGACTACAACTATCAAACACCTTTAATTAACATATTGCTTGCACATGTACAACTGAAATCATATGTAAAACAATTTCATATATTACTAAAAGCAATTGTTTTCTTTTGTCTCTCTCCTCATTCATTACTACATACTTTTTGCTACTTATCCTTCTCATTTTAATCATGTAGATTAAACATCTCTAAAATTGAAACATATAAGGTACAAATAGATTATTCATCATTCTTTCTATCACTGCAAGAATTTATTCGAGATTACACTTTGCTCATGTTGCACCACTCATATTGTATTTCTCCTTTTGTTCAAAACACACTTGTTACATTTCAAATCTATTTCTTATCCTTTACTCTGAATCATTTCCATATTGCATATCTACCTTTTAGATTAGTTACCTATAAAATTTGGATTACTATTAATACTAGTTTACTTCTCATAGGGCAATTATCATAATATTGTTTTATAAAGATGCTAGTATTCAAGGTCAAATCACTAGTGACAACCCTTGAACTAGTACAACTCTAAACATTCTAGAGTTTGATCCTTATCAGTAGCATAATGTTATTGTGGTGTGACTTTGCTCCCTTAGTTTGAAAGTCAAACTTTGGATCTTACAAGTTTTACTAAAGTCTTCCTTATCTTATCAATTGAAGTTCTTTTCTCTTACTTGGCCATTCAGATAGATTACATTCTCAATTACCCTACTAGGGTTTCATCATCATATTGTATGTCACTATTACATTCACTAGATATCCCTACCATGGTGGTTATGCATCATATATGATTCATTTTCTTATCACTTCATTCCTACATTACTCTAATTAAGGAAGATATGAAAGAGAAGATGATTCTAAGACTTAGAATTATTATCTTCAAACATTCATTAATACATTTCTCATATGTAGGTTTACTTAATTATCAATAAGGATACTTGGCTAATTAGCACTTTCTTAAATCTCGCAACCTCTTTCTTTTATAATCTATATTACTCCATCATGTTTCAAACCCTTCCTTACTTTCCATAATCTTCTCACCATATACTACTCTTCCACCTATCATCTTTAACTTCTAATTGTTCTCATATGATCACATTGCTTATTCATGTGTATGATCATGCATACCATGTTGCACATATTTCCTATTATCCTTCTACTAATGTGAAGTTGAAATTCTAAATCAATAATCTCTCTACTAGTTTCAACTCATGTTTAATACATTACATATCCTTCATTTTAAATTAAATAGCTCATGCATGGGTCAAACTTAGTATCTGTTTCAATCAAGTTTTTCCTTCCTGAATATAGTCTACCTTTGTATGACTTATTCATTTATTTAGCTACATTTTTTTTCTTCTTTTAGAAACTAGTTTGTTGTTCTATAGAGGCTTAGAATCCAAAGTCAGTAAGGATGAATGTATTAACTTTGCAATAAAGGTATACATTCCATGCTCTCAATTATATCATAACCCTCATTCCTTAGTCAAGCTCATCATTTCTACATTTCTCTTTGTTTCAACTAAATTTGTTATCCTAGTCTTATAATTTACATGTTCATCTAACTCTCTTTACTTTAACTCTTCTGAAGACTCTTCACTTATATTTACTTATTGTCTACTTAACCCTTTTCTTCTATTTTCCCTTTGCTTTGGAGTACATAAAAGCATTGTACTCAATTATATATTCCATTCCTCATGATTGATTCTTACTATCTTGGACCTTACATACTTTCCTCATATATTTCCCATATTTCATATTTAGAGTTCATATAATGCTTATCATTAAACTTAATCTGAACCTTATGTCGTGTTCCTTTATTCCCAATCAAGGGTTTCTCATATGAGGCCCCAAAGTTGAATCTCAGATTTCAGTTCTAACTGATTCTTAGCTATTCTAATCTTTCCCATATATTTCAACATCTTAGTGTATGTACATTCTCACTATGATGTGGGTTTAATTTATCCAGAGTCTACTCTTATTATACTGTTAATAGGAGTCATTAGATCCCAGTAACGCATCCTGCCAGCCGGACCATGCCGAACATGTAGTCATGAAGCCAAGAGCTACTCAGGATTAACCAACTCCTATTAATCTCAATCATGTGGAGAGAATATTCAATTAGGGCAAAATCATTTAAACATAACTTCTGGTCTACTTAATACAAAGAATATAAACAATAACTGAATTACTTCATGATACAAAAGAATATAAAAAATCATATATATTCTACAAACTAATAATCTAAATTCATAAAATCTCTAATTCAAATAAGCAATATAAAGCAAGAGTTGTAGCACATTCTATCTTTAAGATCTTATTTCTTCATTACATTCGGTCTCCTAACCCTAATATTTCTAGGGTTTCTCTCTAGCCAATCCTTCCTCTGCATACCTGGCCAGGGCATCCAGAGAAGAATAGAAAAAATATCTTGATACTGGTCAATCTAAGTATTCAGATACCTGGTTAGGGAATCCAAATACCCAGACTTCCCAGAGCTATTAACACATCAACTCCAAATACCACACTTATGACTCTAACTTTCTATCTGAATGGTCCCTGACGACTTAGCCTAAGCTATGATACCAAAGATGTCACGACCACATCCCATGATTTCCACTAATCATGAGATTAGGGCATGACTATGAGGACTTCACTTAATACAAAGTTCACTCCCAACTTTTTCTTTTTATTTCAAACTTTTTGTTTTATCGCATTCACTCACATAAACAAAATTTACAAGAGAATTAAACTTTTACTACTCTAATATGATCTCAACATTAATGATACACATTCATATATTCATTCTATTTCACACACTTCTATGTACATATAACATGGTAATAAGATACATTCTCTCTTATCAAGAAACAAAGATACAAAACATTATTTATAACTCTCTCACATCTATACAAGGACCTAGAGTGACAGGGACCGACTAAACTTAACTAAACTCGTACTTAACTCATGTGATAGATCTACTCTGATGCTTTGAGCTTCTTCAAGTCCATGTGGTTTCCCTAAAAATTTTGAGTAGAGGGGTGATCCTACTCTCTCAGTGAATGAGAACTTCAAAGAAACAGTCTAAAGCACTGATATATAATTACAGTTATATCTTTAAGCAATTGATATCAATTATAACAACAGTAATTACTACACTTAGCAGATCTAAAACAATATAGTTAAAATAATAGAGAATGTAAATATTACATTTAAAGATCAACTACTATGAAACTGTATTCAAATCATTCTTAACACTTTTTACTTATATGAAACTCTTTAAACCTATATGATCATATTTTATCTTATGCCCTGATCATATGCAGTGTACTTTACATATGAGACTCGCTGTGTACTGTGGCCACACCGTACAAGACTTAGCGGACACACCTGGGAAATGCTAAGTCTGACTGCTGTCCTGGTCTACTGTAGGAAAATTGGATCTATGGCCTAAATTGGACTCCTCCTCTAAGATGAGTACACAGACGGAGGGTCTGAGACGCTCTGTGGGCCTCTGGGTTACCACCGGGACGTCCAGTTCATGTTGGGTAACCTATTTTCTCTTAGGAGACTTCCTCAAGGGCTTCGTCTCCCCGCACGCTCTGTGGGTGCGTTCTGACCCCCGTATACTGGACGCACCGCCAGGGTAGGTCGTTTCATCCCTAAGGCACAGACCTCACATAGGGATTCTACGGTGTTCAGGGCTCCTAAGTCTATTATGACTTGATTATATCTTTTTCTTAGACTGATTTCTTTAACTCTATATCTTATTGACTACTCAGACTACTGAACTAAATTCACTAATAATACTAAACTGAAGGCTTAACATATTATTTACCCTTTTCTTAGGGTATCTCCTTACTCATGCACATATAGCATTTCTCATGTATTCAAAGATTTGTCATGTCTACTAAACAAGTATTCTCTTTCAAACATTTCACACATATAAACTTGGCAGAGCAGTATATTCAAAACATTGTAATATTCTGAGTAATCATCATACTATGCATGTGGGCAGACTAAAATTCTTAAATAAATAGAATACATGTCAACATGGCACTTAATACACTAAAATCATACAATTGAACTGTTAAGCATCAACACATCTCATACTGAGAACCTTGATATCACAACACTTGATTCACTGAACACCCTATCCTTAGGGTTTCATTTACCTCTTTCACTTATCACATGGCAACACCCTATCCTTAGGGTTTCGTTTGACTCATTCACTTATCACATGGCAACACCCTATCCTTAGGGTTTCATTTGCTTCATTCACTTATCACATGGCTCTCATAAGGATTTCATATGATGTAAACATTCACTGAATAAAGACTACTTTCAATCATATATAATCAATGTATGTATGAAACCTTAGAACTAAGCTGAATTTAGGTTTTCATGCCATTCACTAAGATATCATGCATCAAGAATAAGATTTAATAATTAAAGTCTATTATGTCAAGATAAACACTTCAAATGAATTTCATAATATCTATTCGAAAATTTCCAACTTTTCACTCATCTAGGGTTTCAACCCTTTCTAATGAGATATCAAGAAAACACTGTTCACATCACATAAAATCCAAGGTAGTATCTGACATGTATGTACTATGCATTCAGATAACAATCATTCATAATCAATAAGATTCAGATAGACAAATTTCTCTATTTAATTTTACAGCAATTTCAATCATAGCCAAAAATCCTAAATTTTAGGTTACTCTTGTAACCTCTATAAATACTTAAGGATTTCTCATTAAAATGGATTTATCCATTTCATATATGATTTTATCATCTGAAATTCATCAAAATAGAAGAAGAATCCATTTCATATCATTTTACAAAAAGTAGATCGAAAGGAAAATTTAGGGTTTGATTGTCGCATACTGAGAAAATTGAAGATTATGGATGAATTAACCAAATTTCATGCAATATACTATTTAAAGGAAGTTCCCATTCACCCTAAGGTGTGAAAACACCTTAAAAACGAAGATCATCCCTGAAAATCTCAAAGTCATATCAAATCCCTAGCAATTCACCCAATTCTTCTTCCTTTCAACTCGGAAACCCTAAAAATGCGGAATTATGAAGAAAAAGTGATAAAAGGGGAAATTTTGATACCATTTTAGATAAAATCAGGGGAGGGACAGAATCATGACATGTGAGAGAAGATTCACCATGAAAGGCTATGCAAAGAAGCTAAACTTACTTGATTTCACCATTCCTCAGACCACAAAACCCTAATTCAGCAATTCCACCACTTTCTCCTGTCAAACCCTAACTCTCCCTCTCTCTCTAGGAGCTGGTTTCTCTAGATGGAGGGGCTCGATGAGGAGCACACTAGGCTTGCTGAGCACTTCGCCTTCTTTTTCTTTCACTGGCTCTCGATTTCTTCACGTTCTTTTTCTAGCTTCTGATAGTCCTCTTCTAGGCATTGGCATTCCTCCTCAAGGATGGCCATCGCCACATCGTAGCCGTAACACATGTTCATTATCAGAACGAATGGCATGACTCTCCTTCATCAAGTCCTCCATTTCATTCTTCATTTCTTTCAACACTCCCATCATTAACCATTGGTTGCTTAAGGCTTCTTATAGGAGGTCAGGGAGTGCTTTAGTCCTTTCGTCAAGGACCTGTACCTGTGTTGTTAGCACAGACAAAGAAGAAGAAATGTTTGTATTTATTGAAGTGGTTTGATGCATGTGTTCCCACATGGCATCAAACCTTGTACCTAATACACCCCCGAAAGTGGGTGTATGCTGGTGCTGCTGGTGCAGCTAATGCTCCATGTGCGTTGCTGACGAGCTCAACATGGTTGGTTGCGGAGGTGGTGGCGGTGGACCTTGTTCGTTTTCCTTCTGCTTGTCCTATGGGTCCACGTCCACTCCACGGATTTCTGTATCTGGTACGGTCTGGGAGCCTTGTCCTTCTGACTCAGCCTCCGATTCTACATCTGGCTATAGGTTGGTTAATGTGCCCTCCTCGTTTGCCACCTCTAGCTCTACTGTAGCCATTTCCTTGTGTAGCTCTAGGGGTGTGGGTTCTTCATTCCCCACTATTCCTTTTGGAGGTGGAGCCGTGGGGGTTGGTGGTTCTGTGACTTTCGCCCTTGTGGTTGGCAGGGCAGTTGTATCTGATGTCTTCTTTTTCTACACCACCAATTTCTTCCATAGCTCTGTGCCCTTATTTTCCTTTAATTCAACTTGGGAACTGCTCTCCTCAACTATTTTTTCCGGTTCGGTGTTGGTTCGCAATACCCCGGAGCACATCTTTTCAATATCGTCATGGGTTGGCCGTAATTTGTGGGCGTCGTAAAATGCCATCTCTGGAAGGGGGACGAGTCTTTTTGATCCATTCTGCCAGAAGTACAATTTTTCCCCTTTCTGTGCCAAAATACCCGTGCTGACGAGGGACTTGATATCTATCCTTTATTGTCCCTCCATCTTCTTATATTTCAGGACCTCTTCTGCATTCATTAAGTATTCAACAATTTTTGTTATTTGGCCACCCATGCAGTATCCTGAGTTCTGTTTTGCTTTCCCTCCTACTTCCGTAGATAGACACTCAATTAATATCTTTCTAATATTTACCAGATTTCTATTTATCAATGACCAAATTAGGAACAGATCTCCTTTGTTAACTGTATCCGTTTCTAACCTCATGTAAATTGTGTAGGCAGTAATTTTCTGGATTGTGCGAATGATGAACGGGGTGATCAGTGAGGCCTTGGAGTTCTTTGAGTTGTGTTCCTCTTCTCCAGTCAGCTCTTCCCATAGTTGATTGCTATCATAGGTGACTGTTTCCTTTTCACTTGGGATGGTGGAGCAGGCTGTTTTTTCTTCCTATATCTCTGTAAATATCTTGTTCAACATTGCCTCTGTGATCATGTAAGACTTTCCTCTTAGCCTTACTTGTAGTTGATAATCTCCGCTGCCTGCCTTTCTTGTCTCACTACTGGTGGTGACCTTCTTTAGTGAAGACAGGAACTCTGCAGTTAGCTTTTTGTAGGTCTTGGCCTCGGACATGCATAAGGTGCATAAATTTGCACCTACCAAGAATTTGACTACTATGTCATAGATTCCCATTTTCTTAAAATCTTCTATGTCCAGGTAATGAGTCGGGCTGAATTCCATGTTCTGGTACATCCAGTCATAGGTAGACTGGTGTACAAGGTTCCTTGGCACAAATGGGGGTTTGTTGAAGTCTGCAGATGTCCCTCTGATGATTTTTTAGTCTTTCTTGCCTCCTACTCCCTTGGTTTCTCGGAAGCTAATGGTTTTGTCTTCTTGCTACTCTTAGTTTCCTTGGGTGCAACTTTTCTCTTCTTCCCCTGTACTCAGCTCTTTGACTCTCCTGGTTGGTACTTGTAGGTCTATGTCTACTCTGTTTGTTCCGTTTCTTGAGGGGAGTCCTCTGGTGTCAGGTGGCCCATGATTCTTTGGTACTGCTCGAGTTTCAGTTACAACTCGACCCATTTGGCCACTGGCATGAATGTGTTCTTCTTTAGTGATGCCGTCAGGCTATCCACTATCTTCTCTGCCTCCTTTAGGGATGTTGCCTTCCTATAGATGGGGTCACTAATTGTTGGAGAAGACATTATGCAAAGTTTCAATAATGAATTAGTTTATAGTTGATTTAACAAAGACTAGTCTTCTTGCAATTATCTGGGGAAGGCATTCAATAATGAATTATTAAGTTCAAGAATGTATATAGGGACCGCAACCCGTGGTCTTGTTAGTAATTCAAGGGACACCGTGGTCACGGTCTCTGAGGAGGGGATCACAGTCGCGGTTGTGATCGTAGTCGAGGCCTTCTTCAATATTTTGGGCAAGTCGTGGTCGAGGGGACCGTGACTTCGAGTAATGTTCTCCAATAGCGTGACCCACAGTGTGACCCTAAACATAAGGCGTTGAGCAAGCATCGTGACCAAGTTAGGGTTGACGAACATACTATGGTCGTGGTTGCAATGGAAGCAGACCGTGATTCACGGTCTACCTTGTTTGACCATTCTGCTTCTCTTCTTCGTCTGTTGATCGTTGGCACAGGTTAATCAATCATAGACCTGCTCGTTGGTGGGTGGTTGCCCCTTTATTTATATTTATAGGGTTTTTATTTATTATTTGCAAACATCTCCTTTAGGGTGGTTTGGGTATTTAGACAGTAAGAGCAACCGACGACGGCGCTATAGATTGCCGTTAAACAAAACGAATCAGATAGAAGGGATAGGTGGAGGGGCAAAAGCAATAGAGACACGGCGGAGGTGGAAAACCATGAAAATGGCAGTAAGAGAGGTGAAAATAGTGTTTGCCTGTTACCTTGGTTTTCAGACGAGACGGTGAAATCAGAGAAGGTAGTTGTTGTGGTGAGTCAGCTGCGGCGTCAGATTGTCGGTCACGGTTGTGATTCTTCGGAGAAGAAGGATTTAAGCCGGGCTCGAGAAATCAGTAAGAAAAAAGAGTCCGAGAGATAAGGGTTTAAGTATATATACTAGAGTGAACGTGACCAGATGATCAAAGGTGAAGAGGGAGCGACTGTGACCGCGGTGTGCTCGATGCATGACTGCGGGTCATGGTCTCTTCTATTCCAAGGGAGACATCGGGCCGCGGTCAAGAAGATTAAATATTGACACCACAGATCACGATCTTACCTGATGCAAGGTTACACCGCGACCGCGTCCAAACCACAGTCAGAGAACTTGATCGAAGCAAAACTTGTTTCTCTAATCTATTCATCTTTTTGAAAGGAGATAGATATGTACATCACTTAAAGGAGCAGAAAATTAATCAAACAAAAGTAGAGAAAACAAAGCTTAAGGAAATTACAAAAACTTGGGTTGCCTCCCAAGAAGTGCTTGCTTTAAAGTCTCTAGCTAGACTTCATAATTCTTCATTCCTTTGGTCCTGCAGCTGGATGTTGCAACTCCTCATTCCTTTTCTCAGGTAATTGATCTGGTTCCTCCAAATTAATTTCTGACCTTCATACAAAAGCCTCATCTTCATGAAATCTCTTTACTCTATGGTCATTGACCTTGAAAATTCCTATTTTCTCCCCTTGAATCTCCATCATCCCTGATAGGTATATCTTTACCACAGAGAAGGGGCCCAACCATCTCGTCCTGAGTTTTCTAGGAAAAAGCCTAATGGTTGAATTGAAGAGAAGCACTTTGTCCCACTCACAGACATCCTTGTTCTTTAGGTGGGCATCATGCCACACATTAGTTCTTTGTTTGTAAATTTTTGCATTCTCATAAGCATGCAATCACAGTTCTTTGAGCTCCTGCAACTGTAGGAATATTTTCTGTCCTACCTTCTCTAAGTCCATGTTCAGAAACTTGATTGCCCAAAGGGCTTTATGCTCGAGTTCCAGCGGTAGATGGCAGGACTTACCATAGATTAATATGTACGGTGTCATGCCTATTGGTGTTTTATAAGCTATCCTATAGGCCCAGAGAGCATCATCAAGCTTCATGGACCAATCCTTCCTGGTACAGCTGACTATTTTCTCTAATATCTATTTAATCTGCCTATTGGATACCTCCACTTGTCCTGAGGTTTGAGGATGATAGGGTGTAGAAACTTTGTGCTTTACCCCATATTTCTTTAAGAGCGCCTCAAATTGCTTTTCTCCAAAATGTGATCCTCCATCGCTTATAACAGTACAAGGCACTCCGAAGCGTGGGAAAATGGTCTTCTCAAATAGCTTGATCATAGATTTAGAATCACAAGTTTGGGTTGCTACTGCCTCTACCCACTTTAACACGTAGTCAATGGCTACTAGGATGTACTGGTATCCTTTTGATGATGGGAAAGGACCAAGTAGTCTATTCCCCAAATGTCAAAGATCTCCACTTCCACCCATTTATCCATAGGCATCTCACTTCTTTTACTAATATTTCCAGTAAGTTGGCATTCGTTACATGTCTTGACAAAAGATGTCGTGTCCTTGAACATGGTGGGCCAGTATAACCCAGATTGGAGCACCTTTGCAGTCGTTCTTTATCCACTGTGATGTCCTCCATATGGCAAAGAATGACATTCTTTTAGGATTGATGAGACTTCTTCTGATATACACCTTCAATACAAACTGTCAGAACACCTCTTAAACAATAGTGGATCATCCCAATAATAGTTCTTAACATCAGAGAAAAGCTTCTTCTTTTGGTTGTACGTTATGTCAGGTGGCAGCTAGCTACAAGCCATATAGTTATAGATATCTACAAACCACGGCAAACTCTGCTCATCAGACTGAGCCATCAATAGGGCTTCATCAGCATAATTTTTTTTACGGGTAACTGATTCTCTTCATCGAAAACTATTCTAGACAAGTGGTCTGCGACCACATTTTCTTTTCCCTTTTTATCAATGATTTCATGATCAAATTCTTGCAATGGTAGAGACCACCTTAGTAGTCTTAGCTTGGTGTCTTTCTTTTGCATGAGATAAAGTATAGCACCATGGTCATTATAAACTTTAACCTTGGCTCCTATAACGTATGATCAGAACTTATCAAACAAAAAAACAATCGCTAACATCTCCTTCTCGATGGTGGTATAGTTCACTTGGGCTTCATCTAACGTATGACTGACATAACAGATGACATGGTGCTTTCTATCTTTCTTTTATCCTAGGATTACACCTATGGCATAGTCACTAGCGTCACACATTATCTTAAAGGGTAGCTCCCAATCTGGAGATTGTAGGATTGGTGCAGAGGTCAAAGCCTTCTTCAGGGTCTTGAAAGCTTTTAAACACGCATCATTGAATTCAAACACTGCGTCCTTGATCAGCAAATTTGAAAGGGGCTTCAAAATTTTTGAGAATTTCTTGATGAACCTCTTATAGTACCCAACATGGCCCAGGAAACTTCTCACCCTAGTCACAGACTTCAGTGGTGGGAGTTTGGAAATGGCTTCAATTTTTCTTAGATCCACCTCGATGCCTTTCTTGGAGATTTTGTATCCTAGGACAATGCCACTCTGAACCATAAAGTGGCACTTTTTCCTGTTTAGGACTAAATGTTTCTCCTTACATCTTTGCAGAACAGAAGACAAATTTCTTAGGCAAGCATCAAAGTCGGTTCTATAAACTGAGAAGTCATCCATAAACACTTCAACTATGTCTTCTAAGAAGTCAGAGAACATAGACATCATACAACATTGGAAAGTTGCAGGAGCATTGCATAAGCCAAAAGGCATTCTTCTGAAGATGTATGTGCCATAGATGCATGTAAACATCATCTTCTCTTGATCATCTAGGTGGATTGGAACTTGATAAAATCCGTAATATCCATCCAAGAAGCAGAAGTAGTCATGGTGGGCAAGTCTTTCTAGGACTTGGTCAATAAATGGCAAGGGGAAATGGTCTTTCTTTGTGATTGAGTTTAGCTTTCTATAATCTATGCACATTCTCCATCCTGTTATAGTTCTTGTGGCAACTTCATCACCATTATCTCCTCTTACTACAGTCATCCCACCCTTCTTTGGTACTACATGAATGGGGCTCACTCAGTTGCTATCACTTATCGTGTATGTAATCCCAACATCATGTAGCTTCAATATTTCCTTCTTGACTACTTCCTTTAATATTTGGTTCAATTTCCTTTGTGGTTGCACCAATGGTCTCGCAGATTCTTCTAAATTTATCATGTGCATACACAGGGCAGGGTTAAGTCCCTTGATGTTCTCAATAGAGTATTTGATAGCTCTTTTATGCTCCCCCAACTCTTCCAGGAGTCTTTCCCATTGTTCCTCTGTTAGGTTTGCATTTATGATGAGGAGATTCCTTCCCTCTTCATCTAGAAAATCGTACTTCAATCCTTCAAGCAGTGGCTTCAGTTCCAGCTTTGGCTTGGGAGCTTCTTGGTCTTCACTTGATTGTTCTAGAGAAGCATAGTTTACTATCTCTATCACCTCTTCATCATCACTGAGATTTTCTTCTCCTTGGTTCAGGTAATCCAGAATTTCCACTACTTCTGGGTCTTTTACCAAAGGATTTGGGTTGTTCAGGACTCTCATCAGTGAGTCTACAATGGCCTTTTCTTCTTGAATCTCTTCACAATATTGGTTATAGATATCCATGAGGTAGACCGATTCTAAAAGAGATGGTCCTTTCATGGCGTCCGTTACCTTGAAGTCTATGTGGTCATTTCCAACTCGCAAGGTTATGATTCCTTAAGTGACATCTATTAGAGCTCTTCCAGTTGCCAAAAATGGTCATCCAAATATCATAGGACACTTCGGGTCCTCCACAGTATCTATCACAATGATATCACAAGGTATGAAGAATCGACCCACACAGATCGGAAATCTTCCACTATACCCACGAGTCTCTTAAATGTGTGATCCATCAGTTCAATCCTCATACTTGTCTTGACCATGTCGGTCAATCCCAATCTTTGTGCTAAACTTAGGGGCATCAGGCTTATGCTGGCTCCCAAGTCATCTAGACCCTTCCTTTCGACGTTATCTCCAACACAAAAGTGGATGTTAAAAGCTCATGGGTCTTTCTTCTTAGTTGGCAGTTCAACTTGAACAAAAGCATTGGACATGTTTGCTAGGTGTTCCATTTCAACATGGTTTCCTCTTCTTCTCTTTGTGATCAGATCCTTAAAAACTTTGTGTATGTGGGCATCTCCTCTAAAGCATCAAGAAATGGGTCATCTATGTGCAATTTCTTTACTGCCTCCATGCATTTTTCATATCTTATCTTCAGGTGTACCTTGATAAGCTTGTATGGGAATGTAATTGTAACATACCAGATCTAGAACCCTACCCTAGAGCTTTGACCTTTTGGGTTTAGCCAAACAAGGTTGAGGTTAGGATGATCCTAATAATCTAATGCGTGAATAATGTAATATAATACGTCAAATAACTCATTTGGTGATAATAAGATGATAAATAACTTAATTGGATGCATAATGATGTTAATGGGCCTCTAATGGGCCAGATGACAAAACCCATGTAAGAAATTCTTAAAAGTGGAAATAAACTCCAAATTCGTAATTTATACATAAAAATAAGTTTACATGTCAATTTTCATTTAATTTGGACTACCTTGAAATATTATGGTAAGTTAGGAGAGAGAAATTACCTAAAAGGTGTAATTAATAAATAAATATAATAATTGACTCCAAAAGAGGAAAATAATGTTATATTCATGATCTACATAATAAATATAGCCTTTGGGTAAATTTTTATCCAATTTGGAGAAAGTTTGCTTAAAAGGTAAAATCAGGAGAGAGAAAGTGTATAGAACCTTCAAAATATTAATTAAATATGCAAACAACTCCAATATGTTATTTTATGGAAAATTCGTATCCAACACATTAATTATAACTTGTGGGTCAAGTTTCATCAAATTTGGATAATCCTAAAGCCTATATTGAAGGAGGAAAGAGAAAATAGAAAATAATTTATTTGACACATTAAAAGTCACCAAAAGGAAAATCTAATTTTATAATCGAAATCTACATGCCTAATTTAACCTATGTGAAAAATTTTGTTTAATTTGGATAAAGTTTGAACCTCCAAATCAAGAGAGAGAGAAAAAGGAAACAATGCATTCACACTTTATTAATATCAGATTCGAAATTAGTATTTTGTCACGTTGGTTTCCTGATTTCACTTATATGCGCTTCTTTCCCTACCGTCGGATTTTGATCTAGTGGATGACAGATCATCTCCTACCTTGGGTAGGAGACCGATTCTTCTGTGAACAGTATCTTTGATTTCCATCACCTATATCTCCCGTGATTCTCGATTATTTCTCAAGATTTCTTCACTGTTGCCTTTTTCATTTGACTCCGATTGTTTTGATCCCAAGTTTTATGGGGTATATATACCCCGTGTTCTCTAACCTTGAGCACCACCTGCCGTTCCCCTGTTTTGATCCCTTTTCGGTTCTCCTTCACGCGCAAGGTCTCTGATTCTTTGAGAATTGAGTTCCTAACCTCCGCCGAGGTCCCATGCATGTTTATCACCCCATGGACCGGCTTCTATAGGTTCTGTGCATAGCTTCCCTACTCCGACTGCTTTCTACCTACTCTCAGTTGTTGTCCCGGCGATCGGTACCCTCAGGGCCACCGGAGACGACAGCGTGATCTTTTGAGTGACCTTATGAAGCTTTTTCTTCTACTAATTGAACCAGAACAAGTGTGTGTGTCGCCGGAGATCAACTGGATGTCCTGGCTATTGCGGCAGGTCTCTCTCTCTTTCCTCACCACCTCCGTGTGAATTGAAGGTATGAATAGCTTCGTCTTTGCTCAAGCTTTCTTCCGGTATCTTCATCACTGAGTTTCGTCAAGTTTCGGGAAATCGCCCAATCTCACCCATAGGCTACAGTCGCCGTGCGTGCGAGCAAAAGGAAGAAGAAGAAGGCCTCTTTTGGATTTACCGTTTTGCCCTTCGTTTTCCTCTTTTAGCTATTTTGTTTGCCCAGGGGCATTTCTGTCTTTTACCCTTCAAATCCGCTGTTTGGGAGCGAGTCGATCGAGCCTTGACCCGCTGACTTGGCCAACGTTCATTGGGCCATGTCAGGTCGGGCCCGCTCTATCTCTCATTTCTTTTTGGACAAACGATGAATTGGCTTTTCCTGGATTTCTGATTGGTCTGTTTTGTAAAGTCAATAACTAATAATCCACTCATCAGAAAAATATAAATAAATACTCGTTGGATTCAGAAAAATGTAAGCTTTCTTTTGGTATTGTTTTTGTCGCCTGAATCTAATGTTTTAAACATGTGTTTTCAATGGATCCAATTAATAATGAATATCTTGTATAATTCATAAATAAATATATAAAAGTCAGAAAAATATAATAAAATATGTTTTGAACTCAGGAAAATATAACCTAAAATATGGCATGGTTTTGGAAACCTCATTCACCAATAATAAAAAGGCGATTTTTAGGGTTTTGTATAATTAATGGAAACCTAACCCTAATTCCACATATATGCTTAATAGGTGCTTTGAAAGCCTAGGCTTGAACCTAGAAGTGGCTTTGGATCTATTTGACTCTGAAGTTGAGGTATGTTTGCATCCCCGATTATTCTTCTTGAGTAATTATCCTATTTTATTCTTTCTCTTGGTCCTATGGACATTAGCCTACACATTGTCTTATTCTTTTGAAATCATGCTTCATGTGAAGTATCTTTTATTTGTTATTTTGTGATCATGGATATTCTCTTGGAATCTTATCTTGTTGCCTTGGTGCAATTTGGACTGTTGATATCATATGACCACTATGATGTGGATGCTTATATGTTGTGTTGTCCATTGTGTGCTGGCAACATTATTTATTTTGACTATACTTATTTACTTGCCTCTACATTGTACATGCTATGTGATTCAGTAGCACTAGAGTAGTGTAATTACATTGGTTTTGGGGCAGTATTCCCCTATTGTTTATTTGGAGGGTGGCAGTATACCATTCCTCTGTAAATCGAGTGTGGCAGTAATCCATGCTCAAACTTTATATTTTGGGAGATTGGCAGTATTCCTTTCTCTATCAGGTTCAAGTGTGTGCTTGGCCGCCAATTGTGTTTATATTGTTCTAGGGCTATGCTTATCTCACATGCATGCAGGATATTGATCGTGGGGTGTGTGCCCTACTTGTACCTTGTTTCCCACCATGGTAGTGGATTTATTTATGGCACAATCCTTTTATATGTTGTTTTATGTCAAGTATCATTCTTATTGTGATTCTATTCTCTTGATACCCGTTTGGGTGATACTTATCTCTTTCATGGGAAGCCTTTTATTTTGATGTCCCTCATTCTTTATTATATTGCTCAAGTTGCTTTTTAGTATGCACATACCAGCCTTTGCTGATGTCTCTTGTTGTTTGTTCTTTTGTTGGGGTATGCTTCCAACCCTAGGTGGAGGACATGGATGGCTTGACATGTTGACCTGGACTTAGTTTGTGATGATGAAGCATGGAGACAATCTTGAGGTGGTTTAGATTTCCTCTACTTGGATCCTTATGATGTAAGTTTGTAACCCTTTGTTTTATAATTGAATAGTCAAATATTTTCTTCCGCTGCTATACTTTGGTCTTTTGTTACCATTATATAAAGATTTGAAAATTTTACACCCACTCCATCATACCTTTTGAGTGTGTTTGGATTGGAGGTTTTATTGTTCAAATTTTTAGTAAGGAAGTGGTTTCACTTCTTTACAGTATGGTATCAGAGCCCATGGTAGTCGGAATCGACTATTTCAATTTTATCTCCTTGTAGAACCCTTGACTTTGCTAGTTAGCTCTAAGTGAGATGTTGACCCTAGATTTGATCAATGCTGATCTTTTGTGCAATAAGGTCTGGTTTGAGGTCAAGATTAGGTTATGAGGAAATATTCATATGGAAATATTGTGACTAGGTTTCGCATTGAATTTTGACCAACTATTTGTTTTCCTCTCGTAATGTTTCTTATCTCCAAAAATTATTTTCATTATACTACTATACGTACAAAAATTTTCTCAAATTTATCGATGTTTCTTGAACTAAGTCACAATCAAGAGAAACTCTAGTTGAGTAGAATCTAACCCTAGTTTTGTGACTAGGACTGGGATAAAGGTATAGTTGACCTACCCTATGACTTTTGGTCGTTCATGTAGGGTTGATAGGTTAGAGATGCAAGGACCTAAAACTCAACCCTTGATGGTGACTTGATAGTTGGAAACATGAGAAATATAAATCTTTAAAACTTTTACAAACTAAGAAATGTGGGTAGCTCTAAAAGTTGTTTAGTTTGACTTGTTAGGTTGAACCCTTTAAGGGGTGGAGAATAGTTGTTTGTTTGATGTTTCGACTAATAGATTTCGAGGACGAAATCCTTTTTAAGGGGTGGAGTACTATAACATACCAGATCTAGAACCCTACCCTAGAGCTTTGACCTTTTGGGTTTATCCAAACAAGGTTGAGGTTAGGATGATCCTAATAATCTAATGCGTGAATAATGTAATATAATACGTCAAATAACTCATTTGGTGATAATAAGATGATAAATAACTTAATTGGATGCATAATGATGTTAATGTGCCTCTAATGGGCCAGATGACAAAACCCATGTAAGAAATTCTTAAAAGTGGAAATAAACTCCAAATTCGTAATCTATACATAAAAATAAGTTTACATGTCAATTTTCATTTAATTTGGACTACCTTGAAATATTATGGTAAGTTAGGAGAGAGAAATTACCTAAAAGGTGTAATTAATAAATAAATATAATAATTTATTCCAAACGAGGAAAATAATGTTATATTCGTGATCTACATAATAAATATAGCCTTTGGGTAAATTTTTATCCAATTTGGAGAAAGTTTGCTTAAAATGTAAAATCAGGAGAGAGAAAGTGTATAGAACCTTCAAAATATTAATTAAATATGCAAACAACTCCAATATGTTATTTGATGGCAAATTCGTATCCAACACATTAATTATAACTTGTGGGTCAAGTTTCATCAAATTTGGATAATCCTAAAGCCTTTATTGAAGGAGGAAAGAGAAAATAGAAATTAATTTATTTGACACATTAAAAGTCGCCAAAAGGAAAATATAATTTTATAATCGAAATCTACATGCCTAATTTAACCTATGTGAAAATTTTTGTTTAATTTGGATAATGTTTGAACCTCCAAATCAAGAGAGAGAAAAAGGAAACAATGCATTCACACTTTATTAATATCAGATTCGAAATTAGTATTTTGTCACGTTGGTTTCCTGATTTCACTTATACGCGCTTCTTTCCCTACCGTCGGATTTTGATCTAGTGGATGACAGATCATCTCCTACCTTGGGTAGGAGACCGATTCTTCTGTGAACAGTATCTTTGATTTCCATCGCCTAGATCTCCCGTGATTCTCGATTATTTCTCAAGATTTCTTCATTGTTGCCTTTTTCATTTGACTCCGATTGTTTTGATCCCAAGTTTTATGGGGTATGTATACCCCGTGTTCTCTAACCTTGAGCACCACCTGTCGTTCCCCTGTTTTGATCCATTTTTGGTTCTCCTTCACGCGCGAGGTCTCTGATTCTTTGAAAATTGAGTTCCTAACCTCCGCCGAGGTCCCATGCATGTTTATCACCCCATGGAGCAGCTTCTATAGGTTCTGTGCATAGCTTCCCTACTCTGACTGCTTTCTACCTGCTCTCAGTTGTTGTCCCGGCGGTCGGTACCCTCAGGGCCACCGGAGACGACGGCGTGATCTTTTGAGTGACCTTATGAAGCTTTTTCTTCTACTAATTGAACCAGAACAAGTGTGTGTGTCGCCGGAGATCAACTGGATGTCCTGGTTGTTGCGGCAGGTCTCTCTCTCTTTCCTCACCACCTCCGTGTGAATTGAAGGTATGAATAGCTTCGTATTTGCTCAAGCTTTCTTCCGGTATCTTCATCACTGAGTTTCGTCAAGTTTCGGGAAATCACCCAATCTCGCCCATAGGCTGCAGTCGCCGTGCGTGCGAGCGAAAGGAAGAAGAAGAAGGCCTCTTTTGGATTTACCGTTTTGCCCTTCGTTTTCCTCTTTTAACTATTTTGTTTGCCCAGGGGCATTTCTGTCTTTTACCCTTCAAATCCGCTATTTGGGAGTGAGTCGATCGAGCCTTGACCCGCTGACTTGGCCAACGTTCATTGGGCCATGTCAGGTCGGGCCCGCTCTATCTCTCATTTCTTATTGGACAAACGATGAATTGGCTTTTCTTGGATTTTTGATTGGTCTGTTTTGTAAAATCAATAACTAATAATCCACTCATCAGAAAAATATTAATAAATACTCGTTGGATTCAGAAAAATGTAAGCTTTCTTTTGGTATTGTTTTTGTCACCTGAATCTAATGTTTTAAACAGGTGTTTTCAATGGATCTAATTAATAATGAATTAACTTGTATAATTCATAATTAAATATATAAAAGTCAGAAAAATATAATAAAATATGTTTTGAACTCAGGAAAATATAACCTAGAATATGGCATGGTTTTGGAAACCTAATTCACCAATAATAAAAAGGCGATTTTTAGGGTTTTGTATAATTAATGGAAACCTAACCCTAATTCCACATATATGCTTAATAGGTGCTTTGAAAGCCTAGGCTTGAACCTAGAAGTGGCTTTGGATCTGTTTGACTCTGAAGTTGAGGTATGTTTGCATCCCCGATTATTCTTCTTGAGTAATTATCCTATTTTATTCTTTCTCTTGGTCCTATGGACATTAGCCTACACATTGTCTTGTTCTTTTGAAATCATGCTTCATGTGAAGTATCTTTTATTTTTTATTTTGTGATCATGGATATTCTCTTGGAATCTTATCTTGTTGCCTTGGTGAAATTTGGACTTTTGATATTATATGACCACTATGATGTGGATGCTTATATGTTGTGTTGTCCATTGTGTGATGGCAACATTATTTATTCTGACTATACTTATTTACTTGCCTCTACATTGTACATGCTATGTGATTCAGTAGCACTAGAGTAGTGTAATTACATTGGTTTTGGGGCAGTATTCCCCTATTGTTTATTTGGAGGGTGGCAGTATACCATTCCTCTGTAAATCGAGTGTGGCAGTAATCCATGCTCAAACTTTATATTTTGGGAGATTGGCAGTATTCCTTTCTCTATCAGGTTCAAGTGTGTGCTTGGCCGCCAATTGTGTTTATATTGTTCTAGGGCTATGCTTATCTCACATGCATGCATGATATTGATCGTGGGGTGTGTTCCCTACTTGTGCTTTGTTTCCCACCATGGTAGTGGATTTATTTATGGCACAATCCTTTTATATGTTGTTTTATGGAAAGTATCATTCTTATTGTGATTCTATTCTCTTGATACCCGTTTGGGTGATACTTATCTCTTTCATGGGAAGCCTTTTATTTTGATGTCCCTCATTCTTTATTATATTTCTCAAGTTGATTTTTAGTATGCACATACCAGCCTTTGTTGATGTCTCTTGTTGTTTCTTCTTTTGTTGGGGTATGCTTCCAACCCTAGGTGGAGGACATGGATGGCTTGACATGTTGACCTGGACTTAGTTTGTGATGATGAAGCATGGAGACAATCTTGAGGTGGTTTAGATTTCCTCTACTTGGATCCTTATGATGTAAGTTTGTAACCCTTTGTTTTATAATTGAATAGTTAAATATTTTCTTCCGCTGCTATACTTTGGTCTTTTGTTACCATTATATAAAGATTTGAAAATTTTACACCCACTCCATCATACCTTTTGAGTGTGTTTGGATTGGAGGTTTTATTGTTCAAATTTTTAGTAAGGAAGTGGTTTCACTTCTTTACAGTAATTCTTCATGCATATGGGCTTTTCTTCATAAAGATTTCTTCAATGGGTTTTGGATCCCTAGCTTCTCCACTTTCTCTTGACTTTCTTCAGTAGGTTTTGCTTTGTCGACGGACTTTTCAGAAGAAACTTCCTTCTCATGTTGTGGTTCCTCATCTTTTTCTTCCTCGTTGTCATTTCCTATTCCAAAGTTGATCAACGTCCTCCCAATTCTGAGGGTAGCCATTTTTGCAGTCTCTATATTTGATGGAATCTTTCTCAAGGGATTCTTTACTAACTCTGCCAACTGCACGAGTTGTTGGTCAATTTGGCATTGATGTGTCTGCATATCTGCAATATGGACTTGCATAGTTCTCAGGACGCAAGAATTAGCAAGAGCAGTTTGTGCTAGTTGATCGTTCACAGTGTCTTGCCTCTTAGTGAAATTGAAAAGTTGAGTTACTAAGTCTTGCAGGCTGTTATCTTTTCCTTGCCCCAATCCTTGGCCTTGGCCTTGGCTCGATCCTTGGCTTGGTCTTGCCCCTTGGTGAGTCTGGTTCTTACCTTGTGTTGAGTAGTTATTCTTATTTTTCTAATAATTGGTTGTCCGATTATACTGTGCTTGTCTACTTCTCTTTTTGAAACTTGGCGACAGTTTTTGAAAATTGCTTAGTTGATGTGAATTTTCAGCTGCATCCTTGTTTCCATAGCTGAAACCAGGGTGGTATGGCCTCTTGAAGTTGGCATAGGAAACATTCTGCGTAGTCTCCTCTTTGCTTTCACTTTCTTCACTTTTCTCTGGTCTGGTATAGATACAATTATCGACCCCATGTCCTTCTCCATGGGTGACACACTTCATGACTTTCTCGGTATGCTTCTTGCCCTTAACTCCAATATCTTTCAGTTATTTCACATCAGTTGCTATTTTATGAATTTGAGCCATTATAGTTTCTAAAGCCTTATCTTCCATAGATGGTCCTTCAACCCCTACCTTCCTCGATGGGCTTCTGTCATTCCTTTCATAGTCTACTCCTATTTGCAGCACAACCATGTTTTCTATTATCTTCATGGTTTTGCTTGGCTTTTTCCTGAGGAAATCACTGCTAGCGGATGCGTTCAATGAAGTCTTCTCCGTATGAGTTATCCCATTATAGAAAGTGGTCACTAAGAACCCCTTACAATAGTTGTGGTGTGGGAAATCCCTCAGGTACTCTTAGAAACATTCCCATGCTTCATGCAAGTTCTCTCTTGGCTTTTGTGCAAAAGAGGTAATCTTCTGCATGTTACATATCATCCTCTCTGTAGGATAAAACTTGGTAACAAAAGCATCCTCCAGGGGTCTCCACCCATCTATGGACTGGTGGGGAATATTTAGATACCAAGATAGAGCCTTGTCTTCCAAGGAGAAGTTGAAACACTTGCAGTAAATCACCTCTTACGGGACACCCCTCATATAAATGGTATCACAAATGTTCTTGAAAGCATCAAGATGATGGTACTGGTTTTCTCTTGAATTCCCATGAAAAGGTTTGTTCTGGATCATATATATGACGGCTGGTTTTAGCTCAAAATTTGTTGCATTGAAGTTTGGTATGATGATGGGACACCTAGACTCATTGGCCCTTGTCACTGCCAACTCATGAAGAGTCTTCCCTTCTTCATCGTCCTCACTATCACTATCTAGACCATCATGCTCCCGTTCATTGTCACGATGGTTACGGTGATGCCTTCTTCAACACCTGAGGTATCGTTTTTCTTCTCATTGGTCTTCTTCGTGACGATCATCTTCATGATGATCCTCATCCCTATTGTACTCCTTGTGTTGACGATCATCATTGTAACATTTGTCTCTATCTTCATTCAATCCTGTTGGTGGTGGTGGTGGTAGGTTGTGTTGATTCCTCGTATCCCGCTCGTCGACAAAGAGAGTAACGTCCACGTGAGGCGGCATGGTGAAAAGGCGGTAAGCTGAATGAGTCTGCTTCTTCCTGGGTGCCTGAATAGATTGTACAGTCGAGTTAGCAAACTGGACGTGTTAAAATGAACTATTCTACACAAACTCAGGGTAGCGTATCAAACTTAAAGTAACTGTGTTGTCAAGCTTATTGCTAAGCTTGAGGCACGTGAGTATAGTAAGTGGACTCGAGTTCTTAACAGTACTATTTCGCCTTGTCCCTGGCAATGGCACCAAAAAGTTGACCGACCTAAATCACACGTCCAAAAGGAGTGGATTCAGAGTAGTCAAACTTTTAAAGAGATACCCGACTCTTAGCCCCCCGCAACGATAAATGGGGTTCGATGTAGCGATCGGGGTCGAACAAAAGGACAAGGTTGGCAGTGTTAAGTGCACAGAATCTAACACTCGTATACTCCAGCCGAAGAGGGTATATAAAAGGTGTTCCCTAAGGAACGATTGTACACAAACTAAAGTTGGACAAAAAAAACAAGAATAAGAAGAAAAAAAGAAAACAAAAGAAATAAGACAAAATGAGTATATGGGAGGAAACCCAGGATGGGGTTCACCTACTAAGGCTTCTCATCAACATGAAACATCATCTCTCTCTCACTCGTATACTCTTACCAAGATTACAAGAAACCATTAAAAGCATCTATTCCACTCTCTCTCAAGATGAGGATAGATCTAAGTCTAAGTGTAGCCTCTCTCTCGAGATGGCTACACATAAACCATGTCTAATAACATATGTTCTTAAAGCTTTAGCATTCTAACACTCTCGTGCATTCATACTGCTCCATAACACATGATAAAAGTGATATTACTCTCTCGAGATATCAACTATCAAACATCACATGATGGTAGTTAAGTATACAAGTGAAACATTAAAATAGGTGCATGGAGATAATATTGATAAGAATATATATATTCAACAGAAAGAGACAATATACATGTTAGGAGAGCCTTAATGGCTACCCCCAACCCAAGTTAAGGTGTTTAGCCACTCATGCTTGCAGACAACATAACGACATTACAAAAATATGGATACATGAAGTCCCATGAAGAGAGGAGGGAAGTACATAGAAATGGAATGATAGATCTAGAGAGAAGAGATGTGATATGACACAATAATTTTTCAGATTTGGATCTAACATGTCGATGGCATGGATATGATGGTCTTCTTCTCTTGAAGAAGGAGTCTTCAGTCTTCTCTCTCCTCAACTTCTGCCTTTGGAGATCCTAGACTGGCAGATGGGATGGTATGGAACGAATCTGGAATGTAGCAACACTTCGTGGTCCTCGGGATCAGATCTATGATCTGATGATTTGATAAGACAGGTGGGTGTGCTATTTATAGGCACATTCCACCGACTTAAGCCTATACCACGGTCGTGGTCTCAGTTGGGTGAGGGGTGAGACCGTGGTCACAGTCTGCTCTTTATTCCTCCTTTCATCGCGGTCGACTAAGTCATGACCTGCAAGGATCACGGTCGAGGTCGATGCCTTCTTATTCAGTCACAGTCTGCAAGGATCACAGGCTTAGCGATGACCGCGACCTCCACGCTGGTCGCGGTCTGGCTTGATCGCGGTCTGCCAGGGTCATGATCCCATATGGATCTCGAACTTACTTGATTTGCAGGCAAAATTGGCATCCATGGTCTCCAAACACACCACGGTCCCTGGTTTGCTTGGTACTTTTGTACTGATCGTGACCTCATTGTGATCACAGTTTAGCGGTGATCACAGCCTTAGTAATGACCAAAATCTGGCTCCAATGTACGATGGCCTCGATCTTGAAGTGACAAAGAGACCGCAACTACGGATGAAGGACAAGAGGGTCGCGGTCAAGGTAATGACCGCGACTTGGGCTGTGAATGTACCTGAAACCATGTAAGTGAGGTTTAGTCAAAAAGGTGGTAAAATTATGGGAAAATCTAACAAAAGATATACTAAAAGAGGTATAAAATATATACAAAAAGTACGTAAAATAAAGTGTTATCAAGTAGCCTAATAACCCATGGATTTATTATACATGTCTACACGTTGTTCTTGTATGAAACCCGATTGTTATATGTTTCTTGTTTATTTCCATGCTTTAGTTTGATCATCATGTTTGTATGAGAATCAAGTTTTTCAATAATTAGTCTTCCTAAAATAAACTAAGGATTTTGAACTTCTAGCTTAAAACCTTGATGATAACTTTGGATAGGTTGATTCTAGGGTTACAAGTAAAGGATCTCCCAAATATCATCACCACGTGTGACTAAATGAGATCAATTATCCATTAGTGTTTCATATATTCAAAAGAAGTGGATAGGTTAATGGCTTCAATAATTATCCCACCATAATATTGTTTATATTGATTGGGGTATATAGAAAGTGATAGTAAAACCAGTGTTTGAATATTCTTATCATTTTGATTCAATATTTTAGTTCTTACCTTTAATATTGCTCATTGTATATTACCTGACAAACTACACATCAATCCATCCTTGTTAACTACACTTTTCTTAATCTGGATAAGATTCTAAGACATTCTTAATAATAATGCCCTTGGAATTGAATCCTATCTATGCTATGATAAGATTCATCCATTGATAAGTGATCCGTTATATCATTTAGTTGAGGTAAAAGTAGGATATTTATCCCGGTGAATTTGAGGTATGCTAATTGCCAAATCAATTTTTGGTGTCGTTTCTAGACACAACTAAATGTTTTGAAATTTTAGTGTATTGGTATAATATTGTTCCTAATTTTCTTAGTCTTTCTAATTTCTAGTTTGATTTTATAATTTATTATAGACTTTGTATTTTTTCGAATTATTCTTCTCTTCTAGATTTGATAAATATTTTTTTACTTTTCATCTTTAAAACAAAAAGTTTATTTTATACTTCTACTCATTGGTGGTACTATTTGGGTGGGGATCCTGATAGCCAATCTATATATTGGATACCCTTTTATATTAAGTGAAATGGATATAACCTCCAAGAGTTAGTATCAAATATGCAACTTCTATAATCATATTGCATTGGGCTGCCCCAAAGAATCTTCATTGTTGAAATTAATACTAGTTAAGAATGTTTCTTAGAATATTCCATGCCTTCTAATCATGGATATGAAGAAACTATAATAAAAAAACATTTTGAAGGTTATTATGAGGATTCATTCTATGTAAATCAATATCACAGTGAGCAAACTATTTTTGGGGTTTAGGTGAAGAGACTTACTATGAAAATCAATATTCACCTGAGTTGAATGCATGGTTTACGCCATTTAGAAGATTTTGTCCAACCAAGAACCTTTAAACAAAATATTCTATGTGATACTTACTCAATTTGTAGCACAACTATCCTAACAAGATGAGGCATTTGAGGGTCAACCAAAGAATTACTTAGAGAAGCTAGAGATACAGATATTGTGAAGGTTGTCTCTAAGGTCTTACAAGATAGTTTATGCCACAAAGATAGTGACAATGACATGGTTTGAGAAAGGAAGATAGAAAACAACCCGAAACAATGGTTCCCAACCTTCAATGAGTTATAGGCTTTTATAAGGGACCATATAGGGGAACAACAATTGAATAAACATTGAATGTCAATAGAATCAGAGGCATTACCAAATTTCATCACTATAGAGCATGAGTCCATGTATATAGTTATAAGGAAGCCTTATTTGTATTCATTTAGAAAAGGATGAAATATAGAAATTAACAACCTACTTCAAGTGTATTTCCAGTTGGTCCAGATGTAGAGGTGCTATTTTTGCATGAGGTTTACATGACACAACTGTTAGATCCAGATTATGCTTATCCCTATCTAGATCACAAAACCATGGATGACATGCATATGTGTTACTTGAAGGAACAAAAAACCATGAGTTGATATCATGTTTCTAACAACTACTTCTATTGACCCCAACCTAATTGTATGGTTGTTCATGAGGATACACAATCATAAAAAATTATTCAACATGCCGATTTTTTAGATGACACAACTCTTATATGCCACCACCACACCTTTTAGATGCAAATACTATAACATCCCAAAATTTCACTTATATAATATATAGTTTTCAATGGATTTTAATGATAAAAAAGCTAAACAATGGACTTAAGGGAAATATCCACAACTATAAAATTTTGTATACATTACGAAAATGGTATATCTTGTTCCTTTTATGCATTAAATAACTCACCATTATAAATTTATGAAAAACAATGGGTTATAACTCTTTATCTCTCTTGAGTAATGCCTTCTAATATATATAGAAAGATAATGAGTAGGTCCTTGAGTGGATAATTACGTCCAATCTTGAAATTTGACTCAAATAATTAACTAAGGAAAGGATAATCCATTTTGTTTCAAAATTTTCATATGTAGTAAGATAATTATATTTGTGATATTGGTGGGGAAAAATATGTAGAATCTAAATCTAGTTCAATCGGGAGATTCTAGACTCCCTAATTAGCTTGCAGTTCAAATTTGAAGTCATTTTGACTTTGTTTGACCCTCTAGACTAATTGGGGATGCTTTTAATAGTTTTTAATTGGATTCTATTAAGAATATAACCAACAGATTAATCATGCCTACATTTCCATGCTCTTTCTCTTGTCACAGACATTTTTAGGTCCCACGAGTTTTGGTTTCTATATCCAGATTAGAGCCAGACTTGGATACAACTACATGTTGGGGATTTATCTCACTATCCCAACTCTTCTTCCTCTTCAGACACTACAATCCATGATTCCTTCTCAACCATCAATCTCCCTCTCTACTGATCCTTGATACAAATAAATTTCTTCAGAAAAATCATCATGTCTGACCAAACCTTACAATCCCAATTTTGTCACGTTACCATGCCCTAGAGACCCTAGTTGATGAGGGCTCTCCTTGTTCCATCATGAATCAAACTCCTTGGGAATCCACCACATCCTTAGACCTTAACCTATATAAGTAACCATTAGAAAGTGGTCAAAGGGATCTAGAAAACTGAAACCATCATCACCTCAATCTCTAGAACCCTTGCTCTCAACTACCCTACTCTATCTACAACCCCTTCAAGGTCAACGTCACCTAGGTTCTAATGACTATCGTGACGGTTCTCAACAACTCAAACCCGATCCTAGATCCATAGAGAAATTCTCATGAGTTTGATTAATCTTCTTAGGGTGATTTATCTTTTCGTTTCTTTTTGGTTATCTTTTGTCGTCCCAAGAAGTCTTGATGTTCTTGGATTCAGTTTTGCTATTTCACTACTCACAACTTCATAATAACACATCAAGATTTTTTGGTATGTTGGAAATGATCTTCACCCTTTTTAGTTTGGTCATCAGATTGTTGCTTCTAACCAGCCATGAAGGCGGTGGGTTCTTTGGCCTTTAGCCACCAAACTCCTTCTTTCTTTCTGACTTTTGATGATTTAGAAGGCACAAAGATCAGTGATTCTATTTGAAGATTGACAAGATCGAGTTTTGAATTTGGGGTCCCCTGCTTCTACAGTGTAGTTGATTGTAGTTGGTGATCAGAGGAGAACAAAGGAGGTTTCACCTTCCCTATTTTTCCCTTTTGATTATTTTCATTTCATGTCACGTCCATGGGAAATCTAATCCTCATATTTATATCCGCAAATTGCATTTTTGGGTTTGGGAGGGAGTGGATCCCTTGTCCGCACATGACCTCATTCTCATTTGTGACTTTCCCTCTTAGTTTATTTTCTGATTTCTCTAAATCTTAATTGGTCAAACTCACAAAATCATAGTAAGTCCATACGATGTCAGAGAATTATGGAAAAATAGTATTTTGAAAGGACTATCTAAGTAGAATCCGATGTTAGTGTTTTCAAATCCTAGATTCATCATAATTGAGCATGTGTCTTCAAGAGACCAAAATTTGGGTTTAGGATGTTATTTAAGGTGTTAATTAATATAAATCATGTAATTTCCGGAACTTAAGATTGACTTGAGATCAAAGTAACTAAGTTAGGATCTTCTTTTCTCCAGGTAAGCGGGTCATGCCACTATTCATATATACCTTGGATTAATTGCATGTTATGTATGATTTATAATTATGCTTCAAATTCCAACTTATGAATAAAATTAAAATAACAATTGTGCCCTTGATTATATTATTTCATGTCATTTGTTATATTCATAAAGTTCTATGGCTATCACAAATGATCATTAGTTTAATGCTACAATCATGTAAAGATTAAGACATTGATGCAAGTTTCATGTAAATCATGTAATGTTAATTTCAAAAATAGGTGGGAGAAAATACCATAATGATTAAGATAATGAACTTAAGTTGTGAAATGTTCCTCCTGATGTTATTTTTCCTTTATCGCATTGATGACACTTCTGTGCAACTGAGATGAGACCTAACTGGCCTGATGAACACGTTGGTGCAATTAATGGATGAGTACAATTTACATAGATGGAAAGATAAGAAAAATATGTTAATGTTTTTTTTGGTGGAAAAAAAATATATTAATGTTTAAGATAAGAAGTTAAGTAACTTATATATGCTTCTTGTAATGATGGACCTTTAAGGTTGTTATGGGCTTCCTAGAAATGATGGGCTTTCCAAGCATGATGTGCCCCATGTGGGCAGTTATATAGAGAATGCATATAATAACATTTCTTAATTCATTGATTTAATGGAAGCTAAAGTGTGATGGTGATTCTTAATGTTGAGTAATGTCAAGCTTATTTCAATACACATATATATGTTTATTTTTTATTTTTTATAAAATGTATATTGCCTCTTACTTATCTTGTGGCTTTATTTCACATGGGTGTGGGACATGATGTCCCTAAATCAAGGAGAAAGGGAGAATTGAAGCAAGCCCTTCAACATAGCTGACAACAAAGGAGACCTTAGCTGGTGGGGTGCCATCTACAACTCAGTAGATTCTCTAGTCTAGTTGTTATTTCATTCTCTAGATTTGTTTAGCCTACATGTATTAGGTTTGAGGTCAAGATGAGATAGTTTATGTTTTTCCCTTTCAAAACAATGTATGAATCTTTTTAAGACAACTTATGGTATTGTATTAATTTATTTACAATGAGTGTCATGACATGACATCCCCCTTCAAAGAAAAATTCTTCCAGTCAGTTATTATATGTATGCAAAAGTGGGGTGTTTCCTTAATGGTATTTGAGTAAATAAGTACATGGCCACCTGGCAAAAATTTGATTCATATGTTCTAACTCTAGGTTATGTGACCTTCTCTATATGGTCCCTAAGAGATTAGAAGGGAAAGGATAAGGATGATGATGCTAGGTCTTCTAGCAAGGGAAGTGAACCAGGAAGGAACCCTAAGGCAACCTTGAAGGACTTAGTCCAAACGCTCACCAATGCCCTAGACAAGGACAACATCAACCCAGACACCACAAGCTGACTTTAGTAGACTTGTTGAAGATAAGGCCTGGCACTATTGTTAGATAAGGAGTAGTTGATTCCATCAACAAGGAAGAATAATATATTTTGAATCGTGGAGTATTATTTCTATGACCTAGACTGCCCTCAACAATTTAGGGTTCGGTTCGTGACCCATGTGCTGAAAGGAGCTTCTCATACTCGGTGGAAGAATTTCCTCAACTCAAGAGTGGACGATGCACCTGTAATCACATGAGAAGGTTTTGTCAAAGCCTCTATGGGATCACTATGTGTCAGAAGCCATGGTAGGGAAGAAGGAACTAGAGTTTTCCAATCTAGGTCAGGTTGGTGACATGACTGTGACCCAAAATACCATGAAGTTTAGGATCCTACATAAGTATGGTTTTGATAATGATGAACGACTTATTAAAAGAAGTTCATCCGATGATTCAAGCCCAACATATGCTTTGTCTTGTTGACCCTTCAAGGAGCCCAGGATGCAACCCTAGAGCTATAAGCTATTACAAATCTCATATGATGTCGTTAACACCAAGTTCAAGAACTTGTCTCATTTAGTTCCAACATGTTCCTTTTCAAACAAAGCTAGATTAAGGTGAAGAGTGCTATATGATCTAAGAGAAAGTGTGTTCTCGTGCCTCCCTCATTCAATAATCTTATCCCCTTGATCTACTAATAAACAACTTATATGGTCTATCTAGATGGCCACACAGTTTAATTCCACATGGATGTGGGAGTATGCAATTGTTAAGTTAGGCCCTTTTAATATCCCAAAAGGCCTTTTAGAGTGCAACAAGAATATGTTCACCCCGATCATATTTGTATGTCTCTTATTTGCTACATCTAATGAGATCATTGATCAAATTATTAGAAAATTTATGTTCAAGGTTAGAATTAGCCCCAACTTGGTATTGAATCACCTCATTCTATAAAGAAACCAATTTTATAATAACTCCATGACCTCTAAGTAGAGCATTAGAATTCCCTTTTGGATAAGAAAATCCTATATTACATATCCCTAATCCTATACCTAGATGTCTATTGACTATGTTCTATACTATTTATAATTTACCAATACCATATCAATCTTCCTACCTACTATACCGAAACCAGTCCTTCCATTGATGGAAAAGGAGTGTTAATCTATACTAATTATTTTTTTGCCTTGGAATAATAAACACACACATATGTGGCTCACTCTAGGATTTGAACACCTTCAATAGGTATGATGTGATATTTTATAGATGATGACTTTATTTTTTCTATGATATTTAGTTTATATATCTCAAAATTCCAAGACAATAGGATATCGACAAATTTCTTAAAGCACAAAATATTGTATGACACTTATTTAATGACATGAAGTATCAATCCTTATGTATGAATGCATTCTAATCCTCATGGTAGATGGATTAACCCTTCTTCAAACCTTGAGAATATAGAACCTTAATATGAAGAATGTTCCTAGAAAAAAAAAACCATATAACTCATTACGCTAGCCTCATTCATCCTATGTTTTGCAATAAATGGGCATCTATCATCAAGTACTTACTATAAAAGAAATGATTTACATTCTTCATATTCAAGACATACAACCCATGTCCAACATGAAATTATGTATTAGATATAGGAAACTTTAATAATACCTTCAAATATTACTTCTCATCTTATTCATCTACCTATTGAAATGTCATCCCATCATTATTTTATTTACTTAATAATATATATATATATATATATACACTATGTATATACTATGGTTTCTCATTAAAACTCATCTAGTCAATTAGTAAATGTGACCTTCACCTACCCTAATTATACATATGGATAGAAAGGATGCCTTTTGTACTTATCCATGGTCCAATGACACTGTGATATAGTATGAAGGGAATCTTATTTTGCTTCAATGAAAAATCCATGGAGGTATTCTTAGAAAATTTAGTGCTTAGAGTAATACTTTTTACAAGACACTCTTTAACCTTCTCAACGTGCTTTCAAGATGTGAAAAGATGAATCTCATTCTCAACTCTATAAAGTGCCACTTAATGATGAAAGAAGACAATGTCCTCACCACCTTGTATGTGAAAGAGACTTCCTTCCTCTGTGTCTTAGGACAATCCAACATCATATGTATATGATCTCCACAATAATAGGATAATATAGTACCAACCTACACATCTCATCATGGACCCTCTTACAAGTCAAGAACTGTGACTTCACTTGGGTAGTAGGGCTTCAACCCCCTGAGCTTTCCTCTTGTTGTCAATATGGTGGTTGGATTTTTTGTGGGAGTGGTTATCCTTCTTCTAGGTTCTTATGGGGTGACCCTCTATATTCTTTCTTTTTAACAAGGTTTTTTTAGGAATACATGAATGATGGAATTTCCATAATAGCTTCCAATATTGGCGTAGTCACATTGACCTCATTTAAAAATCCACAAGCTTGGAGTATCATATGTCATGTTTAGGGTGATTAAACCATTGATGGTATATGACACTTGTGTATATAGTGTGTTTTGGTGGTATCTCTCTTTGTAGGAGGCACAAGGGTTCTACCATGGGACTTGATGTGATTCCACTACTTTTTTCAGTGATGATGTTGTTTTGACCATTAGAGCGGTCTTTTTCTTGGAGAGAGACTTATTTGTTTCTACATGTTTCTTTAAGTTCACCTTTTATAGATAGATATTTCTTTAAGTTCTCCTTGTATAAATAGCTAATTAAATCTGCTACAAAACAATCTAGAACTTTTTACTCGAGTTATTTCTATCATCGCGTACTTTTTCATATTAACATATTTGTTGTCAATTTTGTAGTGCATGTATTACTTCTATTACCTTGTATTACTTCTATTTATGATTATGCTCTATGACGAGTTCAATATTAAAATTCTAGATGAGATTTCATTCTATGTGATTGCTAAATTAGGGGTTCATGTAATTATTTTGGTTGCATTAGTTAAGTTTGGATGAATTTGCATCATATGATGATAAGGGTTTACAAAATTTTGGATGTATGGCATGCCTATGAATTTTTTATATATTACGTACGATAGTCAAAATTGAAACACTTAAAACAAGTAGTAATCCCATTTAAAATGTATTAGATAAGAGGGAAGTTAGAATAGATCGTCTATTGGATAAAAGATACAATGTGAAATTACTAGAATACAAGAATAAATAAAATAACCACAACACCAATAATATAATTCACAACCAATAAGTGGTCTTACTACAACATATGTTAGTAAAAGATAGCATTTACACATTCTTAAGTTAACAATCACGTCATCATGTGAATGTATACTAACTATTAGGATCTTATGACAATATGACCACTTAATCACTTGCTCGAATATTTACCCCTATGCTAGGTATGTACCTAAGATCACTAAAACCAAACAACTATAAAAATGTGTTGGGTACGTGGATACAAAGGAACTACCATCTATATCTTCAGCTTCGCGATAAAAGAGATATAAGAAAACATGCATCAAATCTCAATTTTTGGTTTAACAAGTAAATAATAAAATTTTATTATGTAAGTGTTTCACTATATTACATGGATGGGATATTACTGTGATTTGACATATGTACCCTACTTTATTTATAATGTTAGCTTGCACCAGTAGAGGGTATACCCCATGCACCTAGTTCCCACACTTGTACCTAGTCACCTCTTGTATGTATCCAAGTGACACCCAAAGTAGTTTTTCTCTAGATCTATGTTCTTGTTTCCAAAATTCTATGAGAACACATATTGCATAACAATAAAATTAAAGACCAATTAATATTATTCAATGTTCTGAATCAACAATTCATATTCCAAGTAGAACCTGTGTGAGATATATTACAATATAAGTCAAGAGATATGTAACATGTAATCTGAGTGAACAAAAAAATGTCAAGAGGATAGTTTTCATGTGCCATTGTTTAGAGATTCCTAATATTTTACTTAACTTTTCAAGATATCTAGAAAAACCTTGAGTCATCAATATCTCTAATAAATCTTTTACAAGGATAATTAACCACTTATATCAAGGATAATCATCATTCTTTATTTTTAAACAAATTGGGTGATTGATATACAAATGTGTGTTTTTCATATGTTCAAATATACCCTAACATTTATATTAGGTGTTAAATATTTACTTATCCTTTTAAGATAAATTACTTAATCTCACACAATAAAATCTAAATCAAAGTCATCATATCTATTCATATAATTTTTGGTTCGAAGCATATTACATAGACTGTCTCAGTGATATGCTATGTAATAATTATAACATCTCAGAAGAGTTATGGTCTTCTAAAATATTACCAATGTAAATATTTACGAAAAGATTGAAATAAGATTTTTTTGATATTCTTGACATTTTCTTGAGTCCATGTGTTATTGAGTTTTTACCTTACTAGATATAAATTCATTTATTGATGACTAGGTCTATTATGAAATGTATATATACTTGAAGATGGTCATCATATCTCTAATACAATGGCTTAGTGGGAGCCTCATCACTCAATAAGTGGTTGAATCCCACTCCGTATTGAAATGGACTCTGGCCCAATGCTTCTATTGATGTGGACAATCATGTTTTGGGCTAGAATATTGAGCATCATCCATATGAGCTCCAAGTTAGCATGCATACACTTATTTGACTTATTCTTCTCAGTTCCCCCACATAATTGTTGCAAAATCTATTACTAAAGGAACTATTGAAGAATTAGGGATCTTATTATTCTGGATATGAGGCTAGAATCTTCCATTAATCTATTTGCAAGCCTTCTACATCAAGACTTAGTTTTGAAGCCATGAACTAGTTAAATTTTGACTTGCCTCTAAACACTCCTCTGAATTGTGTTAGAATGGGTAGAAGGCATTGCTTCATCTACTCCTAAAATTAAGGAGGCAAGAAGATTCTCTTGATTCCTTGAACCTCAAGATGTTCTAAAATTAGGTGGGAGAGGTCGTAACCTCCTATCCTAGTTCTTCTTCTTTTCCACTGAGGTGGAGCTTGACCACTTGTAGGATCCCATCTTAAGAGCCAATCTAGTGGGCCCTTGTTTTCAACTAGTCTCTTTGTTGGTAAGTCACCACCTAGCCTTATATAGCTGGTCATATACCTTCTTTTTTCTCCTCTCTCAACATATTGTGAAAGTGGATGGAGAGGTAAAGGTGTATCTCCTATATCATGTGGTGAAAAATTCCAAATGAGGAGTTGTCCTCCTCTCATCAATGTAGAGAAGACACCTCATCTGGAAGTGTAGCATCCTAGGATTTGAGGCCTCAGATAAAGTGATATAAATAAGAATGATTGGAATAAACATATGAACAACATGCACCTCCTTACAAGTAGCCCGCCTACAGGTACTCTTTGGTTAGGTGTGCTAAGTATGGATTATTACATGGGTGAATTATCAAGAACTATTCTTTTATTGTGTGAGTGAGCACAAAGTGTATAATGTATGCCATTGTTGGATTATGGGATCAGTCATCTTCTAGAAACTCTACTAAATCCTTCAAATATGAGCCAATGAGTAAAAAATGGTATTTAGATCCAATTTCCCTTCAACAGGTGTGGATCTTGCTGTTACAATCTGACAACACAATGAACCGGGCATGTACCCAATAAAATACAAGATTACACTGTGGTCGAATATTAGTTTCTTCTCTTGGATATGTGTGTGAAGTTTTCAATTTATAAGTTGATGACAATATATTTGATTCTCAAAAGTGTACAAGGTTAGTTGTAGTGGAGCTGGTTTGTTCATTTGATCTTGATAAAAACTATAAAACATTGTTGGCTTTGCATTAGCTACTTCAATATGAAGATAAAATGATTTTGATTATATATTATGACTAGACTTGAAATAAGAAAATAGTAAAAATTGAACTAGATAGATTAGTTCAAAACCCACAATATATTATAGAAATTATAGATAAACATCTTGATCAGAACCTTATTTTCTTGATTGATCCTCTTATTTACCAACAACAACAAAAAAACAAAGAAATTAGATTTTTCTTAATCACATGCCAAGATAGCACTTACTAAATTCTTCAATGAGTGTGAGTAAGGACACATAGATTTATTGGACACTACCTCTCTTGGGACTAAATGTCAATACCTACATGTTATGCCAAAAAAAAGGATTCAATGAGGCCCTTCGCTCTCGGGTCAAGACATATATTCCTTCAAGCTAGGATTGAATAAGCTATGGACATTGCTATAGTCTAAAGAGATATTCAATATAGAAATATAGTTGGAAGGGGGAAGTAGCTGAAATTTGTATTTAAATGATAGTTACAAGCACACAAATTAAGAGATCAGGAAGTAGAGATCACAATCCAAAGATAGAAACTATTTTCTCAATTTTGAGTTGGCTGAAAATGATCTAAGAGATAGTAGAATTTCATGTCACTAAGTACAAGTTGTTGGGGAGATCATCATTTTTGATTGCTAAAGGTGAAATTGATGACAAAACATATAATGCTTCAACACTATGCATGATTGCAAGTTTGAGTATTAGCCTACATTAGGTGCAGTGTATGGATATGGCAAAGTGGAGTAGCAGGACAATCTATCACAAACTATAGGTAGGGCTGTTGTAGAAATGCCACTTTGTCATAGGTTGGTGGATGATGAGTATGGGGCAGAGTTGAATGCATGTAGAGTTTTGAACCTTGAGAACATTGGTTGAGGGGTTCTATTTACGGGCACAGAGCTCAAATAAAGGGTATAAGAGCCCTTTTTTGGTACTCAAGTGGATTTTGATAAGGAGAATGTCAAGTTTGAGACTGAGGCCCTTTCACATCAGAGTGCTTTGATGTATGGAGGGTCGAGTTTGAAACCAATGATTTTCTATACTTAAGTTTCTAGGAGAGCCTTGGTTCGAGTATGAAATCATTGATTTTTGGATTAGAGTGCATGAAAGAGTCTTAGATCAAGTATGAGAATGGTTATTGAGTGCTTGTAAGGATCCTTAGTAAGAATGTTGGTGGCTTTGGAATTTTCTCCTTGTAAAGAGTGAACTTGGAGTGGTCAAATTGAATTTTGAGACTTGGAACATGCATTTTGACCTGATTCACTAGAGTCTTGCTTGTTCTAACTATTGACCTAGAGGTTGTACATTACCTATATTTTGATAATGACTTAACCATTCCATTCATATGTATCTAACATGTGCATTAAAGATTGTTTGCAGACATTAGGTACATGAAAAGGATCACATATACAAGCCCTAGATTGGGCCAAGTGCAAGCCAAATTGACTACAAGTGTGCAATTTAGGATTTCCATGTAAATCCCCTTAGAACATAAATGTAATCACTTGTAACGATGTATATGCTTGTAACTTAGAAGAGAAAATTGTTTGGGACAAAATTCACCAAGTGCTAATTACTTTTATTGCAAATTAGAAAATCCATTTCAGGCACTTGGTCGGTCGAGTTTCCCACCATGAAACTCGACCGATCATCCTGAGTCGATTTTCTAAAGATTGCAATTGGTCGAGTTGTGCACTCACAGAACTCGACCGATTGGGTAGTAGGCCAATTCTAGTTGGAATGGTCGGTCGAGTTTCCTCAGGACAAACTCGACCGATCAATTCAATATCAGATTGCCTGCTACCTGATCGGTCGAGTTACACCCATTGATACTCGACCGATTGCACTGTACGGAGTTTGCAGAAAAAGTAATATGACCGTTGGTGAATTGTTTTGGGAAAAAATATAGCCGTTTTCTTGAAGGAAAAATGATCACTTTTGCACCCAAATTTCCCACAACATAAAGGGCCACCCTCAACTATAAATAGAGCCCCTTGGACTTCATTCCAAGCTGCTCTTTCCATTGCAAACTTGGTTCTAGCTTAGTTGAGAGTGTTCCAAGCCCTTGAGCCCCTTTCTCTCTCTACCTTCAAGATAATTTCGTGAGTGAGATAGGTTCCTGTGTATGAGAGATATCCTTTGTGCTATGTAAAGCTCTCCCTTCTTTCTTCCCACCTCCAAATCAAATAGAAGATTGATTGACACTTCTTCTCCGAGTGAAAGAGGAGTTGCTGCTGTTCTTCTCCGAGTAAAGGGGAAGATGTGTTGCTGATCTTCAAGAGTGAAAATTGATCGTTGCTCCAGCTCCCTTGGTGAAGGGAAAACGTGGGCAAGCTCTCCAAGTGAAGGAGAGGTGCAAGGCAAGCTCAAGTAAGATAGGTAATCCCTGCAAGGCTGAAGACAAAGGTGAGATTGGGTAAGTCCTTTGTAGAAGGCTGAAGAATCTCGCTTTGTGGGTAAGTCCTTGGATAGGTTGAAGATCTTAGCTTGTGTAATTAAGCCCTTGGTTGTGTGGTTTTTGTTTCTTGTAATCTTATCGTGATATAGAAGAGGACCAAGTTGCAAATCCTAGAGTCTAACCAACTCTAGGTAGTGGACTGACATCGCTCCTATGTTTAGGACGTGGAACCACTCTAAACCACCTGTCCAAGTGCATGATATTCATTATCTCTTATCCTTGCTTTGTATGCTAGAATAGGATATCAAATTGCTGCTTGCATTAGTTTTTGCACTTCATTTAAATTGGTGGTCTAATCGATTTTGTGAAGTGTGTGTAGCTCTATTCACCCCCCCTCTAGAGCCCATCGATCCAACAAGTGGTATCAGAGCAGGTCTTCTCCAAGCTACTTCTACAAGTAGGAGAAGATGGGCGATTTGGCTCTTGGGTCACTCAACCTTGAAGGAAGCTTCTCCATGAGACCCCCGGTCTTCGACGACACAAACTTCTTATATTGGAAGAGGAGAATGCAATTCTATCTCCAAGGGGTGAGTTTTGAAATGTGGAAGATTGTCCATCTCAAGTATGAAGATCCAAAAGGCGACATCACCACATGGACGGAAGCGGAGATGAAGCGTGCTCAACTCAATGCCAAAGCCGTGAGCATCATCTACGCAACCCTTACACCATCGGAGTTCAACTGCATCTCTTCGTGGGACACGGCGCATGAGATATGGCACAAGTTGTGTGTCACCTATGAAGGGACCGAGCAAGTCAAGGAGGCCAAGGTCTACATGCTTGGTGGTCTTCTTGAGAACTTCAAGATGGGGAAGAATGAAAGAGTGGCAGATCTGTACACAAGGCTAAACATCATCTTAAACAGCCTTGTAGCCCTTGGGAGTGTCATGGATAGAGGTACAATCAATGCCAAAATCTTGAGATCTCTACCAAAGAGATGGGAGCCAAAGGTCACTTCTATTGAAGAAGTCTACAAGCTAAGCGAGTTATCAACTGAGGAGCTGGTTGGTAACCTTCAAGCTCATGAACCCAGGCTTGACAAGCAAGAGGAAGAGGAGAAAAGAGAAGAAAAAGAATCAAAGAAGATAAAGGACACAGCCTTCAAAGCTCAAATTGAAGAAATGGTCCGACAACAACAACTTGCTATGAAGTCTCCCTGCCCTTCCTCAAGTGAAGATGAAGGTGTCAATGATCATGAAGCCAACTACTCAAAAGGGAAGCACTTCAAGAGCAAGCCCTCCTCCTCAACTCCTAGGTGCTACGAGTGTGATAAAAAAGGCCACTACAAGAGTGACTGCCCAAAGGCCAAGAAGAGCCATCATAAGAGCAGCCACAAGAAGGATGACAAGTACAAAAGAGAAGCAAAGTACAAAATAAAATACAAGAAGGAGAAAAGGTCCAAAGATGTAGCTCATGCGGCATGGGAGTCTTCTTCTTCAAGCTCCTCAAGCTCCGAAGATGGAGAATGCCATCTTGCCCTCATGGCCTCAACTAGTGAAGATGTAATTGAGGTAAGTGAGGTAAGTAAGATTAGTGATATTAATTTACTTGAGCTATCTAAGGAAACTCTCATTGATATGCTTAATGAATGCCAATCATCTTTTGCTAAATGTAAATCTAAGAGAAAAAGATTAGGCAAAACAGTTGATGATCTTTATGCAAAAATTGACATTCTTGATGAAAATGAAAAATTGCATCTTGATAGCATAGAATCCTTGCAAGGGAAATTTCTTGACCTTGAACTTCAATACAATGGAGTAGAGGTTGAGAATGGTGTATATCTTAAAAACATTGAAAATCTTAAGATAAAAAACCAAAATTGCCTAGATGAGCTTAATACTCTTAAAACTGAAAATGTAGAACTCAAGCTTATTGATGATGCTAGGAGAAAAGAAGTCTATGCCTATCAAAGAGAAATAGTTGTGCTCAAAACTGAAAATGCTAAATTGCTTGCTCAAACAAATGATTTATCTTCTAGACCTATTTTGCCTAGAAATGAAGTTGCTAGCTTAACTCTAGAAAAAGACTCTCTTCTTACTAAAGCCCTATGTCTTGAGGCTGACCTTTTGCATACTAAAGAAGATCTTGCTAGTTTATCTACTACTGTTGTAAATCTTAGTGATGATAAAGCTAAATTAAGATCTACTTTGCAAAGGTTTCTTTCGGGTAAAAAATCCCTAAATGATGTTCTAGAGCACTCTACCAAACAAGTTGGTACTAGTGGTTTAGGATATAATGGGACTACTCCAAAAGGTAAGAAGAAGAAGGGTAACAAAAAGAGTGTGGAACCTCCAATTTTCAATGGAGAGTCTTCCGGCTCTAAAAACCCCATGGTTTGTATTCATTGCAAATGTGATGACCATTATTCTACCTATTGTCCTTACAAGCCCAAGGGGACCAACCCAAAGATGAAATGGGTCCCCAAGCTAACCCCGGACCCCAAAGTTTGAGTTGGGTTCCGACATCCTCTTCTCTTGTAGGTTAAAAAGAAATGGATTGTTGATAGTGGCTGCTCTAAGCATATGACTGGAAAAATCAGCCATTTCAACAAATTTGTGAAAAAGAAAGGAGGATCGGTAACCTTCGGGGACAACAAGAAGGGTAAGGTTATAGGTGAGGGTGATGTAGGCAATGAATTATGCATTAAAAATGTATTGCTTGTTGATGCCCTACATCACAATTTAATTAGTGTTAGCCAATTATGTGATAATGGTTATCTTGTGCTATTTACTTCTTTAGAATGCTTGCTTCTAGATTCCCTATCCTACAATGTTATATATAAGGGAACTAGAAATGGTAATCTCTATGTGATTATTCTCGATGCTCTTAAGCCCATACTAAATAGATGCTTAGTTGTGGATAAAAATGATATTTCACTTTGGCATCGTCATTTGGGTCATGTGAATTTGCATCAAATGAAGAAATTGAACAAAAAGGACTTGGTTCGAGGACTTCCTAAATTGGATTTGGAAAAGGATGAGGAATGCCAACCTTGTACACAAGGGAAACAAACCAAATCCTCCTTAAAATCCAAAGGAGTCATGAGTACCAAGAGAGTTCTTGAGCTTCTTCATATTGATCTCTTCGGACCAATGAGAACACAAACGCTTCGTGGCTCCAAGTATTGTCTTGTTATTATTGATGATTTTTCTAGATATACTTGGACTTTCTTTCTCGTTTCTAAAAGCGATACACTTGATGTTTTCTCGAGCTTTTGTAAACGAGTTGAAAATGAAGCTTCTTGCCATGTTGTTTCTATCCGTAGTGATCATGGGCGGGGAGTTTGAAAATTATCTTTTTGAATGTTTTTGTGAAAAATTGGGTTATTCGCACAATTTCTCTTCTCCTCGCACACCTCAACAAAATGGAGTTGTTGAGAGGAAGAATAGATCGCTACAAGAGATGGCTAGGACCATGCTTCTTGAGTATGACACTCCTAAGAAGTTTTGGGCTGAAGCCGTTAGCACGTCATGTTTTGTGCAAAACCGAGTTTTCACACATCCAACCTTCAAGAAAACCCTCTATGAACTATGGCGTGGTAGGAAGCCGTCTATTGATTTCTTTCATGTTTTCGGATGTCCTTGTTTTGTTTTAAACACTAAGGATTCTCTCGAAAAGTTTGATCTGAAATCATACAAGGCTTTCTTCCTAGGCTATAGCACTACTAGCAGGGCATATAGAGTATTTAACATTGAACTATCTAAAATTGAAGAATCTATAAATGTTAAATTTATTGAAACTAACCCTGTTATTGGCAAGCATATTGATGATGATGTTGCAGATGAAATAATTCCTATCTTAAAAGATCTCAACATCAAAGACAAAGGCAAGCAGGTTGCAGAAGAGGAAAAAGAAGAAGAAAAGAAGGATCCCACTCCCCGCTTTGCAAAGAATCACCCCAAGGAGTTGATCATTGGCAATCCATTTGAGAGAGTGAGGACACGAGATGCTCACAACAAAGAACAAGCAGATAGTGCCTTCATCTCCCAACTGGAGCCAAAGAACATCAAAGAGGCCCTTGGTGATGATGAGTGGATCCTTGTCATGCAAGAAGAGCTTGAACAATTTGAGAAGAACCATGTGTGGACTCTAGTGCCGAGACCGAATGATAGAAAGATCATTGGCACCAAATGGGTCTACCGCAACAAGCTTGATGAGCAAGGAAAAGTGGTAAGGAACAAAGCAAGGTTAGTAGCACAAGGTTACAACCAACATGAAGGTATTGATTTTGATGAAACTTATGCTCCTGTTGCTAGATTAGAATCTATCCGTATGCTACTTGCTTTTGCTAGTTATAAAAATTTCTTGCTTTATCAAATGGATGTTAAAAGTGCGTTTTTGAACAGTACAATCGAGGAGGAAGTATTTGTTGCTCAACCTCCGGGCTTTGAAAATGAAAAATTACCCAATCATGTTTATTTGCTACAAAAAGCTCTCTATATATGGACTCAAACAAGCACCTCGAGCTTGGTATGAGAAATTAAAGAACTTTTTGTTAGATAATGGGTATGTCATGGGCAAAGTTGATTCTACTTTGTTTCTAAAACACACTTCTAACCATTTTCTTATCATACAAATATATGTTGATGATATCATTTTTGGCGGGACTGATCTTGATCTTTGCAAGGAGCTTAGTTCTCTTATGCAGAGTGAATTTGAAATGAGCATGATGGGTGAGTTGACCTTCTTCCTTGGCTTTCAAATCAAGCAAACAAAGGAAGGAAACTTCATCAAACAAGGCAAATACACAAACGAACTACTCAAGCACTTTGGGATGGAGAACATGAAGCCAATGGATACACCCATGTCAAACACCGCCAAACTTGATAAAGATGAAGAAGGTGAAAAGGTAGATGAGAAGCTCTATAGAGGTATGATAGGAAGTTTACTTTATTTAACTGCCTCTAGACCTGACATTATGTTTAGTGTTGGCTTGTGCGCTCGCTTTCAATCTTGCCCTAAGAAGTCACATCTCATTGTTGTTAAGAGAATTTTGAGGTACTTAGCCAAAACTCAAAATTTTGGTCTATGGTATCCTAAATCAAGGGATTTTACTCTTACGGCATATAGTGATGCAGATTATGCAGGGTGTTTGATTGATAGAAAGTGCACAAGTGGCACTTGCTTCCTTCTAGGACCATGTTGAGTATCTTGGTTCTCCAAGAAACAAAGCACAGTGGCATTATCAACCACTGAAGCTGAATACATTGCAGCCGGGAGTTGTTGTGCACAGGTCCTATGGATGAAGCAAATGCTCCAAGACTTTAACATATTCTTTGATGCTTCTCCTATCTTTTGTGACAATACTAGTGCGATTAACCTCTCTTATAATCCTATTACACAGTAGAGCTAAGCATATAGAGGTTCGCCATCATTTTCTTCGTGACCACATTGCCAAGAAAGATATCTATATCACACATGTGGACACGGAAAATCAGTTGGCGGACATTTTTACAAAATCTCTAGCTAGAGATCAATTTAATTTTATTCGATCTAAACTACTCATTATTGATTTAAATGATATTGCTATGTGATCTAGCTAGTGGTCTCTATCCTATATGCTTGCTCATGTCATTCTTCACCTTATGTTGCCTATACATGCTTGCTTATGCTTAATTTGCCAATCAATATGCCTAGTTTTTGCTTGTTTTTGGGTTTTTATCGAATTTCACATTTTATCGCTAAATAGTGCCCAATGATGAGCAAAATGTGCCTAGGTATGTTATTTATGCATAATAGAATGGAAAAATAAATTTAATAGGCATGTATGTGGCTAGAATCTAAGATTTAGATTGCTAGGTCAGGTTGACCATCGGTCGAGTTTACCCCAGAAAACTCGACCGATCAGGAGCCGAGAGATGTTCTTCAGAGGACCGATCGGTCGAGTTGTCCTGTCTCAGAACTCGACCGATCGACGGGCTGCGCCAACATAAAACTTAGGATCGGCCGACTATTTTCCCTTGCAACTTGAAAATAGCTGACAGATTCCTCTTGGCCCGTGCTCTCCACCCTAGCCCTAACCTTTCCCTGTTCCCAGCCCTAGGGTGCCTTAGCATCTTGCTCCTGACCTTCCCGGGCGACGGTTGTGTGTTCTTGTTGGGTTTCGAGGTTCGTTTTGCTTGTGTGTGCGGTTTCTTCTCTTGTTTTTGCTTCTATGGCTTCCCACAGGAGAAAACAACCCGCCCCTAGCAATGCCCCAGCTTCTTCCTCGACCCAACGGTTGATACCTTTTGATAACACTACGTTTGTATCTCTAGAGGCTGTCAATCGGTATAAGGATCTCCTTCCTAGGTCTCCTTTTCCTTTCCGCCCCCTAGTTGGTCCAACCCGTTTTCAAAACCACATCAACTCCATCGCACAGCTTCTTGCACATCACAACCTTTCCGCCCTTGCAATCGAGAGTGACTGCTTCAACAATCAGCTATCTAGTACCAAAGCAGTTCACGAGTTCTATGCTAATCTGTGCTAGAACTATGATTCGATTGTTCCCCCGCCAAATACCGAAATAGTCCTAACATCAATGATCGCCGGTCGTTGGTTTCAACTCTCCGAGGAGACTTTCAATCTCTATCTTGCCGGAGATGAAGAAACCACTACTTGGCGCCGAGGCTATGACAAGTATTTTGATCTTTTGGACCCAGAAGACTTTTACAAACATCATGAATTGACTTTACCGGATATTCATCAATATTTGAAAAAGCCTGACGTGGCCTATAAGAAGCGGTCCACCCTTCCCTCCTCCTCCCTTGACCTCCGGAAGCACATCCTAGCCCTTGTGCTTAACTACAACATCCATCCGAAGCAAAATCAAACAGATATTGCGGAAAACACAACGGTTTTGATGTATTGTTTGTTGAACAACATCGGTGTCAAGTGGGCTCGTTACATTCTACATCATATGACCTGCTTTGACAAAGGCAAGAACACCAAGGGCACCCACCCTCCCTATCTAACCTTGATTTGTGGTCTCTTCCAGTTTGCCACTAAGAAATCACTCTTTTCCGATTACCATTACCCAGTTGCTCGAAAGGGAGTGTGCATTAGTGAAACCACTCTTTTGAAGTCTGTACCTGCCCCTGGTGCTTCTGGCTCTGCCTCTACCTCCGCCCCTGCTTCTGGTGCCCCTCCCACCTCCACCCAGGCTCCACCCCCGCAGCCCCACCCTCACCCTAGCCGTGCGTCTTTCAGAGCATCAAATGAAACCCTTCTGGGTTACATGATGCATGCACAGGCGTACAATCTCCAGGACCAGGAGCACCTTCATCAGGATTTATGTGCCATCATGTCTCACATGAATCTATCCTGCTCCTCACCCTACCCAGTTTACCAGCCATATCCGGGTAGTGCTTATGCTTCCTATGTCTATGAGCAATACTTCCCTGCTCCACCACCGTTTGCTGCTGAGCCTTCCGCTGCTGCTCCACCTCAGTATCCCTCCAGTAGCTCTACTCCTACTTATCTACCGCTACCTGCTGGCCCCCTGGCCACTCTGCTCGCGTCCTTGGGGGACTCTGCTCCATCCTTTCCGCAGGCCCAGGAGCTCCTAGCTCTTGGCATGTCGTGGGCTGAGCAGAATGCCCACTGGCCTGGTCGCTCTTTTGGTCCTGCTGACGAGGACATGCCCGACCAGGCTGAGGATGCCGACGAGGATGTTGATGATGCTGATGATGCTGATGGTGATGGTTCTTCTGCCGAGGATAGAGATTCTGGTGCTGGCACAGTTGCCCCGCCTTCGGATGGTGATGAGGACTACAACCCAGGCGATGATGAGGACACAGTTAAAATAGATAGCTTAGATGTCTAGCAGGTTGTCTTAGATTAGAGTCAAGCATGTCTATTATATATATCTTTCTAGACTCTTTTGTATAAGCAACATCCTGGCACATTAGTCTGAGCTGTACTATTTTCTTTTTTCTCTGTTTTCTCACTTTTATGGTTGTAGTCGCTTATGAGAACATATGTCTGAGTTGGAATATCATTTCTACACTTTGGCTATTTCATCCGTGTTATCTTATGCTTGGTGTTTGATGAGCTATATTTTGATTCTGACTTGGATTGTATGTTTCTCCTCTATGGTTGTATGCTAAATTCCTTTACAATGTTGTTTATCATCTTTTGCATATATGTGTGGTTGAGTCTTGGAGAAGACCTAGATTTTTCTCTTCTACAACCCCTTCCTTTTTGATAATGTCAAAAGGGGGAAAAATATCTCATGGTATGAAACTCAATCATATTGTTTTTATTGTGATAATACTATTGCTTTCTTGCCTAAGTGATCCTTTTCTTGTAAATTTGCTGATTGATCATATGACATGTAAGGGATTACATATTACATGGATATTGGTTTTGCTATGTATAGATAACCTAACATGCAGGTGAGAGGAAGCATAGATTGAGGGGGAGCAAATTCCAATTGTTCTTATCATGAATCCCCCTAATTCATAAGGCAAAGGTTTAATTTTCTTATCCTTTTCAATATGTTTGAGGAATGGTTTGTCATTGTCAAAAAGGGGGAGAATGTTGACCTCGAGGTTGTACATTACCTATATTTTGATAATGACTTAACCATTCCATTCATATGTATCTAACATGTGCGTTAAAGATTGTTTGCAGACATTAGGTACATGAAAAGGATCACATATACAAGCCCTAGATTGGGCCAAGTGCAAGCCAAATTGACTACAAGTGTGCAATTTAGGATTTCCATGTAAATCACCTTAGAACATAAATGTAATCACTTGTAACGATGTATATGCTTGTAACTTAGAAGAGAAAATTGTTTGGGACAAAATTCACCAAGTGCTAATTACTTTTATTGCAAATTAGAAAATCCATTTCAGGCACTTGGTCGGTCGAGTTTCCCACCCTGAAACTCGACCGATCATCCTGAGTCGATTTTCTGAAGATTGCAATCGGTCGAGTTGTGCACTCACAGAACTCGACCGATTGGGTAGTAGGCCAATTCCAGTTGGAATGGTCGGTCAAGTTTCCTCAGGACAAACTCGACCGATCAATTCAATATCGGATTGCCTGCTACCTGATCGGTCGAGTTACACCCATTGATACTCGACCGATTGCACTGTACAGAGTTTGCAGAAAAAGTAATATGACCGTTGGTGAATTGTTTTGGGCAAAAATATAGCCATTTTCTTGAAGGAAAAATGATCGCTTTTGCACCCAAATGTCCCACAACATAAAGGGCCACCCTCAACTATAAATAGAACCCCTTGGACTTCATTCCAAGCTTCTCTTTCCATTGCAAACTTGGTTCTAGCTTAGTTGAGAGTGTTCCAAGCCCTTGAGCCCCTTTCTCTCTCTACCTTCAAGATAATTTCATGAGTGAGATAGGTTCCTGTGTATGAGAGCTATCCTTTGTGCTATGTAAAGCTCTCCCTTCTTTCTTCCCACCTCCAAATCAAATAGAAGATTGATTGAAGCTTCTTCTCTGAGTGAAAGAGGAGTTGCTGCTGTTCTTCTCCGAGTAAAGGGGAAGATGTGTTGCTGATCTTCAAGAGTGAAGATTGATCGTTACTCCAGATCCCTTGGTGAAGGGAAAACGTGGGAAAGCTCTCCAAGTGAAGGAGAGGTGCAAGGCAAGATCAAGTAAGATAGGTAATCCCTGCAAGGCTGAAGACAAAGGTGAGATTGGGTAAGTCCTTTGTAGAAGGCTGAAGAATCTCGCTTTGTGGGTAAGTCCTTGGATAGGTTGAAGATCTTAGCTTGTGTAATTAAGCCCTTGGTTGTGTGGTTTTTGTTTCTTGTAATCTTATCGTGATATATAAGAGGACCAAGTTGCAAATCCTAGAGTCTAAGCAACTCTAGGTAGTTGATTGACATCGCTCCTATGTTTAGGACGTGGAACCACTCTACACCACCTGTCCAAGTGCATGATATTCATTATCTCTTATCCTTGCTTTGTATGCTAGAATAGGATATCAAATTGCTGCTTGCATTAGTTTTTGCACTTCATTTAAATTGGTGGTCTAATCGATTTTGTGAAGTGTGTGTAGCTCTATTCACCCCCCCTCTAGAGCCCATCGATCCAACACTAACGTGGTTGAGTACACTCTTAGGCTATCTGAATGTGGAAAAACCAAGCTAGTCAAATAGTGTAAATAAGTGATGTCAATCACTTTAGTAGTGCCGGGGCCTTTTTTGTCAATGGCATGAGCTTTTTACGTGCCAAAGCAAGCTTGAAAAGCATCCTCAATAGAGTAGTCAAATGAGTCCTCATTTGAGTCAAATTTAGGTCAATTAGTAACTTCCATGATCATTCTACATGAAAGAAAATACTAAGGTTCATACATAAGTTATGGACATTCCTCTTTGTTCCAAGTAGGCATGTAAATTGATATCTAGAAACTGCACATTAGATCCAGATTCGAGTCTTAAAATTTGAAGAGAAAACCTAAAATCCTTCCAATTCAAATCAGATTTCAGATATCAAATTTTGGATACATATTTTAGACCGTGTATCGAATATTGTTGTATCCATTGTGAAAAATCCAAATCCAACAAATATATACATATACTATTAAATATATATATTATTCATATATATAAATATGAAATATGGATATTTTATCATATATTTAATGTAATATTATTATTTCCTATATGATATATTTATTAAGATTAAGTGTTTGACTTTCATTTCTGATTAGATATTTATTACAAATTTGGATATTATTTGTTTGAATTGGAATCAAATATTATCACATGATATCCGTTGGGTATCCGATCAGGCTTTTTCAAATTTAGAATTAGCAATAATATCTAAGTCACATTTAATCATTTTACAGGTCCAATTTCATGACAAACTAGAAGAATTAAAATGCATGAGAAAAACTGAAAATTGTTGTAAATAACTATTCCACACATCTTGCTTGTCCTCATGCATAAAAGTAACATATATTTAGGAAAATATTTTATGAAAAGATTTTTGTCCCATTGAAGATACTAACCGATTCCAAAGAAGAGAATATAATTAGTTATGTTATGAATTTAAAATGCAAGGAAATTCTCATTTGATATCTGCCATGTTGAATTTCTTTGGTTCATGCTCATGTCTAATAGATTTGTCACATATTTTTAAGTCCATTCCTTCTGTCCTGGAGGTAACTTGATTAGTCATATTAAGGATTGTCTGGTCTCAAATTTGATCCTACAGAGTTCAAGTCTCTGTGATGATTTTTCTTGAAGATTTCTCAAGATTCAAGTAAGAAAAGAACTATTTCCTTAAGTATAGCATCTATCTAGAACATTGTAAATCTCCCCTATTTAGGAGTTGAAAAGATTTTGTTTCTCCTTCCAATTGATAAGTGAGGTAATACCACAAGACAGACACTTTGAATTATTCTTTTGCAAGTTTTTTTTTTATATTTTTGTGTTGTGGTGTCTGAGGTGCTAGGACTTGCCTTGATGGAGCCAAACACTAATGAATTCATCTATTAGGATTGACTCTCACTCTGGTTCATTGCCATTTTTAATTTCCTTTTCTACACTCCTAGTAGTATTTCAATTTAATTTTTTCAAGAGGCTCTTTCTTGGTTTGATCCTATCCAATGTCAGTTACCCGAATATCAAAATCTCATTAGAACATCAGAAAAAAAAATCTAAAAAGCACAACATGAGATTAATATTTTAACCATTGTAGTTCCCTATGATTACACTTTCTATAAGAGAAAGAAGATTTAATTCCAAATAAAATCAGTGATCTTAAAATTATACTCTCCTAATAAAAATTATACATTGTGAATACTAAAGGGATTTGATTTGTCAAAAAATTTCAAAAATTCAATTAAACCATTTGATTTTGGGAAAGAAGAATCAATTTTGCATTGCATTTGGTAGACAAAATTTTTTCACAAAATATCTTGTAGTAGTTCTTTTAGAAGATAAATTAATTATGAAGCTAAAAGAAATTTTGCAGTTAGAAAAGATATTTCAAAACTAAATAAAGAAAATATAATATGGAGTAAGGAATATAAATGTCTTTGTTTGTTGCTCCCCCACTCCATAGTATAAAAGTTTGCTTGTCCTTAAGCTAAGAGAAAATTAGAAAAATTGGAGTGAGAGATAATTCAATGTGGGGTTTTTTCCTGATGTAGCTAGCATGCATGGATGATTGATTGGTACGGGATCACCCTATTTTAGAGATGAAATGTTAGCTTATAAATGTAAATTTTTAAGTCAAAGGGATTCTCAATATCTCAATGAGTGATGGAATGACAGCTCTAGTGAAATATCTTGAATGCATCATAGGTGCTTTAAATCCTCCATCATCTTGTAAGAAGAGGCTGACAAAATGTGGATAAGCACTACACAACTTTAGAAAGAAATCTTACACATAAGCTCACAAAATATCATCATGGTTCTTATATTGGATTGTATGTTCTTCTTCCATGTAGTTTACAATGATAATGAACATATATAATGTATGATTTGTTTCCCTCGTGATTGGGCACAATGTACAGGATAACAAAATGAGCATGTGTGATCAGCTACCTATGCGACATCCCAAAATTTGACACATTTAATTTAGAGTTCTTAATGGAGTTTTGTGATAAAATTTAAGTAATGCATTTAATGAGATAGCCCCAACTTATATAATTTCATTTAAATTATGGAAATGATATATCTGGTTCTTATGTGCACTAAATAACTCACCTTTATCTTAATATGAAAAAAATATAATATAACTATTTTCTTTTATCTTTCCTAATATTATCTCTTCATTTATGCATAAATTCTAATAGTAAGTCCTTGAATGAGTAATAAATCCTAGATTTTGATACTTGAACTCAACTAATTCACTAAGTAAAGGACCCATTAGCTGTATCACGTCTTTTAATATCAATATATTAATACCATGACATATAATAAATTCATGGACAAAAGTATATCAAAACCTAAAAAAAATTGAATATGAAGATTTTAGACTCCTTTTTTAATCTACGGTTCAAATTTGAGGTCATTTTGACTTTTTTACCCCTTAACTTAATTTGAGAAGATCCTATATATTTATTAGTTGAATTTAGTCAAAACATCTCTGATAACCTTTCTAATTTGTAGTTCTAATTAAATCCCTAACACATAGGCCCTTGCTTTTCTATATGGATGTGGACTCTCTTTGAGCCATTGGATACCTTTGAATGGATCATGACCTGTCTCCTACCTTTGATACGAGACTAAGAACAAAAAAAATAGTGATTGGTTTCCTCTTCCCTCATAATCTCCTATTAATTGTGCTCCATTCTGACTTCACCCTCACTTTATCTCACCCATCTGACCTCTCCAATTCTAGGTTTGTGGACTTCCTTTTTAACTAAAAAATTCCCATTAGGTCTGGGACTCCCCTAACTACCCCGAAGTCACATAACTTGCCCTATCCTTTGCACCTAAATGTTGGAGTTCTTAGAGCACCACCAGACCCAGAGTTTTCCTCCTCTTCTTCTAATTTCATCTTCAGCCCTTTGACCCACCTTAAATAACTCAATTTTCATCTCTGAAGATAATGACCTAGTTCTCAAAGATCCAGCCACCCTAACCCAAATACATCGATGGTACACATCATCGTCACCCCCTAATCCATTTCTCATGTCTAGTTTGCCTCACATTTTCCCCAAATGTCGTATCCCATAGCCGATCCGTAGATGCTTCCCAACGTTCATCAATCGAACTCTTCAATGGTCCTTCAGCCCAAGAAACTATATTTTTGGCTCCAAATAACATTTGAGATAGTTTCCCTTAAACTTCATAGATGTTTTCATACCCAAGTTCTTGTGATTATAGTTCCAACTGTGTCCCCTGTTTCTCATGTTCTTCTGATGACTCCATGAACATACTATCTCTTCCAAACTCATCTCAGTTGACATGTCTCTACCTCAGTCCCACAAGTCTCTTTTTGACAAGTCAGATGGAATTTGGGTGTCATTCTCCCAATTTCAATCACATGTACCTCTCTCCATGGTTACGTTTTTGGGCTTAGTGCTCCTCTATGTCCCAAATCTTGAGCCTTATCTTGTTGGCTTCGACTTAGCATGAAGAATCATCCAGTGACTTCCTTTTTCATAGTTGAGCATTTTCTCTTGATTTTGTGAAAGACTTTTTTTTTAAATTGGCCATTCTATTCATCCTGTGGCCTGGGCTCGATCCTGGGACCTGTCGTTAACAAACTGAGTGTCTAACCATCTTGGTGTGTTCAGTTAGACAATTTTGTCAAATACTTAACATCTCGATGAGCAAAGAGGAAGATCCATGGGAGGTTTTTACCTCTCTGCTCATGTGGGCTAAATTGACATATTTACATTGCAAAGATAATATTTGCATTTTATCTTCCATCTTATCACATTGCCAAGCATACTAGATAGGAGGACCCCCAACCAATTGGCCTTGACTGTTTATCCAACATCAACATGGGGCTCGGTCTAGTGACTAGTGATTTGGAAATTATTACCCACAAGGTTTTTTCCAATGTTTTCTAATTGGTTGATTATTTGAAAATTCACAATAAATCAATAGTCAATTAGAAAATATGTTGAAATACTCTTTGGAAAGGACTTTTGATAAGAAATCTGATTCATACCATGTTTTCCTAATGACCTAACATTAGGGTTTCTAATATTAATTAAGATGATAATTAATATAAAGCATGTTAGTTTTAGGTGACTTAGGATTGACTCAAGATTAGAGGGGCTCAGTTAGGATCTTTAGTGCTCCTGCTAAATGGACCATCATGTTGTGTACAATTACTTTAGTTTGTGTTTGTTATTTATATTAGATGCACATGATTATATATTTATGAAAGAATTAACTCTTTTTAAGTGATGCATTATATCTACCCTGATTTGTGTTTTCTATATATTAGAGTTAAATTATCATTTTCAATATGGTATCTTTATGATCTTCTAATGTGCTCATGTTAAAACGGAGTAATCGCATCGTGATAAACATTTAAGTTCAAGGTTATGTTAATCTTTAGATTAAGAATCATATTATAAGAATTGATTAAGTTTATATGCTCTCATAATCACAGACCTCAAGTAGTCATCATGGACATTCATAGCCAATCATGGGCTTTCCTAACAATTTATGGGTTTCCTATCATTATGTTCCCTTAAGTGGGCAATCATAGAGAGATGCATATTTTAATTATTCAATTATTTATTTATATAAAGAATTTATTTCAAGAATGTTTAAGTTAATGTTCAAGTGAATTTTAGTTAAATTCAAGTGTAATTATGTTTCTTATGCTATAAAGTTCCAGTATCATTTACTAGTGTGATGTTTTTCTCTTTTGCATGGTTGAGGATGTGATGTCCCCAACTAGTAAAGGAAGGACATTTTAAAAATGAGAAAGCCAAGGGTTAGAAGTCACATCTCATTGTTGTTAAGAGAATTTTGAGGTACTTAGCCAAAACTCAAAATTTTGGTCTATGGTATCCTAAATCAAGGGATTTTACTCTTACGGCATATAGTGATGCAGATTATGCAGGGTGATTGATTGATAGAAAGTGCACAAGTGGCACTTGCTTCCTTCTAGGACCATGTTGAGTATCTTGGTTCTCCAAGAAACAAAGCACAGTGGCATTATCAACCACTGAAGCTGAATACATTGCAACCGGGAGTTGTTGTGCACAGGTCCTATGGATGAAGCAAATGCTCCAAGACTTTAACATATTCTTTGATGCTTCTCCTATCTTTTGTGACAATACTAGTGCGATTAACCTCTCTTATAATCCTATTACACAGTAGAGCTAAGCATATAGAGGTTCGCCATCATTTTCTTCGTGACCACATTGCCAAGAAAGATATCTATATCACACATGTGGACACGGAAAATCAGTTGGCGGACAGTTTTACAAAATCTCTAGCTAGAGATCAATTTAATTTTATTCGATCTAAACTACTCATTATTGATTTAAATGATATTGCTATGTGATCTAGCTAGTGGTCTCTATCCTATATGCTTGCTCATGTCATTCTTCACCTTATGTTGCCTATACATGCTTGCTTATGCTTAATTTTCCAATCAATATGCCTAGTTTTTGCTTGTTTTTGGGTTTTTATCGAATTTCACATTTTATCGCTAAATAGTGCCCAATGATGAGCAAAATGTGCCTAGGTATGTTATTTATGCATAATAGAATGGAAAAATAAATTTAATAGGCATGTATGTGGCTAGAATCTAAGATTTAGATTGCTAGGTCAGGTTGACCATCGGTCGAGTTTACCCCAGAAAACTCGACCGATCAGGAGCCGAGAGATGTTCTTCAGAGGACCGATCGGTCGAGTTGTCCTGTCTCAGAACTCGACCGATCGACGGGCTGCGCCAACATAAAACTTAGGATCGGCCGACTATTTTCCCTTGCAACTTGAAAATAGCTGACAGATTCCTCTTGGCCCGTGCTCTCCACCCTAGCCCTAACCTTTCCCTGTTCCCAGCCCTAGGGTGCCTTAGCATCTTGCTCCTGACCTTCCCGGGTGACGGTTGTGTGTTCTTGTTGGGTTTCGAGGTTCGTTTTGCTTGTGTGTGCGTTTTCTTCTCTTGTTTTTGCTTCTATGGCTTCCCACAGGAGAAAACAACCCGCCCCTAGCAATGCCCCAGCTTCTTCCTCGACCCAACGGTTGATACCTTTTGATAACACTACGTTTGTATCTCTAGAGACTGTCAATCGGTATAAGGATCTCCTTCCTAGGTCTCCTTTTCCTTTCCGCCCCCTAGTTGGTCCAACCCGTTTTCAAAACCACATCAACTCCATCGCACAGCTTCTTGCACATCACAACCTTTCCGCCCTTGCAATCGAGAGTGACTGCTTCAACAATCAGCTATCTAGTACCAAAGCAGTTCACGAGTTCTATGCTAATCTGCGCTAGAACTATGATTCGATTGTTCCCCCGCCAAATACCGAAATAGTCCTAACATCAATGATCGCCGGTCGTCGGTTTCAACTCTCCGAGGAGACTTTCAATCTCTATCTTGCCGGAGACGAAGAAACCACTACTTGGCGCCGAGGCTATGACAAGTATTTTGATCTTTTGGACCCAGAAGACTTTTACAAACATCATGAATTGACTTTACCGGATATTCATCAATATTTGAAAAAGCCTGACGTGGCCTATAAGAAGCGGTCCACCCTTCCCTCCTCCTCCCTTGACCTCCGGAAGCACATCCTAGCCCTTGTGCTTAACTACAACATCCATCCGAAGCAAAATCAAACAGATATTGCGGAAAACACAATGGTTTTGATGTATTGTTTGTTGAACAACATCAGTGTCAAGTGGGCTCGTTACATTCTACATCATATGACCTTCTTTGACAAAGGCAAGAACACCAAGGGCACCCACCCTCCCTATCTAACCTTGATTTGTGGTCTCTTCCAGTTTGCAACTAAGAAATCACTCTTTTCCGATTACCATTACCCAGTTGCTCGAAAGGGAGTGTGCATTAGTGAAACCACTCTTTTGAAGTCTGTACCTGCCCCTGGTGCTTCTGGCTCTGCCTCTACCTCCGCCTCTGCTTCTGGTGCCCCTCCCACCTCCACCCAGGCTCCACCCCCGCAGCCCCACCCTCACCCTAGCCGTGCGTCTTTCAGAGCATCAAATGAAACCCTTCTGGGTTACATGATACATGCACAGGCGTACAATCTCCAGGACCAGGAGCACCTTCATCAGGATTTATGTGCCATCATGTCTCACATGAATCTATCCTGCTCCTCACCCTACCCAGTTTACCAGCCATATCCGGGTAGTGCTTATGCCTCCTATGTCTATGAGCAATACTTCCCTGCTCCACCACCGTTTGCTGCTGAGCCTTCCGCTGCTGCTCCACCTCAGTATCCCTCCAGTAGCTCTACTCCTACTTATCTACCGCTACCTGCTGGCCCCCTGGCCACTCTGCTCGCGTCCTTGGGGGACTCTGCTCCATCCTTTCCGCAGGCCCAGGAGCTCCTAGCTCTTGGCATGTCGTGGGCTGAGCAGAATGCCCACTGGCCTGGTCGCTCTTTTGGTCCTGCTGACGAGGACATGCCCGACCAGGCTGAGGATGCCGACGAGGATGTTGATGATGCCGATGATGCTGATGGTGATGGTTCTTATGCCGAGGATAGAGATGCTGGTGCTGGCACAGTTGCCCCGCCTTCGGATGGTGATGAGGACTACAACCCAGGCGATGACGAGGACATAGTTGACATAGATAGCTTAGATGTCTAGGAGGTTGTCTTAGATTAGAGTCAAGCATGTCTATTATATATATCTTTCTAGACTCTTTTGTATAAGCAACATCCTGGCACATTAGTCTGAGCTGTACTATTTTCTTTTTTCTCTGTTTTCTCACTTTTATGGTTGTAGTCGCTTATGAGAACATATGTCTGAGTTGGAATATCATTTCTACACTTTGGCTATTTCATCCGTGTTATCTTATGCTTGGTGTTTGATGAGCTATATTTTGATTCTGACTTGGATTGTATGTTTCTCCTCTATGGTTGTATGCTAAATGCCTTTACAATGTTGTTTATCATCTTTTGCATATATGTGTGGTTGAGTCTTGGAGAAGACCTAGATTTTTCTCTTCTACAACCCCTTCCTTTTTGATAATGTCAAAAGGGGGAAAAATATCTCATGGTATGAAACTCAATCATATTGTTTTTATTGTGATAATACTATTGCTTTCTTGCCTAAGTGATCCTTTTCTTGTAAATTTGCTGATTGATCATATGACATGTAAGGGATTACATATTACATGGATATTGGTTTTGCTATGTATAGAAAACCTAACATGCAGGTGAGAGGAAGCATAGATTGAGGGGGAGCAAATTCCAATTGTTCTTATCATGAATCCCCCTAATTCATAAGGCAAAGGTTTAATTTTCTTATCCTTTTCAATATGTTTGAGGAATGGTTTGTCATTGTCAAAAAGGGGGAGAATGTTGACCTCGAGGTTGTACATTACCTATATTTTGATAATGACTTAACCATTCCATTCATATGTATCTAACATGTGCGTTAAAGATTGTTTGCAGACATTAGGTACATGAAAAGGATCACATATACAAGCCCTAGATTGGGCCAAGTGCAAGCCAAATTGACTACAAGTGTGCAATTTAGGATTTCCATGTAAATCACCTTAGAACATAAATGTAATCACTTGTAACGATGTATATGCTTGTAACTTAGAAGAGAAAATTGTTTGGGACAAAATTCACCAAGTGCTAATTACTTTTATTGCAAATTAGAAAATCCATTTCAGGCACTTGGTCGGTCGAGTTTCCCACCCTGAAACTCGACCGATCATCCTGAGTCGATTTTCTGAAGATTGCAATCGGTCGAGTTGTGCACTCACAGAACTCGACCGATTGGGTAGTAGGCCAATTCCAGTTGGAATGGTCGGTCAAGTTTCCTCAGGACAAACTCGACCGATCAATTCAATATCGGATTGCCTGCTACCTGATCGGTCGAGTTACACCCATTGATACTCGACCGATTGCACTGTACAGAGTTTGCAGAAAAAGTAATATGACCGTTGGTGAATTGTTTTGGGCAAAAATATAGCCATTTTCTTGAAGGAAAAATGATCACTTTTGCACCCAAATGTCCCACAACATAAAGGGCCACCCTCAACTATAAATAGAACCCCTTGGACTTCATTCCAAGCTTCTCTTTCCATTGCAAACTTGGTTCTAGCTTAGTTGAGAGTGTTCCAAGCCCTTGAGCCCCTTTCTCTCTCTACCTTCAAGATAATTTCGTGAGTGAGATAGGTTCCTGTGTATGAGAGCTATCCTTTGTGCTATGTAAAGCTCTCCCTTCTTTCTTCCCACCTCCAAATCAAATAGAAGATTGATTGAAGCTTCTTCTCTGAGTGAAAGAGGAGTTGCTGCTGTTCTTCTCCGAGTAAAGGGGAAGATGTGTTGCTGATCTTCAAGAGTGAAGATTGATCGTTACTCCAGATCCCTTGGTGAAGGGAAAACGTGGGCAAGCTCTCCAAGTGAAGGAGAGGTGCAAGGCAAGATCAAGTAAGATAGGTAATCCCTGCAAGGCTGAAGACAAAGGTGAGATTGGGTAAGTCCTTTGTAGAAGGCTGAAGAATCTCGCTTTGTGGGTAAGTCCTTGGATAGGTTGAAGATCTTAGCTTGTGTAATTAAGCCCTTGGTTGTGTGGTTTTTGTTTCTTGTAATCTTATCGTGATATATAAGAGGACCAAGTTGCAAATCCTAGAGTCTAACCAACTCTAGGTAGTTGATTGACATCGCTCCTATGTTTAGGACGTGGAACCACTCTAAACCACCTGTCCAAGTGCATGATATTCATTATCTCTTATCCTTGCTTTGTATGCTAGAATAGGATATCAAATTGCTGCTTGCATTAGTTTTTGCACTTCATTTAAATTGGTGGTCTAATCGATTTTGTGAAGTGTGTGTAGCTCTATTCACCCCCCCCTCTAGAGCCCATCGATCCAACACTAACGTGGTTGAGTACACTCTTAGGCTATCTGAATGTGGAAAAACCAAGCTAGTCAAATAGTGTAAATAAGTGATGTCAATCACTTTAGTAGTGACGGGGCCTTTTTTTTCAATGGCATGAGCTTTTTACGTGCCAAAGCAAGCTTGAAAAGCATCCTCAATAGAGTAGTCAAATGAGTCCTCATTTGAGTCAAATTTAGGTCAATTAGTAACTTCCATGATCATTCTACATGAAAGAAAATACTAAGGTTCATACATAAGTTATGGACATTCCTCTTTGTTCCAAGTAGGCATGTAAATTGATATCTAGAAACTGCACATTAGATCCAGATTCGAGTCTTAAAATTTGAAGAGAAAACCTAAAATCCTTCCAATTCAAATCAGATTTCAGATATCAAAATTTGGATACATATTTTAGACCGTGTATCGAATATTGTTGTATCCATTGTGAAAAATCCAAATCCAACAAATATATACATATACTATTAAATATATATATTATTCATATATATAAATATGAAATATGGATATTTTATCATATATTTAATGTAATATTATTATTTCCTATATGATATATTTATTAAGATTAAGTGTTTGACTTTCATTTCAGATTAGATATTTATTACAAATTTGGATATTATTTGTTTGAATTGGAATCAAATATTATCACATGATATCCGTTGGGTATCCGATCAGGCTTTTTCGAATTTAGAATTAGCAATAATATCTAAGTCACATTTAATCATTTTACAGGTCCAATTTCATGACAAACTAGAAGAATTTAAATGCATGAGAAAAACTGAAAATTGTTGTAAATAACTATTCCACACATCTTGCTTGTCCTCATGCATAGAAGTAACATATATTTAGGAAAATATTTTATGAAAAGATTTTTGTCCCATTGAAGATACTAACCGATTCCAAAGAAGAGAATATAATTAGTTATGTTATGAATTTAGAATGCAAGGAAATTCTCATTTGATATCTGCCATGTTGAATTTCTTTGGTTCATGCTCATGTCTAATAGATTTGTCACATATTTTTAAGTCCATTCCTTCTGTCCTGGAGGTAACTTGATTAGTCATATTAAGGATTGTCTGGTCTCAAATTTGATCCTACAGAGTTCAAGTCTCTGTGATGATTTTTCTTGAAGATTTCTCAAGATTCAAGTAAGAAAAGAACTATTTCCTTAAGTATAGCATCTATCTAGAACATTGTAAATCTCCCCTATTTAGGAGTTGAAAAGATTTTGTTTCTCCTTCCAATTGATAAGTGAGGTAATACCACAAGACAGACACTTTGAATTATTCTTTTGCAAGTTTTTTTTTATATTTTTGTGTTGTGGTGTCTGAGGTGCTAGGACTTGCCTTGATGGAGCCAAACACTAATGAATTCATCTATTAGGATTGACTCTCACTCTGGTTCATTGCCATTTTTAATTTCCTTTTCTACACTCCTAGTAGTATTTCAATTTAATTTTTTCAAGAGGCTCTTTCTTGGTTTGATCCTATCCAATGTCAGTTACCCGAATATCAAAATCTCATTAGAACATCAGCAAAAAAAATCTAAAAAGCACAACATGAGATTAATATTTTAACCATTGTAGTTCCCTATGATTACACTTTCTATAAGAGAAAGAAGATTTAATTCCAAATAAAATCAGTGATCTTAAAATTATACTCTCCTAATAAAAATTATACAATGTGAATACTAAAGGGATTTGATTTGTCAAAAAATTTCAAAAATTCAATTAAACCGTTTGATTTTGGGAAAGAAGAATCAATTTTGCATTGCATTTGGTAGACAAAATTTTTTCACAAAATATCTTGTAGTAGTTCTTTTAGAAGATAAATTAATTATGAAGCTAAAAGAAATTTTGCAGTTAGAAAAGATATTTCAAAACTAAATAAAGAAAATATAATATGGAGTAAGGAATATAAATGTCTTTGTTTGTTGCTCCCCCACTCCATAGTATAAAAGTTTGCTTGTCCTTAAGCTAAGAGAAAATTAGAAAAATTGGAGTGAGAGATAATTCAATGTGGGGTTTTTTCCTGATGTAGCTAGCATGCATGGATGATTGATTGGTACGGGATCACCCTATTTTAGAGATGAAATGTTAGCTTATAAATGTAAATTTTTAAGTCAAAGGGATTCTCAATATCTCAATGAGTGATGGAATGACAGCTCTAGTGAAATATCTTGAATGCATCATAGGTGCTTTAAATCCTCCATCATCTTGTAAGAAGAGGCTGACAAAATGTGGATAAGCACTACACAACTTTAGAAAGAAATCTTACACATAAGCTCACAAAATATCATCATGGTTCTTATATTGGATTGTATGTTCTTCTTCCATGTAGTTTACAATGATAATGAACATATATAATGTATGATTTGTTTCCCTCATGATTGGGCACAATGTACAGGATAACAAAATGAGCATGTGTGATCAGCTACCTATGCGACATCCCAAAATTTGACACATTTAATTTAGAGTTCTTAATGGAGTTTTGTGATAAAATTTAAGTAATGCATTTAATGAGATAGCCCCAACTTATATAATTTCATTTAAATTATGGAAATGATATATCTGGTTCTTATGTGCACTAAATAACTCACCTTTATCTTAATATGAAAAAAATATAATATAACTATTTTCTTTTATCTTTCCTAATATTATCTCTTCATTTATGCATAAATTCTAATAGTAAGTCCTTGAATGAGTAATAAATCCTAGATTTTGATACTTGAACTCAACTAATTCACTAAGTAAAGGACCCATTAGTTGTATCACATCTTTTAATATCAATATATTAATACCATGACATATATTAAATTCATGGACAAAAGTATATCAAAACCTAAAAAAAATTGAATATGAAGATTTTAGACTCCTTTTTTAATCTACGGTTCAAATTTGAGGTCATTTTGACTTTTTTACCCCTTAACTTAATTTGAGAAGATCCTATATATTTATTAGTTGAATTTAGTCAAAACATCTCTGATAACCTTTCTAATTTGTAGTTCTAATTAAATCCCTAACACATAGGCCCTTGCTTTTCTATATGGATGTGGACTCTCTTTGAGCCATTGGATACCTTTGAATGGATCATGACCTGTCTCCTACCTTTGATACGAGACTAAGAACAAAAAAAATAGTGATTGGTTTCCTCTTCCCTCATAATCTCCTATTAATTGTGCTCCATTCTGACTTCACCCTCACTTTATCTCACCCATCTGACCTCTCCAATTCTAGGTTTGTGGACTTCCTTTTTAACTAAAAAATTCCCATTAGGTCTGGGACTCCCCTAACTACCCCGAAGTCACATAACTTGCCCTATCCTTTGCACCTAAATGTTGGAGTTCTTAGAGCACCACCAGACCCAGAGTTTTCCTCCTCTTCTTCTAATTTCATCTTCAGCCCTTTGACCCACCTTAAATAACTCAATTTTCATCTCTGAAGATAATGACCTAGTTCTCAAAGATCCAGCCACCCTAACCCAAATACATCGATGGTACACATCATCGTCACCCCCTAATCCATTTCTCATGTCTAGTTTGCCTCACATTTTCCCCAAATGTCGTATCCCATAGCCGATCCGTAGATGCTTCCCAACGTTCATCAATCGAACTCTTCAATGGTCCTTCAGCCCAAGAAACTATATTTTTGGCTCCAAATAACATTTGAGATAGTTTCCCTTAAACTTCATAGATGTTTTCATACCCAAGTTCTTGTGATTATAGTTCCAACTGTGTCCCCTGTTTCTCATGTTCTTCTGATGACTCCATGAACATACTATCTCTTCCAAACTCATCTCAGTTGACATGTCTCTACCTCAGTCCCACAAGTCTCTTTTTGACAAGTCAGATGGAATTTGGGTGTCATTCTCCCAATTTCAATCACATGTACCTCTCTCCATGGTTACGTTTTTGGGCTTAGTGCTCCTCTATGTCCCAAATCTTGAGCCTTATCTTGTTGGCTTCGACTTAGCATGAAGAATCATCCAGTGACTTCCTTTTTCATAGTTGAGCATTTTCTCTTGATTTTGTGAAAGACTTTTTTTTAAATTGGCCATTCTATTCATCCTGTGGCCTGGGCTCGATCCTGGGACCTGTCGTTAACAAACTGAGTGTCTAACCATCTTGGTGTGTTCAGTTAGACAATTTTGTCAAATACTTAACATCTCAATGAGCAAAGAGGAAGATCCATGGGAGGGTTTTTACCTCTCTGCTCATGTGGGCTAAATTGACATATTTACATTGCAAAGATAATATTTGCATTTTATCTTCCATCTTATCACATTACCAAGCATACTAGATAGGAGGACCCCCAACCAATTGGCCTTGACTGTTTATCCAACATCAACATGGGGCTCGGTCTAGTGACTAGTGATTTGGAAATTATTACCCACAAGGTTTTTTCCAATGTTTTCTAATTGGTTGATTATTTGAAAATTCACAATAAATCAATAGTCAATTAGAAAATATGTTGAAATACTCTTTGGAAAGGACTTTTGATAAGAAATCTGATTCATACCATGTTTTCCTAATGACCTAACATTAGGGTTTCTAATATTAATTAAGATGATAATTAATATAAAGCATGTTAGTTTTAGGTGACTTAGGATTGACTCAAGATTAGAGGGGCTCAGTTAGGATCTTTAGTGCTCCTGCTAAATGGACCATCATGTTGTGTACAATTACTTTAGTTTGTGTTTGTTATTTATATTAGATGCACATGATTATATATTTATGAAAGAATTAACTCTTTTTAAGTGATGCATTATATCTACCCTGATTTGTGTTTTCTATATATTAGAGTTAAATTATCATTTTCAATATGGTATCTTTATGATCTTCTAATGTGCTCATGTTAAAACGGAGTAATCGCATCGTGATAAACATTTAAGTTCAAGGTTATGTTAATCTTTAGATTAAGAATCATATTATAAGAATTGATTAAGTTTATATGCTCTCATAATCACAGACCTCAAGTAGTCATCATGGACATTCATAGCCAATCATGGGCTTTCCTAACAATTTATGGGTTTCCTATCATTATGTTCCCTTAAGTGGGCAATCATAGAGAGATGCATATTTTAATTATTCAATTATTTATTTATATAAAGAATTTATTTCAAGAATGTTTAAGTTAATGTTCAAGTGAATTTTAGTTAAATTCAAGTGTAATTATGTTTCTTATGCTATAAAGTTCCAGTATCATTTACTAGTGTGATGTTTTTCTCTTTTGCATGGTTGAGGATGTGATGTCCCCAACTAGTAAAGGAAGGACATTTTAAAAATGAGAAAGCCAAGGGTTAGAAGACCTTCAAACTCAATTTGGTGGGGTTCCATCTACCTTAGATGATCCTATTATTTAGAATGTTTCCTATTATGTTCTAGTTATATCTAGTTGATGCATCTTAGATCTGATGAAGAAGGTAGTTGTACTATTAATATCAAATGAACATGGTATGAATCTTTTTGAGACAATGTATGGTGATTTATTTATTTGTAATGAGTAACATGATGTGACATCCCCCTTCAAGATAATTTGTTCAACTCAGTTGTCCTATGTATCCAAAAGTGGGGTGTTACAACCAAGGCCGACAAGGTGAGATATTTTTCTATTATTTCGATTCCTTGAATCATTATTATACTAAAAGAGGGTGTCAGTAGTAGTGTATAGAGGGAAAGATCCATGATGGGCATGCCTATTACTTTCACTTGGTTTCTTCTATCCTCTTGAACTTGTATGTGTACTGGGATGGAGTTGCGATCCCACGATCTCCTCTATTATCATCCAATTCTTCTTTTCCATTAAGGGGTGAGGGAGTAGGGACTAATGCCATCATTATCCATTTGAATGGTCATATTAGATTTGAATGTTATAACCCACGTGAGGTGTTCCTTCATTTCTTCAACATCCAAGGATGCTAAAACAATTGTTTTCAAGGTAGAACAATAAAAGAAAGGAAGGGATTAATTTTATTGCTACATACATACATACATACATACATACATACATACATACATACATACATACATACATACATACATACATACATACATACATACATACATACATACATACATACATACATACATACATACATATGCCGACAAGGAGTGGCTCAAGTGGTCAAGCATGGTGTCTCCTCACGAAGGGACCTGGGTTCAAATCCCAGTTGTCGCCTTGGTTTACCACCCTCTTAAACATTTGGCCTCTGTCATGGGTGTGGGAGAGGGGGATAGAATGCCTCTCTTTATCCCATACATACATACATACAAGGAGTGGCTCAAGTGGTCAAGAACAGTGTCTCCTGACAAAGGGATCCAGGTTTGAATCCTAGTTGCCGCGTTGATTTACCACCCTCCCAGGCGTTCGGCCTCCATCACAGGTGTAGGAGAGGGGCGTGGATAAATCTTTATCTCTTAATCCCATACATACATGCATAAATGCATGCATACCTACATACATACATACAATACAAAAATTACCCACATACATCCACTTCCCTAGGCTCCGACGATCGTCTTGGCTATCCAAGTCCCGGGCATGGTGCCCACGCCATCGACCACCCCGGCCGAAGGTGTCCACCCTCTCACATCACACACCACCCCACCCAACAAATCCACCAACCCGCCCATTGATGGGATTTGAAGAGAGAGATAATACTGATACTAGAAACCTGAACCCTAACCCTAGGGGGAAGGCATCTAGGAAAGATGAGAGGATCATAAGGGGAGCCGATGAGCCTAGACCCAAGTGCTTAAACACCCGCTGCCATGGGAGGAGAAGGAGGAATGCTTCCCCGAGTCGAGATGAGAGGAGGGCCGAGTCATGGTCGACCTAGATGAAGAAGAGTTCACCCGCATGAATATATATGGGAATTTACCATCATGCTATACATGATAAGTAAAAGACCCTACTATCCGCATATCAATGCTTGGATGCGGAGAACTTGGGGGCCAAAAGGTTCATTCGAGTTGTTGTCGTGTGACAAGGTGACCTTTTTGGTGTGATTCTCCAGCGCCGCTGACAAGAAGATGGTCTTGGACTTGGGTCTGAGATGGTTTGATGGCCAACTGGTCATTACCAAGGATGGAGATGAATTGAAACGGGATGTGTTTGCCACTATCCCTACTAGGGTCTCTCTAAAATTGTTTGGAAGATCTTAGACTAGACACTCAGCTAGAACCATTGTAGCTGGAATTGGCAAGGTGCTTTTCATAGATGAACGATCTCTAGAGCATGATACCACAAGGGTTATGGTGGACATTAATGCAGAGGACAAACCGTGAGGTAGTCTGGCTGAATGTGCATGGGCACGAGGCTATTCCAGTTGAGGTTGAGTTCAACTACTAACCACCAAAGTGCAGGAGCTGCAAAGCCTATGGACATAATGATGCAAGTTGTGATGAAATGAAGGTGCCAGATCAGACCAGGAAGGAATGGAGACTTAAAGATGCCAAAGAGACTAGACAAAATAGTGAGGGAGATCCGTCCAAGGAGCCAGTGAAGGTAGGACCATTAGCAAGGCTGCTGAAGAAGATACAAGCACTGTGGTCATGCTGGATGTGGCGGAGGTTGGTTTCAAATATGAGTCACCGACTGATGGGTAGGATACTAAAATATGAGTAGACAAAGAAGGGGGATCTCAATACCAATAGGAAGAAGTTGAGTTCACTCCTCCATCTAGGAGAAAGGGAACAACAAGAGTAGGGATCCCAAAAACACAAGGAGTAGGATCTATCCTAGATTCTACTAACAAGTTTGGTACTCTTAACGAGTCATATGAGGAAGAACCAGAGCAGATTGCACAAAGGAGAAAAGATGATCTGAAAAAGAATGGGAATAAGAAGAAGGAACCACCCTGGCATACTCGGGAAAATATAAATCTTTAATATGTCCATACTCATGTGGAATATAAAGGGTGGGTGTGACAAGAACAAAAAGAAGGAGGCACATGAATGGATTGCTCCTAGTGGATCCTCTATTGTAGAGTTGGTGGAAATCAAAATCTAAGAGAAGAACAAACAAATCATTGGGTACTTGTTTCCATAGAGTTGGGAGTACGTGTCTAACTTAGAGCATTTTGAGTTGGAGAGAGTGTGTCTGGCATGAAAACCTAATGCATGGACGATGGTAGTGGTAAAGATGTTTGATCAACATATCACTGTGATTGGTTGAACAGTCGGGTTGCACATGTGTCAGACAACAGTATACATCCATAATGATGCCAGAAGAAGACAAGAGCTTTGGGAGGATTTAGCATTGCTTTCAAGACAGCTAAAGATACCCTAGATGGTGATAAGTGATTTTAATAATGTTAGACTACAAGGAGACAAGAAAGGAGGTAGATTGGCTCTAAGAGTAGTGATTGATGTTTTTAACATGGCCATTGATAGGGTTGAGCTAACTGAGCTTCCCATGATAGGTGGAGACTTGTTTACATGGAGTAATGAACAAGATCTAGAGGATAGGATAGCTAGCAAGCTTGATGGGGTATTAGTGAATGAGGAGTGGTTAAAGATTTTTCCTAGTGTACAGGTGAAGGCGGGAGGGTCTGAGTTGAGTGATCATGCTCTTGCTAAAAAGTTGGCAAACACAAAGGCAGCTTCAAAAAGATTGGTTAAGGAGGAAGTGAATATCCCCAATCTAATTTCTGAGGTAAAGAAAGATTGTAGAGAGGTACAAAGACTTCTTCTTGCTGATCCCCTTGATGAGGAGCTGATTAGAAAAGACTAAGAATTGAAGCTGATGCTTGAAGATCTTAAGAAGGCATACAAAAAAATCTACTGGAAAAGAAGCAGAGAGAAGTTGATGGAAGATGGAGACAGAAACACAAAACTCTATCATATAGTAGTGAAAAGGAGGGAGGTAAGTAATATAATTTCTAAGTTGATTGATGCAGATGGGAAAGTGGTCAACAGGCAGGAAGACCTGGAGGAACAAGCAGTGCAATTCTACAATGACTTATATAACAAACAATTTGAGTTGGATGTGGTGGAAGAGGAGTTAGACTAGGGATTCAAGCTCTCTAGAACAAATAATAACATTATAACGAGAGAGGTGAATGACCAGGAGGTAAAGGAAGCTCTATGGAGTATTGGCTGTAATAAATCACCAGGATTAGATGGTTTCAATGCTTTTCTCTATAGGGCTACATGAGATATTATCAAGGATGACTTGGTGGAGTATGTGAAGTGGTTCTTGAGGGGAGGTAATATGGTGAGATAGGTAAATCATTCTTTCTTAGTCCTTATCCCAAAGAAGAAGATTATGACCTCACTTGCTTATTTTAGGCCTATTGTGTGCTGCTCAGTCCTATATAAGATCATTGCTAAAATACTGGCAGCAAGGTTAAGGTCCATTGTACCCTTTCTTATTTCTAAAAATCAAGGTGCCTTTATAGCATGAAGGAGAATTAGTGAGTGTGCTATTGTTGCTAATGAGTTCTTGGTTGATTACAATGTGATGAGAGGAATCAGGAAAGCTTGTCTGAAGCTTGATGTGTCCAAGGCATATGATAGTGTTAGATGGGAAAAATTGTGGTGGATCATGAAGTGGGTGGGATTCTCCAAACTATGGATTGGATGGATAAATAATGTGTTGGCACTAGCTATGAGTTTGTTAGTTCTTATAAATGGCATGTCAGCGGGACTGTTTAAGGGAAGCAATGGACTGTGACAAGGGGATCCTATTTCACCTCTCCTCTTCACTATTGTTATGGAGTATTTTACACAGAAGAAGAAACTGGTGGAAGACAAGAGGTTGATCATAGCATACATAGTTCAGAGTATGAAAGTGATGCCATTTAATTTTTGCAGATGATGTAATTGTATTCATAGAAGCCAAGGCTAGTATGTTGGCAGAGCTGAATATACTTTTGAGAAGGTATGGGGAGCAAACAAGGATGTGTATGGATGTGAACAAGACCCATCTCTATCTGCCCAAGAACTGTTACCAAAGTGAATCTAGATTGCAGGAAGCTATGGGAGTGGAGTTGGGTGAATTCCTGACCAATTATTTGGGGGTTTCCCCTTGCAGGTGAGAATTTATAGGTAAAAAACTTTGCAGAATGCATTGACAAGTTGGATGAGATTATAGCAAGATGGCCTTCCCAAAAGACTTCTATGGTTGGATGAGTAGTGCTTACCAGGTCACCTATTGAGGGTCTCCTTATGTTTTTGGTACGACAAGGTGAGATCCCAGGAGTAGGGTTGGATAGGATGGAGATGAAAATTTCAAACTTTATATGGGAAAGTGAATATCACCCTATGCGATATGCTAGATTGGCATTCCCCAAAGAGGAGGGTGGCTTGCATCTAAAAACCCCAGGTACATTGCTAGATGGGGGACGCTGAGGAGAATTATTTATACTAGGATGAAGCACCATGTGGAGTAGATGGATGAGAGAGATACCCACAAGGGTTGGACTTTCAGTCAAGAACACGTGAGGGGTATTCATGTACCATTCACATGATGTGGAATCTTTAGCCTAAGATTAAGAACATGTTTGTACCATGTCTAGTAGGGGATTGGAGAATGATAAATCTAAAGGAGGATCTTTGGGAGGTCACAAGAATAAGAGCTGAAAGGAACAGGCTGATGGAGCAAATATGGTTAGGCAAACATGTACCCAAGTGGTCCATGTGTGTCTTCAAAATTCTTCATGGTGCACTGACGAATCTGGACAAGGTACATAGGTGGAACAATGAAACTTCTATGATATGATTGTCATGTAATCAAGAGGAGGAAACTCATGATCACTTGTTTGGGTGCTACAAATTCATTGTGGATGTTTGGAAGAAGACATGCAATGACCTTGATCTGTGAGTTGAGCTAGCTGACGAAGCTAAAAGAATGATCAAACACTACGGGACTAGGGATAAGAAGAAGCTCTTGTTTTCTGCTATGTGTTTCATATATGGAATGAAAGAAATGAACATAGACACAAAGGTACAGCCAAGAGTGCGAGTAGTATTTTTGTAAAAAATTGTAAATGTGTGAAGCACAAACTATGTGTTAGATAGATGTATGAGTTGTTGATAATAGTGTCATGTAGAAAGGGCTATATGTAACTCTTGACCTCCTATTTGTATAGGAGGGAGTCAGAATATATTTACCTAATTCCAGTATATACATACATACAATTATAAGAAGAATTAGATCACCTTTGCAAATATCCTTTCTATTTAGTTTAATGTCATTCCAGAGTTTTGTTTGCTCCTTATAGATTTGGGAGGATTTTAAGAATTCTAACATAATTATTCTAATTCATGTACATGCATGAGATATTTTAATCCATGCTTATATAAATCAAAGTTTATATTCTTAATCTTCCAATGTCCTATGTGTTCTAGTTGGAACGGAGGATGAGAATCCCTACCATAAATTAGTTTCAAATGGGGCAGAGCCAATAGAAGTTTTAAAAAGGTCATGTAAGCCCACATAGAATTGATAATCTTAACATACCAATTTTTTTGGCTCCTATTCACCATTTATTCTAAGATTTGTTTAATTTTTCCATTAGATAATTACATTTATGTAATAGTTTGGAGATGATAAGGAGTGAATTTCTTATGTGTGATCTTGAAAGCCCATGCCTACTTCCCAAGGCTCTAGTATAGTTTTAGGAATGACTACTGGCCCCACAAACCACCTGTGGCCTTAACAACACACTCTATCCTCAGCCATGTACAACTAGGAAACAACTTCCCAACTAGTCACACATCCTAGGAAGACTTTGGGCTAAGCGTGCTTAATCACAAATTTCTTAGTGATGGGCTATCTAAAAAGAAAATGAACCTTGGTGATATGGATAGTGCAATCATTCCTCTTTAGATCATTTAATCAGAGGCCTCAAGATCTGTGACGTTACAATCTCTCCCACATAGAATCTTGACATCCTATTAAGGCTCAACTATGAGGCCTCATATTCATTCCCCATTTTAGTGTGAACCCAGAATGAACCATGTGTACCCAACTCTTGTTCACAGTTACCAACTCAAGTATGGATACATCACCACGGATAGGCCTTTGCAACATGTCTAGACTAGAAAACTCAAGACGGGCATGCCACATTCCCATGTGGGCCTGACATGCCAGAGGAGCTTTGGCTCTGATACCATTTTTAATGTCCAGACCCACTATCCAAAGCTCTAGTAGAGTTTTAGGAATGATGACTGGCCTCACAGGCCACCACTGGCTATAACTATGTGCTTTGTCCTCACTCATGCACAAGCTTGAAACAACTTCTCGGATGGTCACTAATCCTACTACTACTCTGGGATGAGTACTCTCAACCAAAATGTTTTTAGTGATAGGATCCTAAAAAGTAGACGCACCTTGGTAATATGTATAGTACAATCAATCATTTTAAGATCATTTTATCTCAAGCCTTAAGGCCTCGAACATTACAAACCCCATATTTCCTTAAGATAGTGTCAAGTTGTCGATCGACAATTTTTTTCCTCCAAGTGATATGATGCCACCCTGAATCTTGGGAAGATAGTTTTTTTTAAATGTGTGAAAATGTGCTTTGCATCACATGAAATTATTGGGATAGATTCAACCCACTCGGAAACACAATCAACGATGAGGAGAATATACATGAAACCAACATAATAAGGAAACATGCCCATACAATCCACTCCGTAGAGATAAAAAATCTCAATGTTTTGTCCCATGTTCAGAGGCATTTCATCACATCAAGCGATATTACCTACTTCTTGTCATTTGTTTCCATATTTAATAAAGTTAGCAATGCCAAAAAGTATTTCATCAATAAATTAGATTGTAGAACCTTCAAGGCTATTTTATATACTCCAAAGTGTGCCCCATATGAGGTCAAATAGTAGATCCTCATTATATCCCAACCTTCATTTTGAGAAATGCATGTCTAAATATCCCATCTAGTCCTTTCTTGAAGATATATGGATCGTACGGATAGAAGAACATTGAGTCTTAAAGGAGTTTCCTTTTTTCCTGATTGGTGATCCCTAGAGGAATGAAAATCACAAGCCCAATTGTTTTTAATGTCAGTGAATGAAGGAGTACTGAAATTTTTAACTGAAAAAAAGCCTTGTCTAGATAAGAATCATTAATAGGTAAATCATTAATGTCAGTGACAAGGTTGTGACATCCCCTGTTCTCTTTAATTTTGAGATCAAATCCTTAAAGCAGAAAGATCCAACTAAATAGTCATAGTTCTTACAACGTTTTAGCCATAAGATATTTTAAATCGGCATGAACAATATATACAATTATTTTATACCTAGTTAGATAGGATATACATTTTCCTATAGTGATGACAACAAGAAGGAGTTGTTTTTCAGTTCTAATATAGATTTCATTACTATCAGCTAACATCTTATTGGCATAATAGAAAACATGAAGAGCATTACTTTTCTTCTATCCAAGGATGGCTCTAAAGGCATGACTAATGGCATCACGCATGATTCCAAATGGGTGAGTCCAGTTTGATTCTTAGATGAGTGGAGATAAGTTTGAAATAGTTTTCAAATCATTAAAGTATGCCTTACTATCTACATTAAACTTGAATTTTCCATCGCTGGCAACTAATCTTGATAATGGTTTTGAAATCATTGAAATTGTTTTATAGTTTTTTTTTGTAAAATTGGGTGTCTCCTAGGAAATTACGTACATGGAAGATGGAGGTGGTAATTTTGAAATCATGTCTACTTTTTCTTTGCCAACAACAATACTCTTGGTAAGATGATGTTGCCCAAAACTACTCCTCATGTTACCATACAATGGAAATTTTTCCAATTTGAAACTATGCTTGTTTCTTGACATCTCTATAGTACCACAAATGAGTTATGAAGGCATGAGTCAAAAACATTACTATAAAATGAAATTTCATTCATGAAGACTTGCACTACATCATCAATATAATCAAATAAAATAGAAGCCATGCATCATAAGTTATTAGAGCATTGCAAACCAAAATGATTTTTTCAGTATATGTATGTTCCATAAGAGGATATAAAGGTGGTTTTCTCTAGGTCATTCAAATGGATTGACATATGGAAAATCTAGGTTAACCATCTAAGTAACAAAAGTATGAATTATGAACAAGTTTTTCCAATATTTGATCAACGAGGCCTATATGGAAATGGTCTTTCCTAGTTTATGGTGTTAAGTTTTCTATAATTGATGCATATTTACCAACAAATGACAATTCAAATAGCTAGGATTTTGTTTTTCTCATTCAGAACCATCATAGTTCCTCCCTTTTTTGGGCAACATACACCAGTCTAGACCAAGTACTATCCAAAATATGATAGATTATATCAACCCCTAAGAGTCGAATAACTTCTTTTTGCACTATTTTGTTTAGGGTGGGGTCCAAATGTTGTTGGTTCTCTTATTGAAAAAGCATCTTCTTTGATTATGGGAATCCTATGCTTAAAAATAGAAGTATTTATCCCCTTAAGATTTTCTATAGAATATCCAATAGATTTAGTATGATTAGCTAGTCTAGCTAAAAGTTGTGATTCTTTATCTTTTAAAATTTGGTCCTTAATAATCACTACTATCCTCTTCTTATTATCTATATAAGAATACTTCACTCCTAGTGGTAATGGCTTCAATCCAAATTTGGTAGATAAGTTTTTCTAGAGTTGATAGTTGTGATATCTCCTTGTTCATACAGTAGTTCAAGCTCGATGTGACCATAAAGTACCAAATATTCATCATCAAGTATTTCCAAGATTTCTATGATGTCTTCTTCTGCATTATGAACTATAAAATTGTGACCATACTTAGTTAAAAATGCATCAAGCGGATCTTCTAATAAACTCATTGTCTTGTTCCTTTATAAATGCATATAACCCATCTAGGAAGTAAGAAGACTCTACAATTGCGGGTCTATTCATAGCTTGAAAAACTTGAGTTCTAGGTGATCAATTCCCATTCATATAGTGTGGATTCCTTCTACCGCATTTGCTACTGCTTATCTGTAGCCAGAAAAGGCATGTCAAATATGATCGGTATTTGAGGATCTTATCTTATGTTCATAATAATAAAACCATAAGATCAAAAATGTTTCACCATTCTTATAGGTACATATTAATGACTCCGAATAGTTTTCTATAAAATCTACGAGATATTTGTATGGCCATGGATAAATGCCTCATACTAATAAGCCCCATGTGAGTAGCTAAGGATAAGGGCATATTGCTAATATTAGAACCTAGGTCTACCAATCCATATTTGGACTATGTTACCCTAATAGTACAAGTAAGGAGAAAGAATCATGGGTCTTTGACCTTCACTATCATCTTTTCTTGAATTATTCAAATAGTAGTTTCTACTAAACTGCTGGTTTTGACAAAGTTAGTTATACATTTCTTGTAGAGGATGTCCTTAAAGAATATGCTATAAGATGGTTATGGTATCAATCAAAGTAATGTTATTGAGTAATTTCTTAATGATTCAGTACAATCTTAATAACATTCTTCTTATAGGAATTTCTTAAGGGCCTTCTTTCTGGATAAGGAGAATGAGTTGTATGTGTAGGGTTTTATGGGAAAGCAATGTTGGTTATATGTCTTGAGAGTCATCATGTGATGATTGTAAAAGGGATATTCTGTATTTGATTTGATTATTAATTAGAGGTCATTCCACTAATTATTTTTGTTTCAGTATAGATATAATGAAGAAACCTAATAACTTCCTTAGAGTGTTTTGACTTGATGACATATGGTTTGGGTTGAGGACCTAAACATGAGATCATACATAATAAGAGTATTCATTCTTGTTATTTTCCTAGTTAGTTCTTGATATGGATTTTTAGGAGAACAATAATACACAACACTAGCATATATGGTGAGTGGTGACTATTTCATTTTAGTCATGATATTACATATCAACATAGATACATGGGTTCTTGTTAAAGAACAAGTTGAACATGATAGACCCACCCTGTGACTGACACATGAAAGTCATGCAATGACATGATAGAGTCATATGTCAATGTGAGAGTGGTGACTGAGATCCTTAGACATGAAGTCACTACAGTAATCACATGTTGTTTTGTGTGCTTTGGCCACTAGCCCAATGTTCTCTGAATAAGTGTTGCCAAAAAGGTAGTGATTGGGTGGACTGTGATACATGGTGATTGTTGTAAGTGATGTAGATGGAATTTGTTTCTCCTTAAGGAGTGATATAGTGACCAATTGATAAGTGAGACTATGAAATACATGACCATGCTCATGTGAGTCATTTATGATATCAAGCTTATAATATCTTGATTAGTTTTCTCTAGTTCGAAGGACATAGATTGAATGATAATATGATGGAATTCCATGCCTCTATTTCAAACTAGATATTTGTAAAAAATATATTATATTGCCATGTAAACATTCTTTTCTTTACATGTCGTAGTTGTTCTCTAACTTACTCTTATTACGTGAGTGGAAATGATGTGTTGTTAACACCAATCTTTTCTTGTGAGGTTTTGAACATCACTACCAACGTAATTAGGAGCCTATTATGTCACACACATAAGGATGCATTAAGGAATTGAAGTTTGTGATCAAACATATGATTAGAATCCTTCTTGAATCATAAATAGGTTGAGTTTCTATCTAGTCAGGGTTAATGGAATGTCCATTTAGCTCATTAAATCGGTTGGTTCACTGGATTAATAAGATTGTCAATTGGTTGGTTGAAGTTTTCACTAGTTTGGCTTAGTCATCCTATTGGAATTCAACAAGAAAGGCTTAAATTAGGAAACCAATTCTGATTTAGATCTTGAATGACCTAGTCATCCAATAAAATATCTTGGTTGGCCAGTCAAAATTCAAGATCTAGATCTGGACTGACCCAGTCTGTGGATCAGGTGTCCCAGTCTGTAGATCGAAATTCCACTCCTAGTTTTCAATACTAGAATATTTTTAAGATTGGAACTAGAAAAGTGACTGTAAAAAGGGGGCGTGTGCGAAAGGGTGGAGACAACACTTGAGAAAATTTGTGAGATGAGTTGGTTATCAAACTTCTCTTTTAGAGATAGAGGAATTTTCCCTAAGGAAGACTGGCCAAAATAGGACAAGAGGGAGTTCTAGTACAACTAGTGTGTTGAGCACTCCTATTTTTCTATAATTTGGTGGCCAAAGTTGCGGTCCATGTCTCCCTCATCTGTGTGGATGAAGTAGAGTCTGAGGCACACATGTGGAGGCTTGGAGAAGATGTTCCACAATACAACAACAAGGTACTACAAACAAGACAATCATTCAACAACTCAATGGCCCATATAAATATTTCTTGGTGGTTGGTTAGGATCTAGATTCAAAAGATCAAATTCTTCACCGACAGAGACATGTCTAGTTGTTGGAAAACTAGTGTGCACATAGGTATAACCTTTATCCTTTCCCATGTATTTTTCTCACCAACCTTCTGTTGCTATGACAGATCTGACGGCTAGGTATAAAAGGGAGGAAGACATTTGCTATTATGTTGTATCCCCTTCCTAAAACCCTTATAGTAGTATCAGTGGTGATGACATATGCTTTTAATGCCAGTTTGGATATTGATCCACAAACATTTTTTGAAAAAATTATGTGCAAAATTGTATCCATGTTAATAATCTAATATCATATAAGATATGATATATAAGTACTACATTTACCTATGAGACACCTTGAAAATCATTTTTTTTGGTGGATGTGAATATGGAAATTAGATAATTTTGGTGTGATTTAAAACATGTAATATTGCTATTTTGTTTTTGATAAAACATCATATAACATGTGTATGACTTGCAAGACATGCCTATCTCGATACATTCTTCATGTAAATTTGAATTATGCAATTAAATTAAGGATGATATGAAGACATCATCAATGGACCATGGTGGAAAGGAGGAGATTATCAGAAGCCCACACAAAAGCGGATGGTCTTTGGAGGGTTCATGATCAAGAAAAGATGATGAATCAATCAACAACACAAGAAGACCACCAGTTGCCCGATAGGCTATCCCAATGGGGTGACTAGAAACCCTATAAAGTGTTTGCCCCAAAATAGGGAATTCCAACTGATCAAACTAGCTTCTTTAATCAAGCAACAGGAATCACTGAAAGGGTATAATAACATCGACGCTAGATGTCTATTGCTTGTTTTTTCTATAATACTTATTGGCTCAAGATGTGGTATTACTTACCATGTCCTATTTTATCACATGTAGTGATTAGCATAATATATGATACATATAATATGCATATGTAAGGGTGATTAGATACACATGGATATTTATATAAACCATTATTATAATATCAATGTGTGAATTCCTTCCAAGTTTAGTATATATGAAAACCTTGTTCGAATAAGTGTGGCAACACCAAGAATGGTGCATCATCAATCTCTAGGAAGTGTGATAATATGTATGTAGGTATGATTAGAAGGGTACATATCTTACTATATTGGTCTTGGGTTGGACTTTCCTAGGTGATCTTAATAGTAATAAAAACCTCAAAGCATAAATATGGCATATACCTCAAATGATGATTTATTGACACAGAGTTGTGCAACCATCTACCCCATAGTTGCATAGGGTGCAATCAGTAATGGTTACCTACCTTAATAGTTAATTTGTGAGAGGGCGACCATAGTCAACTCATGACGAAATGTATTATGGATCTTGGATCACTATAATCTTCCAAATTAATAATGAGGGTTATCGATTTGAATAAAATAGAGGGATCTTGATTATTTAAGTCAAAATAAATTATTTCAAAATCAGATTTTTGAAATCAAAATTAACATTCAAGTCAATATACTAACTTTTGCAAATATATTCTGTGTAGATCAATGTCAAACACTAGAAAAAATCCTTTTCCATAGTGATCGGTCCTTGAGAAAGAAAAATAAAATGATAACTTCAATGACCGGTTCAGGTTCCTAAGCATTGTTCTTACACATTAGTGTAAGCTCTATGTGTTGGACCCACCAATACCAAATGTACCAAATCCAAACACACCTAGAGTAGAAAGGGAACTTGATAAGAAGCACATTGATGATGCTATGGACCCCAGATGAATCATGGTATGCACCATAAATCATGAGATTCAGAAGAAACATGAGAATATGGGTGTTGTTGAGATGATAACACATCTTAGAAACATATATCAAGAACATGCAAGGAAAGAAGGTATGATATCTCCAAGGCACTATTCAAGTGTAAGATGATGGAATATGATCCAAGTGGACCTCATATGCTCAAGTTAATTTGATATATGGAAAGTATTTCAAGACTAAAATAATGTTTAGGTCAGGATTTTTTCACTAATGTGATCCTACAATTATTTCCAGAATCATATATAAATTTTTTCATGAATTAAAACATGAATATTTTTAAAAAATCACTATTAGAGCTACTTGGCATGTTGAGAGCAACTGAGGAAAAATAAAAAACAAGCCCATATCCATGTTGATGGTCAGTAAAGGAAAAGGAAAGTCCAAGGGCAAAGGAAAATCCAATAAAGGTTCTAAGACTGGCCAAGATCCTTCTGTACTTAAGGTAAAATGAGGAGTTGATAAGGGAGACAGTTGTCACCTTTTTCATATGGCTAGACATTGGAAGTGATATTGATCTCTCTATGTAGAGGAACTGAAGAATAAGAAGCAAGGGATATAATTCTCCACTTAAGGTAAATGTTATAGAAATAAACTTATATACTTCATCGTGGGTATTGGATGCAAGATGTGGATCTCACATATGCCCAAATATGAAAAATCTAGAAAGAAGTGGACCCTTGAATAAAGGGGAGCTGAAACTACGTGTGTAATTGGAGCAACAGTTTATACCAACGCTAGAGGAACCTTGTGTTTATTTTTCCTACTTGAACTTTAATAGAATTAGAGAATGGCTACAATGTACCTGCCATAAATACAAACATTATTTTGTCTTTTTTTTGGACAACTTTTAATAAAGTTTGTCAAATTTGCATTCATAAAGATGAGATCTTTTATGGCAGTGCCCCTATGTCTTATGGTATTTATTTATCAGATCTTGAGATACATGTATATAACATATATACCAGAAAGTTATAACTCAATGATTCAAACAATAATTATATTTAACACTGTCATGTACTACACATGTATATAACATATATACCAAGAAGTTATAACTTAGTAATTCAAACAACACTTATATTTGGCACTATCGTCTATGGCACATAAATGACAAGTATATTTCTAGACTCCATAAAGATGGTTATCTGGACTCTTTTGATTTTGAATCAATAGAGACATGTGAACTTATTTATCGGGAATGATGACAAAAGTACCTTTTAACAACGAGATACATAGTGACTTAGTAGGACTCATACATACTAATGTTTGTGGAACATTTAGCAAAAATTCTAGATTTGGGTGTTGATAATTCATCACTTTTATTGATGAATCCAATAGATTTTGTTATACATATATAATGAAACACAATTCACAATCATTTGAAAAGTTCAAGGAATCCATGAATAAAGTACAAAATCAACTTGGCAAAAGAGTTAAAGCATTTTGATCATACTGAGGAGGTGTATACTTAAGCTAAGAGTTTGAGTTCCCCTTGAGGGATTGTGGCATTGTATTACAATGGAATCCACATAGAACACAACAACATAATGGTGTGTCAGAAAGAAGAAATAATGCCTTTTCGACATTTTATTATCAATGCTAAGTTTATATTATCTTTCAATTTCCATTTTTGGGACATGCTCTTGAAACAACCATGTTTACACTTACATTACTACCTTTCGAATTTGTTGAAAAGACACAATATGAGATATGGAATGGGAAATGTCCCAATATGTCTTTCATGAAAATTTGGGGATATGAAGCTTATGTCAAGGAATATTTATGTGAAAATCTTGGACCAAAATGGGATAAATGTATCTTTGTTGACATACATGATTGACAAAGTGCTAAAGAGGTTTATCATGCATGATTATAAGATAGGGAACTTACCCAGAATAAGTCTCTCTAAGTCTCAATGTCATATCTCTTTGGAAGAGTGAGCACGCATAAGTACAATTCCATATGACACATAAAATTGGATTGATGATGTATGCAATAATATATGTGTTCTTAGATGTTTTTCATGCTTTGTGCATGACGAGCATGTACCCGTCATATCTTGGTGATGGTCATTCGATAGCAGTAAAGCCCATTTTGGTAGGGTCTAATTAGGGTACAAAATGTATTTTAAAATGTATAAAGATTAAAAATAAAAAGTTTAAACTACCAAAAAATTATTTAGTTTGATGTAACTGAAACTCCTATCTTTTATTTTCATCTATTTGGTTGACGTAACGAGTAGAGTTAACCTGCGATTTCACAAATATTACGTAATCGGGGTTACTTTGCAAAATAATCTGACCCACATAGTTAGAGAGGGAGAGAGTGGGAGGGACAAAGGGAGGGAGGAGAGAAAGTGTACTGCGGTCAGGCTTTCTTACACGCAAACCCAACACACTTTTTTCTCGTACTGCAGTCGAGCTATAGGTGTACAACTAGTGCCATAAAGCAAAAAAACATCATGTTGCGGGTACAACTGCACCTGACCACGCCCAAATCGGGGCGGTACAATTTCTGAGAATTCTATATGAAAGGGGTAGTCATATGCAATTGCAATTCCACCAACTACATCTTATTACGCCCTACCAAATAAAATATAAATTAAAAAAATATTTTGTTTAAATTCTTGCTTCTCAAACAGCACCCTACCAAAGAGGGCCTAAATAACATCATTAAGTACTTGAGAAGAACTAAGGATCAATTCCTAATTTGTGATGATGAGGAATAGTTGGATGTAAAAGGTCAAACTAACACAAGCTTACAAAATGTAAGGATGATTATCAATCACAATATAGATTTGTGTTTTACCTAAATGGTGGAGTTATAAGATGGAAGAGTTCGAATCAAGAAACATTGGCTAATTATACATTATAGGTTGAGTACATTGCTTCCTCCAATGCAGCAAAGGAAATAGTATGGATTAAGATGTTCATTAGTGAACTTGGGGTGGTTCCAACCATTGGAGATGCAATAGAGTATTGTGACAACAGTGGATCTATTGCACAATCTAAGGAACCTAGAGCACATCAACATTCCAAACACATACTCGAGCCTTACCATCTCATACAAAAGATGGAAAAATAAGGAGATATAAAAATTCATAGAGTTCCAACTGAAAGCAATGTTGTTGATCCTCTGACTAAAGCACTTTCATAGAAGAAGCATAATAGTCATGTTTGATCGATTAGACTTAGGTTCTTGAGTGATTGAATCTAGTGCAAGTAGGAGATTGTTGGTTATGTGCCCTAAAAGACATCATCTGGTGATTATAAAAGGGATATTTTGTACTTTATTTAATGATTATATAAATAAAAATCCACTTATTATGTTTGTTTCAAAATTGAGATAATGAATAAAACTAATAATGCCCTAAGAGTGTTTTGACTCAATGACATATGGTTTGGGTTGAGGACTTGAACATGAGATCATATGTATAATAAGAGTACTCATTTTTTTTAGTTTCCTAATTGGCTATTATTGTGGATGTTTTAGGACAATAATAATACATAAGATTAGTATGTATGATGAGTGATGACTATGTCTATTTAATCATGATATTAGATATCAACTTAGATGCTTGGTGTTCTTGTTAGAGAACAACTTGTACCCAATATACCCACCTTGAGATTGACACATGGAAGTCATGTAATGACATGTCAGAGTCATATCAAAATCTGACAGTGATGACTGTGATCCATAGACCTGAAGTCACTACATTAATCACATGTTATTCTATGCACTTTGACAAGTAGCCCAATGTTCTTTGAATAAGGGCTTCCATAAAGGTTGTGATTGGATACACTATTATACATGGGGATTATTGTAAGTTATGTATATGGAATTTGTCCCTCCTTTAGGAGTGATTAACATGCCACTTGATAAGTGAGACTATCAAATGTATGACCATTCTCATGTGAGTCAATATATGATACTATAATGAACCAAAACCTAGAATCTTACCATATTCCATAACTAGAAAGGTTGTAAGATTGGTTTCCTAGATTTGACCAAACAAGGATAAAATACAACAACCTCACATATTTACATTATACTCACACAGTGGCTAAATAAAAATGTATAATATGCTTTAGAGTAACAATTGGTAATTCAATATCCAAATACTAATAATGTTCTATTATTTAAATAAATATAAAATTAAAGGATTAAATATGTTAACTTTGTAAAATATGAAATTTCGTGCATAATAATAATATATAAGTTTTTGGTGACATTGTGAAATTAAGGGGACTCTATGTCAAAAAATATGGAGATGATTTGCCTAAACCAAGTGGTGATATAACTCACAAAAGTAAATCTCAAAAATGAAATACCATGGTGAAAATGTGTTCCTTGGGTCCCAATTAGCTTGGCTTCCAAGTTTTACATTATTTGAACAATTCTAAATGCCTTAATTTTATGGAGGAAGGAAAATGAAAGTTGAACTCCAGCATATCGAATGATATAATAAATGACTTCAAAATTGGAATCTAATAAGAAAAGTAATTTTCTCCTTTCTTATTGGCCATAGAAGTTGATTTCTTATTGATGAGAAAATTAACCTTTATTAGGAGACCTAAGTCGTTATTTCTTAGAAGAATTATAATAAAAATCTAATTAAACATTTGAATTAAAAGCAATATAATAATTGTTGTGATTTGGAGTAAAATGTACCAAAATAAGTAAACTTATTTTCTACTTTATAAATGTATTTATACAATTATGTCATGATTCAGTAAACACACCCAATAATACTAACAAGGTATGTAGAGATACATTTTTTTGGTCGGAAAAAAAATGTGTTACTAAGAAAACCAAAACTTTGGGTACAAGGTTCCCCTTTGGGTAAACTAGATCCCTATATCCCCACGTAGGGGGATATTAATAGAGGATCGGAAAAACAAAAGGAAGAAAACTCCAAACTAAAAGAGGTCAGGAGTAGGACAATCTCCAAATAGAGAAAACGAATCAGAAAGGGAGGAGGAGATTCATACAGAACCATTGAAACCACCCACAAATATGCCGATATGAACCTTCAACTCGACTACCAAACCAAATAATATGTCAAACCTTGTCACTGCTCGTATGAGATAACTACCAGCTGGATCGCAAAAAAAGAGCTAAATAAGGAGGACAGGCATGCCACACCTGTCTCCTTCCTGAAGCAAGGGATCATATGCACCTGATCCTTGACTTCAAACCGAAATTAGTTACCAAACAAATATCCAATTTTAGACAAGAGACACCTTCAAAGAACCTCCCTTTAGACTTCTGCAACTGAGCACAGGCAGACCATGAAGCCACTATCATTCATAACACCCACAATATGTACTGCATGGTGAGACTCTATTCACCCACATACATCCAAAGGTTGTTTCAACTGTTGGTATCCACATTGTACCTAGCTTAGGATGCTTGTTCAAAAACAAATCCAAACACCGAAGAAGTTGTCCAACAAAGGAAAACATCTTAGATAGATCCTAAGAAATCTATCATAGGGATCTCCTCGCTCCTGGGATCCCTATTCTTTTTCTTCTTCTTTTTCATCTTAGAACCCTTGTTCACTCTGAAATCGTCCAGTACCTCCAGGTCCAGGTCACAAGAGCTAACCGATGATACTTCGTCTGAATTCCAGGTGAATTTTTGGTTGTATTCCAGGGCTAAACCGGTGTCAACCACCAATTGTTTCATGCATTGGGGTGTAACTCTCAAGTTGGATAAGAATAGCTCCCAATCCAGGTTCAGTGATTCATTGCCCTCTACTGGAGAATAGCATCGCATATCCAGTTCTGGCATTACACAAGGAATGCCTTCTCCTTCCTTATACTCTGCTTCTGGGATTGCTCTTGAACTCACTACATGAGTAGAGTGATCCATGTTCTCCTCGACAACTCGTCGAGAACCTTGCCTTCTGTTATTCTTCCCAGATCTGATCTACAGTTGACTGGGCATCAGCTTACTTCTAGTAGTCAGAGGACAAGAAGGCAGTCGATGCCCGAATTGGTTGCAACCAGAGCACACCTTAGGCTTTGCAACATAGCCAACCTTTAGAGATTTGGGAACCCCATAAACCATAATTGTCACTACCTTTGGAAACATAGAGCATGAAGTAATTTTCATGCAAACTGTCACATCTTTTAGGCAGTCAACCGAGAGGCAAGAGTCCTCAATGTCCAGAGGTTTCCCAACCAAGCTAGCCACACCATTTAGTCTTCTGGACATCCAGTGAAACCCTGGATTCTCAAGGTTGATCCAAATTGGAAGTTTAGAGAAGGAGAGAGGCGGAAGGGGGGAACCCGATTCCCATGCTTGGGCAATGATGAGGGACCCATCCATCATCCAAGGCGCCTCCTCGAGTATCCTCTCCCTTTCCTTATTCGTCGGGAGCTAAACGATGAATTCTTCCAACTCCTTTGTAGTAATTTCAAACACGCCACTGGGATGCCATTGATGATGGATCCACCCATGGAGCTGGCTTCAAAAAGGTTTCCTCCCTGTGAATCTAATGGAGATGTATTATTTCCACAAAGGAGTAGTCTCATCTTCACTTGAGATCAAGAAACACCTGATGTCATTCCTGATCTCAGGTTCTATGTATTCGATAACCGAGACATATTCACATGGCCTCCCTGATCGGCTGGCCGCCAACCAGTCGACCACGGTGCCTTTTGTAGAGGAGTCCTGGTCCCCCAATGGTGGCTACAAAGTTGAGGAACAAGAGGGAGAGGGATTCGTTGGATTTGAATGCACCTCTGGACTGCGACCGTTCTGGGGTGAGGGAATCCTTTACTCTCCATCAACCTCACCTGAGCTTTCAGGAGGAACTGATTTTGGTTCAGGTGAAGGTGTCCTCACCGCCGATCCATCGCCATCCCTAGAGATGCATATTATGATATACATATATATGAATTAATGTTAAAATTATGCATAAAAATCTAATTATATATTAATGAGTTTTCACACAAGTGGGACAATTATCGTGCCTTTTCCTAACTAATGGCTTTACAGAAAGTAATGTATTTTGTGTAGTAAATTTTTGAACCATTCATAATAAAAGAATTTTTGTAAAAAATATCATTTATAAATATGGTGATTTTGTATGGAATTTAATGACATTGTTCCATTTAATACAATATTTGAATTTCACAAAAATCTAACTCGATATCTCTCTCTCTCTCATATATAAAAATGGCATGTAGGTAGAATTATCCTCTCTATCCTACCGTAAATGAAGTTGACTCCCATTGAGAAGTTTACATTCTATTCAAAATATGTCGCAACATAAAACACATCTAACACATAAATGAATACCAATTGAAAAATTATAACAATATTATTTGTATGTTTTTCTTAAGAACAATTTATCACTTCCCTCTAAAATTCTTTGAAGATGGAAAATCGCCAATTTGGTAATTTCATCGTCATTATTTTGATTTAAGACAAATTTAACAAAGATGCTATATTATAGATACCATGCATATATTCACATGTTTCCTCTTATAATCTAGTGGTATAATCAAATTTGTAATATGTAAGTTTAGAATAGTTTTGGAAAGATTAGAAATCAAAATTAGAATCTAACTTTAAGTTAATTAAACAGATACCTTTTTCCTAAAAGGAAATTGTATTACACACACTTAATGGAAAAAATATCACGACAATATGTATTTAAACATATATAAAAAATATAATTCCTGATTTCTAAAAGACCATATAAACCAAGCAAAGAAATATACATTATGCTAATATTTATTTACAAATCACCAAAATATCTTTATATATTAAATAGTCCAATAAACCATCTAAAAACAATAAATAATGTCAAACTTAGATTTCTATTATATTAGTTTCTCTATTTATGATATTCCACATCAATTGGATAATTCTAAGTTTCCATAAATAAATTATAAATATAAATTATCATGATAGAGCTAAAAGGACAAAAATAAACAAATGACATATTAATATTTCAAAACAAGAAAGATATTTTAACTTATTATTATACACATCATAATTAGACTACATGTTGAATTTACTTTGTTTAATTAATGTTTTCTTCATCAAATAAAATATAAAAAAAGATTGAAATACTAGTATATAAGGGAACATTGCTAGTTTATATGGGTTCTACTTCCCTAAAGATTTCCTATTACACTAAATTTTATGTCTGCAAAAAAAACCCGATCAGAAAACAGCCTTTGACTCTTTTTCTATTAACAACCCTATTAAGTCAGGTGCTATGCAAAAGCTTGATCACAATTTTCTCTTCTCCCTTGCCTATTATTCCCCTCTACCATGGCAACGAAGCAACACATCGTACCACAATGATTCCCTCTTCATAAAGAAGCATGGAACACCACCAAAGCACCATGTTTTTAGTGCACAAGCCATGCTCCACTGACTTTGACATCTATCCTTGGTTCTTTTCCTCATGACAATGGACTATTAAGAAACTCCATGATAATACACAGTGACTTGTACTAAAGACGTAAGAGTACCTACAAGAAGCTATGACCACAACAACTCCTGACCTACAACTTAAAGATTTTGTACACTTTAGGCAACCTGGATTCATGGGCATTGTGAACTTGAACCAAGCTCTCCACTTTCCTTGATCCCTTTGACCTCCATCAAAATTTTGAAGACAAATATTGATATGTAGTCATGTCTTCTTCTTCAAAAATGATCAAGGATATGAATATCTTACTCCAGGAGACTAGTTGATGGTTAACCTTGTTTGTGACCAAAGAAGATCATGAGTCTTTTTGGCTAAGGCTAGTTACAACCAAACTTGTTAAAGATCATCTGCCTTCATCTCCAAGGAAATAGGTTAGTGTTCTCTTGCCATAATTTTAATTCACATAGAGTTTAGTTAAGTAGATAAATTAACAATCTAAAAAATAATGAGATCCTAATTGGTAAAGTTTATAATGAATATAGGTTGATGTGACCCTTACCCTAATCTTGTGGTGTATTGGATATTTAGGCTTTCAACTAAGGTATGTGCATCTTTCCTTATTAGCAAGGTAATACTATGTTCACCAACACATTTCCCATATGAGGCATTCTTGGTTAAAACTTGTTCATCTTCAAATATACCTTCCTATTTCTTTTATACTTCTTGATTTATTGTTGATATTATGAGATTCTACTATTGAAGGTCATCTGGCTTATGTATGGAGATAATATCTTTCTCTTATTAGGATCATGTTGATGATAAATAAAATTATATCTTTCTTTTATATCATGTGTGTGTGCAAATAGAGTAGGTTTAATATAGTAGCATGTACATACGTACTTACCATAATAATTGGGTGTGCTTTTCCACTTCGAGTGTGCCTTTCCACTCATATTATATATTAGGTGTTTCTTTCCACCTAGGTTGCGTCTTTCCACCTGACTTTGGCTTGAGATTTATGGGTCTCATCCCTACATAAATAAAAGTGGTCTAAATGTTTACTTGCACTATTTATGATTTATTATTGTTGTTATATGGATATATTTTCTTTTAGTCAATCATATCTTTTTTTATAATGACTCATTTTTGGCTTGTTAAATCCTCTTGGAACTTTTTCTTTTGAACTTTTCCTTAGTTTGATACCCTGCCTCACCTTTCCAAATATCTTATCTTTTGTTATAATGACTCATTTTTGGCTTGTTAAATCCTCTTCGAACTTTTTCTTTTGAACTTTTCCTTAGTTTGATACCTTGCCTCACCTTTCCAAATATCTTAAGTTTTTCCCAGTTGTTTTTTACTCCACATACTCAGTTTTAGCTGATGTCCTTTACTTTTGTTCTCCTCCTCCTGGGTGTTGTTGTTCAACCCACCTAGAGGTACCACAACCCCATATGTAGGACATATAAGACATTACATGCAGACATGAACCTAGCATAAGGAGTTGACGCTTGGGAGACATACTTGATATAGTTTAGATAACATTCTACTGATCTTATGTTTTGATTTTCATATGTATCACCATGTGTGGTGAAGGATAGGGGTGATGTAGACCTTTTCTTTTTTTTGGATGGGTGCACCTACACGAGGAGGGTAGGGTGAATAAAATTGGCCTCCTGACTTACATTACAAAAAAGGATAGTGATAATATCAAGCTTTCTAATAGTTATATATATTATATGCCACAACAACATTTGGTATATAGAATCATACTTTGAATAAATTTGTTATCATCCCTTTTGGTTAAAAAATAGTGGTACTCGACATGTGGGATGTTCCTTTTTGTTTAATTTTAGTAGGGAGTGGATCCTCTTTCAGGTCCCACTCCTTACAGTATGGTATCTGAGCTAATAGAGGACGGTTATCTAACTATTATAATCTAGTTTCCCTTAGTATGTTTACCCTAGGAAGATATGGCATGTACAAAAAACGTTTAATGGACCAACCCTCCTACCCCTGTATAATATGTGGAAAGTTGTACTGGGTGAATCTTTAGTTTTGAGATGTGAGCCTTAGGGTTTCTAGGTTACAATCACAAGGACCGAAAATTCAACCCTACATGGACATGTCAATTGGATGCATGAACAACATAAAAAGTGTACACGGTTACAAAATGTATAAGTAACCATGATATCTATAATAGTTGTCTAATTAGGTTGAACTTGTTAAAGGGTGCAAAGTAATAGGATGATTATATGAAGTTGTTTAAATTTTGAGGACAAAATCTTTTTAAAGGGTGGAGTGCTATAAAGAACCAAAACTTAGAATATTACCATATACCATAACTAGAAAGATTGTAAGATTTGTTTCCTAGATTTGACCAAACAAAGATAAAATACAACAAATTCACATATTTACATTATACTCACATAGTGGTTAAATAAAAATTTATAATATGCTTTGGAGTAACAGTTGGTAATACCCACTGTTCAGGAAATCGGTCTGCACGGCCGCATATACTCCCGCATATACCTATTCAGTCACCCTACCACACCGCATATTACTAATCGGTCCACTAAGCGGTCATGGGCTACATATACTCCCGCTTGGCCGATTAAGCGGCCGATTAAACTCTGCTTTTTGAAAAGCCCACAACTAATGTTCACGCATTTCATACATACATGCATATATATACACACATTTTATTATATATATAAATTGAGATATAGTCATTGAATTATATGTATACATTGTAATACATATAAAAAATTTCCACACGCATATGTACATTTATTCGAATACCATTTGATATATTAGCATCTATAGATACAAATACAATATACCTAAATATACAATCACATATTTGTGCATGTATATATACATTTTGATTTATTCACATTTATACACACAATACATATATTTGTATATCGATTTACCTACATTTTAATATTTGTACATATATTACAAACACATTCTATATATAGACATATATACATATATAAGCATATCATACATCATACATGCATATTAATATGTTTATAAGTAAATAGATGTACGTGCCTACTCTATATATTTTAATTTATGATCTCTCTATATTATTTTATATATAATTAGTTTATTGAAATAAAAAAAATCCAAAACCGCATATACTCCCGCATACCGCATATACTCTATGCAGTACCCTCTCCTCCCGTACACCGCATACTGCTTTCCTAAACCATGGTAATACCATATCCAAATATCAATAACATTCTATTATTTAAATAAATATAAAATTAATGGATTTAATATGTTAAATGTGTAAAATGTAGAATTCGTGCATAATAATATTATATATAACTTTTTGGTGACATTGTGAAATTAAAGGACTCTATGTCAAAAACACCTATAGATAATTTTCCTAAACCATAATGGTGATATAACTCACAAAAGTAAATATTAAAAATAAAATATCATGCTAAAAACATGTTCCTTGGGTCCAATTAGCTTGGCTTCCAAGTTTTACATTATTCAAACAATTCAAGATGTCTTAATTTTATTGAGGAAGGAAAATGTAAGTTGAACTCTAGTATATTAAATGATGCAATAAATGACTTCAAAAGTGAAATCTAGTAAGAAAAGTAATTTTCTCATTTCTTATTGGCCATAGAAGTTGACTTCTTATTGATGAGAAAATAACCTTTGTTGGGAAACTTAAGTCGTTATTTTGTAGAAGAATTATAATAAAAGTCTAAGTAAACATTTGAATGAAAAGCAATATAAGAATTTTTGTGATTTGGAGTAACAAGTAACAAATAAGTAAACGTGGTTTCTATTTTATAAATGCATTTATACAATTATGTTATGATTTAGTAAACACACCCAATAATACTTACAAGGCATGTAGCAATATATATATATATATATATATATATATATATATATATTCATTAATGTTAAAAATATGCATTAAACATGGATGGGTTTTCACACAAGTGGGAAAATTTATCGTGCCTTTGTCTAACAGTGGCTTTATGGAAACTAGTGTATTATGTCTATTAAATGTGTGAATCGTTCATGATAAAAGAATCCCACCAAAATTCTCATTTATCAATATGGTGTTTCTATATAGGTTAAATGATATTGTTTCATTTAATAAAATATATGAATTTCAAAAAAATCTCATTCAGTATCTCTCTATCTTACGTAAAAAATGGTATGTAGGTAGAATTATCCTCTCTATCCTACCATAAAACAAGTTGACTCCCATTGTGAAGGTTACATTCTACTGAAAATATGCCACAACATAAAACACATCTAGCAAATAAATGAATATCAGTTGAAAAACTATAACAATATTGTTTATATGCTTTTCTTAAGAACAATTTACCACTTACCTCTATAATTCTTAGAAAATGGAAGATCGTCAATTTGGTAATCTCATCGTCATTATTTTATTTAAGACAAATTTAACAAAAATTCTATATTATAGATACCATGAATATCTTCACATTTATCCTCTTATAAGGTCATGATATAATCAAATTTCTAATAAGTATGTTTAGAATGGTTTTGGAATGATCATAACTCAAAATTAGAATCTAACTATGAGTTAATCAAATAGATGCCTTTTTCCGAGAAGGAAATTGTATCACACACACTTAATGGAAAAAAATAGCATGACAATATGTATTTAAAGAAATATATAAAAGACATGCTTCCTAATTTCTAAAAGATCATATGAACCAAATATAAAAAAGAAATATACATTATGATAATATTTTTTTACAAAAATATCAAAACATCTTTATGTATTGAATATTCCACAAAACAATCTTAAAAAAAAGAAATAATGTCAAACTTGGATATCTATTACATTAGTTTCTCTATTTATGATATTCCACATCAATTGGATAATTCTAAGTTGTCATAAATAAATTATCATGATAATACTAAAAGGACACAAATAAAGAAAATGACTTATTAAATATTTGCAAAACAAGAAAGATATTTTAACTTTGATTTATACACATCATAATTAGACTAAATGTTGAATTTACTTTGTTTAGTCAATTTTTGTTTCATGAAATAAAACATAAAACAAAGGATTATATTACTAATATATAAGGGAACATTGTTGCTTTAGTTGGGTTGTATTTCCCTAAAGATTTCCTATTACACTAATTTTTTGTCCGCAAAAAGAAATCAGTCAAACAATAACCTTTGACTCTTATTCTTAGTTATATAAAATTTCTCGCCTCCTTTCTCTATCTACAACCCTATTAAGTCGGGTGATATGCAAAAGGTTGGTCACAATTTTCTCTTCTCTTCTCCCTTCCCTATTCTTCCATTCTACCATGACAATGAAGCAACACCTCCTACCACCATGAAGCCTTCTTTCCAAAGAAGCATGGAACACCATCAAAGCGTCATGTTTGTAGTGAACAAATCATGCTTCACAGACTCTGATCCTTGGTTCTTTTCCCCATGAAAATGGAATATTCAAAGAACTCCATGACAATACATGGTGACTTGTGCTATAGGCCTAAGAGTAGTTGCAAGAAGAAAAGACCACCAAAACTCCTGATATACAACTCAAAGATTTTGGATAGTTTAGGCAACTTGGATTCATGGGCATTTCAAACTTGTACCAATCTCTCAAATTTCATTGATCCCTTTGACCTCTATCAAAATTTTTAAGACAACTATTGATATGTAGTCATGCCTTCTTCTTCAACAACGATCAAGGATGTGAAGATCTTACTCCAGGTGAGTAGTAAATGGTTAATCTTATTTGTAACCAGAGAAGATCACGAGTCTTTTTGGCTAAGGCTAATTTCAACCCAACTTGTTAAAGATCATATGCCTTCATATCCATAGGTCAGTGTCCTCTTGCCATTATTTAATTCACAAAGAGTTTATTAATCCATATAAAAATAAAACAATATTGAGATCCTAATTCATATAATATATAAAGAAATTGGTTGGTGTGACCCTTACCCTAATCTTGTTATGTATTGGATATTTAGTCTTAAAACTAAGGTATGTGCATCTTTCCCAATTATCAAGGCCATACTATGTTCACCAACAAATTTCCCCTATGAGGCATTCTTGGTTAAAACTTGTTCATCTTCAAATATACCTTCGTATTTCTTTTATACTTCCTGATTTATTGTTGTTATCATGAGATTCTACTATTGAAGGTCATATGGCCTATGTATGGAGATATTTTCTTTATCTTATTTGGATCATGTTGATGATGAATGAAACTATATCTCGCTTTTATATCATGTGTGTGCAAATAGACTAGGTTTATTTATAATAGCAAGTACATTTTTGCTTACCATAATAATTGGGTGCACCTTTCCACCCTGAGTGTGCCTACCCACTCATATTATATATATTTTATGTGAGTGTGCCTTCCCACTCATAGATTCACCTTTCCGCCCAGGGTGTGTCTTTCCACCCAACCCTAGCCCTACATAAATAAAAGTGGTCTAATTGCTTACATGCGCTATTTATGATTTATTATTGTTGTTATATGGCAATATTTGCTTTCAGTCAATCATCTCTTTTGTTATAATGCCTCATATTTTGTCTTGTTAAATCCTTGTGGAACTTTTCCTTTTAACTTTTCCTTAATTTTATATCATGTCTCACCTTTGTAGATATCTTAAGTATTGCCTAGTCATTATTTACTGCACATACTCAGTTTTAGTTGACGTCCCTTACTATTGTTTTCCTCCTCTTGGGTGATGTTGTTCAACAAACCCAGAGGTACTCAACCCCTGACATAGGAAATAGAAGACATTACATGCATACATGGACCTAGAATAAGGAGTTGATGCTTGGGAGACAGACTTGATATAGTTTATATAACCTTCTACTGATCTCATGTTTTATTTTTCATGTGTATCACCCTATGTGGTGAAGGATAGAGATAATATCAAACATTATAATAATTAGATATTTTATATTCCACTGCTACATTTAGCATCTTGAATCATACTTTGAATAATTTTTTATCATCCCTTTTGTGAAAAAAAAGTGGTGCTCGACATGTGGGATGTTCCTTTATATTTAATTTAATAGGGAGTGGATCCTCTCTTAGGTCTCACTCCTTACAATATAGTATCAGAACCAATAGCGGTCAGTTATTTAACTACTACAATCTTGTTTCCCTTAGTATGTTTACCGTAGGAAGATATGGCATGTACAAACAAAGTTTAATGGACCTACCCTCCTTACCCCTCTAACATGTGGAAAGTTGTACTAGGTGAATCTTTAGTTTTGAGATGTAATCCTTAGGGTTGCTAGGTTAGAATCACAAGGACCTAAAATTCAACCCTACATGTAAATGACATGATAGTTGGATGCATGAACAACATAAAAAGTGTACACGATTAAAAGATGTATAAGTAACCATGGTATTTATAATAGTTATCTAACTAGGTTGAACCTTTTAAATGGTGCATATTAATTGGATGGTTATGTAAAATTGTTTAGATTTTGAGGAAAAATCCTTTTTAAAGGGTTGAGTGTTGTAAACAACCAAAACTTAGAATTTTACCCTATTCGATAACTAGAAAGATCGTAATATTTGTTTCCTAGATTTGACCAAACAAGGATAAAATACAACAACCTCACATATTACATTATACTCACATAGTGGATAAATAAAAATGTATAATATGCTTTGGAGTAACAGTTGGTAATACCATATCCAAATATCAATAACATCCTATTATTTAATTAAATCTAAAATTAATGTATTAAATATGTTAAATGTGTAAAATGTAGAATTTCTTGCATAACAATAATATATATAACTTTTTGGTGACACTGTGAAATTAAAGGAACTCTATGTCAAAAAATTTGGAGATAATTTTACTAAACCATAATAGTGATATAACTCACAAAAGTAAATATAAAAAATAAAATATCATGGTAAAAACATGTTCCTTGGGTCCCAATTAGCTGGGCTTCCAAGTTTTACATTATTTGAACAATTCTAGATCTCTTAATTTTATTGAGGAAGGAAAATGTAAATTGAACAATAATATATTAAATGATGCAATAAATGACTTTAAAAGTTGAATCTAGTAAGAAAGGTAATTTTCCCCTTTCTTATTGGCCATAGAAGTTGATTCCTTATTGATCAGAAAATAGCCTTTGTGGGAAACTTAAGTCATTATTTCATAGAAGAATTATAATAAAAGTCTAATTAAACATTTGAATGAAAAGCAATATAAGAATTGTTGTGATTTGGAATAACATGTAACAAATAAGTAAACATAGTTTCTATTTTATAAATGTATTTATACAATTATGTCATGATTCAATACACACACCCAATAATACTTACAAGGCATGTAACAATATATATATTATGATATAAATGTATATATGAATTAATGTTAAAAATATGCATAAACATATAATTAAATATTGATAGGTTTTCACACAAGTGGGATAATTTATCGTGCCTTTGCCTAACAACGACTTTATGGAAACTACTTTATTATGTTTAGTAAATGTGTGAATCGTTCATCATAAGAGAATCCCAACAAAATTCTCATTTATGGATATGGTGATTTTGTATAGATTTTAATGACATTGTTCCATTTAATATAATATTTGAATTTCACAAAAATCTAATTTGGTATCTCTCTATCTTATATATATAAATGGCATGTAGGAAGAATTATCCTCTCTAGCTGTGACGTCCCCAGATTTTCTAAAACTTAATCTGATGTGTGACGTCTAAATTGAAACCCTCACATCAGTGAGGATCCTAATTTAAACACCCCACACTAGGCTAAGAAGAAGAAAATTAGAGGAAGTCATAAGGAAATCAATAGTAGACATGCACATGAATAACAATAAAACCATACAACACATGTTCACCATTCAACATATAATTACAACATGATTTATTACAACATTTGATATTACATATTGAACAATAAACTTCTACATATATATGTACTACCACTAAACAATAGGATCTTAAGACAATAGGTCCACCTATACATCAGCTAGCCACACAACTCTCAACTATCCTAGTTCTTCAAGATTACACGTCTACAACCTAAACAAAGGATTACATGTGGTACACATCAGAACAATATTCAAGAATATTGTACCGAGTACGCCTACATGTCTTTTATATACCTCTCATCATATCTTGGCAATAAGATAAAACTAATACATGTAGCATTAAACAAATATAAGGAAAAGCGTATACTTGCACAAAGATATTCATTAACAAAAGAGAACACATATTTTATGCTCATTTTCCATTATATGCTTGTGCATCTGCCTACCAATGGGATAAATGTATACATGCCTCATGATCTGCTTACCAAAGAGATAGATCATTATACGTGTGATCTGCTTACCAAAGATATAGATAATTCACTAGCATTATGCTTACCAAAGAGATATATTGCTTTCATATAATGGAATAGATATATTATGTTTCATGTGTTCATAATAATAAGTATGGAAAGTCATGCAACATATCATACAAGAACAATCATTTCATCCAATAACATATGTCAAGTATTTTACTACACGTATAACACAAGCATATTGTATAATAAGCCAAGTAAGAGGTAATGGTATACCTTGAAAAGAGATAATCTAATCACATTCCTGATGTCAACTATATCCTCGGTCAAACCCTGATTAAGACAAGATCACATATCACCATCTGGTTCTCATCATCTTAACCCTAGTTATGTGCATTTTAGAGTTTACCTTATCTCATCAGGATATTCCCACTATTACTTGCATTCTTGTCTTAGGATTATCTTACGGATGTCATTTTCCAGATTATGATTCATTATTTAAACATTAGGTTCCATATCCTTTTTGTGTGCATATTAATACTAGTTTATATACATTATGCATATTAGGGTTTATATCACATTAAGAGAAAACATCGTCGTATAACATGGATTATGTGTATCATCTTGATCTCATATTTAAATGTGAGGTTCTAGATATTAATATGAGCTTACTCTATAATTTCCGTGATTTTGTGAGTATATTTGTAATTATTACACATTAGTTAGGGTTATTATCCCTAATTAGCCATATAAAGAAAATTACATGATTTCGTGTCTAAGAATCATCATATATAATATTTTATGGATTATATATCATATTTCAGAGTTACTTAAGCATTATCATAATTTTAGGCCATTGTTTGATATTTATTATTCATCAAACAAGCATAATAAATCTTGCATCATATCATTGTTAATTACTGCATCAAAAGCCTGATATTATCATTCTAATGTGTTCTACTCATTTTTATGAACATTTTGGTACCTTATTTGTATTTTTCTGACAATAGAGCTAATTACTAGGAATTTTACAAGATCTGAACATTTACAAGGAAATTGGAGTTAATCGCCTTTTCTTGGCCAGTTAGATGCCGCCACGCGGCCACTAAGGGTGTTTCTCTTCTTTGGCCAGTGTGACTTGGTAGTTCAGGCAAGGGATTCACAGTTCGATGCTTGGACTGGTGGTTTGGGCAAACTGAACCTGGTCTCTTCTCCTTTTCTTGCGTAGGGCAGACTCTCCATCTTTTCTCCCTCGCTATCCCACGTGATTCTTGCATGTGAGACAGAAATAGAGTTGCCACTGCGAGATGCTCCTCCAGCGAGTGAGACACTGAGACAAGGTGCCCTTCTCTAGCTTCTAGGGCTTCCATTAGCTTCGTCGAGATCTTCCAGATGCCCACGACTACTCATCTCCTAGCCTTCGACTATGGAGCTCATCCTCGACTAGGGCGCCGCCTCCAGGCTTAGCTGCGGTGGAGCAAATTGGAAACTTGCCTTTGCTCCTCTTTGCACGTTGAGTCGATTGTTCATAGCTATGGACCCGATCCACTCCCTTGTCCTCGTGTTATCAACGTGAGTCACCTGGTGTGGCTCCCTGATCTACCATGAAAAGCCATCACCTTTCTCCTTCTCGCACTCACACTGTATGCGATCTAGAGTCTGCGGGACTCATTTTCACGGTCGTCGTTGCATCCTAGATCAACAGAGAAGGCTCTCTCCTTAGTTGCATCACCTCCTCCTTGAAATCCTAAAGCCTGACACCTGCCTATACAATCTGCGTCTCGTCGCCACTTGTTGTTGGTGCAGCGAAGCAAAAGAGGCCTCCAGACTCCACTCTGTCTTCAACGTTCTTCATAGATGCAACATCACAGCTCCAGGTCAAATTTCCGCCGTCAACTGCTGCACTCCATTGATCCATGAAATTGTTCCTCCCTTCCTCATTAACCTCTAACGATGCCAACAGATAGCCGACAACCCTTCATCTTCTTGCACACGCCATCTGCAGCTTGCAATGGAGTGATAATGTAGAGAGAGATCTCAACTCTTTACACCTGGTTTTGTATTACATGACTGAGGGGAAATAAATTGTCCGGTCTGTCGCTCCTTTCATCACGCGACCCCCATTCATGGATGTCTGGAATCTGGTCATTTCCTACTCCATGTTCTCAAAGCAGTTTAAAGGATGAGATAATCTTGTTGTCGTACAATCACTCCCATCTAAGAGTAGAGAAAACCCCATGCAGTCAATTTGTGGTTGACTCAACTTACCAGTTGCGTGATAGCCTCTCATCAGGACTTAGGTCTACCAAGCATCAAAGTGCACATTATTTCATCATTTTCAAACCTACATAACGTCCTCTAGAAACCTCCAAAAATTATGAAAATCGAACCATAGCTTTACAATCATCCAAACTACATTCCATCCAACTTTGGTGCAAAAACTCACTTACCTGATCAACCAACCAGTTATGATCGAAACTCACTTTAGGACTATCATTTTGTCGTAATAATATGTAAACCCAAGTGACATTAACCATGTCATCTTATATACCTGTGGCCTCACATTGATTATTCCAGTCTCCAACCCATGATTGAATCATTGAATTGAGTAACCAAAATTCTCAAAATTCACTACATCACATCCTAATCACCTTAAAAGATATTTCATCCTCAAAATTAAGCCAAAAACCAATCTTTCACATCATATACATCTTAAAAGAAATTTTGTCCTCAAAATTCATCCATCCTTTTACTCCAAGGGGAAAACCAAATGGTCTACTTCTACATGTAGGGCACCTCTCTAGGTGCAACATATCAAAAAACAAAGCTCCTTATTCATATCCAACCCACTACTAGGAGGTTTTAAAACATCTAAGGTGAAATTCCCCTTCATGAAGATTGAAACAAGGGTTTAGAAACTCATATTATGTCATGACATATTTCATATGTTAGGGTTGCATTCTTATCTTTATCCATGCATTAGGGTTCCCACATGATATTACCATGTTCTAAAAGAGTTAACTAAAGCTAACCCACTTTATCCATCTAGATCATATCAAGGTGTCCTAATCGTTATGTTGTGCTAACTGTCAAACTATATTTTTCATCTTTATTAAACACTAAGTTTAACACATCATGTAACATGTTTCATTCACATGATCTTATTTCATTACTCATAGTAAATTGCAACATTTATTATTGATTTCATCACAAGGTTAACCAACAATATCACATTATCATAATTATTTATGTATATGGTTAACCATTTATGCATTGATATCTATTAAAAAATCTCTAGGTTTCCATCATATCATGTCTATGTATCACATCTCGAGATTAGTTCATGAACATATATATGTTATATCATAGTTGTGCTAAAAAAACTTATATGAGTGGCTTGTAAAACATATATCAAAACTTCATCTAGTCCCACTAAGGTTCTCCTAACCCATATCATGAGAGTAGTGTCATGCTTAGTCTCTCTGAGCTCACTCAACTCTATGAGTATCTCATAACACAACTTTGTCTTCCCTTTATTAGCCTAGGGTTCTCGGATTTCCTCATTGGCACTAGTGATAGACTTACAAGCCCTAGCCACATAAGCACAAACCAAAACATGCTATGAAATTCTCTTCATAGGTCTCTACCCATGAGACATGCTTACCCAAAACTCTCTAATATACACCACTAGATTCCTATGTCGGAAACCACCAACTCGAGCATGAGGGTTCATAGAAACTAAAACATAGTTACCTCCTCCAGGGTCTTGGGACTCTCTCTCCCTCACCCATATGGTAGGTTCTCATATTCAAAGTTCACATGTACACGTATAACTAGCCTCTCTCTGACTCTAGGGTTTGGTCCCCACAAGGACATCTAGGGTTCAGTATATCTATAGGAATCATGCATAAAGTGACTGTAACATACTGAAACCTTAGAATTAATCTTTTTTTTGGTGACCGAGAGAACCCACCCCGGGCGAGCTTGACATGGTAAACTCTCGAGGCATGAGAGGGTGTGGTCCGGTCACCACCCTCCCATGCCTAATTAGTGTGGATTGCCATTCGCAAAGTGCCTTCGGTGAGGTTTGAACCTGAGTCCTTCATTGGGACTTACCGAGCTCTTACCACCTAGGCTACTATGGTCGGACAGAATTAATCTTATTCTTGGTTTAATAGCTTAGAACCCTTAGTTCTTGGAGGTTTAGCCAAACAAGGATTAAGGTATTCTCTTTGGTGACCTTGAATATATTAATGCATGCATAAATCACATTAAAACGTAGAGTATAAATTAATATTACCCAATACCTTCAAATTAATCATAAAATCAATAAAAGGTACATAGAATATATGCATAAAAGACAAAGTGCCACAATTGAGAATAGTGAGTTATAATTCCACAAAATATGAAATAAATAATCCTATGTGGGATAATGATGGTGTAGATTTGTTCTAGTCCTTCCTTTGCCTTAGGGTGCAAGGAAGAGAAAAAGGGAATCAAAGATAATGCTTAAAACATGAATAATGAGATATTATATTATTAATGGGAGAAATAATAGAAATAATAGATAATGTGTTAAAAGGAATTTCTTGAATAATAATAACATTATATTCATTTTCTTAGGATATGCCTTGGCTTGGAGGCCAAGTTTCACCAATTTAGGATAATAATAACCATATATATTTTAATTAGAGAAGAAAAGGGTGTTTTTCCTTAAAAATATTAAATAAAATATTAAATGACTCCAAAAGTGGAAAATAATTTTAGATTCATAATCTAAATAATAAAATATGCCTTTGGGTAAATTTTCACTCAATTTGGAGAAAGTTTGATTAAAAGGTAAAATCAGGAGAGAGAAAGTGTATAGAACCTTAAAAAAATTACTCCAACATCTGAAATTGATGGAAAATTAGTATCCAACAATGTTTAATATGACTTGTGGGTCAAGTTTCATAATTTTTGGATAATCCTAATGTCATTAATGAAGGAGGAAAGAGAAAATAGTAATTAATTTATTTGACATATTAAAAGTTGTAAAAAGGCAAATCTAATTTTATATTCAGATTCTAAATGTCAATATTAGCCTCTCTGCAAAATTTTATCCAATTATGGGTTCATTTGCACCTTCAAAAGAGGAGAGATAATATACTTAAATAATATATGTCACACTTTAATCCTAATTCGTTTTGGCAAGTGATTTATGTGCATGCATTATGGGCCATCCGATCAAGGTTTAACGGTGGAGATTTTGTCTCCTACCTTGCAAAGGAGTCATATTCGCAGTGAACAGTACACCTGCAAACTTCCATTATTACTTTGCAATTATCATGAACCACAATTAATCATTTTTCTCGATTTTTCTTTCGATGTGATCGTGTGATGATTCTGCATCTTTTGGTTCACAAATTGCAACATATGGTCAAGTATTTGGCAAATGCCCAACTTTCCTTGTTTATGCTTCTCACGGCCACATCGGCTTTGGCTTTAACCCTAAGCTCACCTATATATAGGGGTCCCTATGTCTTCGTCTCTCGCCTCCAAACTCCCCCTACCCCTCAATTTCTTTACACAAGGTGGATTTGGTCGTGGACAACTCTGTTTTCAATCAAGTCTTACGGCGGATTCCTCGTGCGCCTGAGAGCACCAACACTTCAAAAGATTGGCTCGGTGAGTTCATAAGACCTTGTTCTCTCTTTTTGTGTTATTGGTTTTGAGTTTGATCGTGTATCCAAGTTTCACCCAAAATCTTAGCAAGCTCCAGCTTGCTCGGTTCCCACGTAGTGAGGAGTCTGCGAGGAAGAAGATGGGACCAAGAAAAATTACCTAATCACCCCGACGTTGGAACCTTGGTATGGTTTTGGCATCGGGGGTAAAAATGTCTTTACGCCATGTTGTCTTTTGTTTGGGCGAGTCAAGGCTATGCCTTTGACCCCTGACTTGGCTGAGTCTGATTGGGCCAAGTTAGCGGATTGGCTCACTCTCTTTCGCTCTCTCTTTCTTACTTATTGGGAAATTCTTGAGTTTTTGATTGGTTGGTTTTACAAAATGCACAACTAATTAATCCCTAATTAGAAAAATATGCATAAATAGTCAATAAAATGAGAAAAATGTAAGGTTTCTTTTGGTAAGGGTTTTGTCACTTAAGTCCAATGTTTTATGATGAGTGATTTTAATAGATCTAATTAATAAGTTAATAATTTGTATAATTCATAACTAATAAAACCTTGGGCCAAAATTAAAAGTAAAATATGTTCTATACTCAGAAAAATATGATCTATCTTGTAAAAATAAATTTGACACCTGGTTTTGAGTTTTTTGAAAAAGTATTTTTGAGGATGATTTTTTTTAAACTCATTTCCTCATATATTACTAGAAAGGATATCGTTATACATCTCAGCCTTACACTATTGGGGGAAAACATCAGTCCATAGAACATAACCCATGGTTTCTAAACCAAGCTTGGCAAGGCTATTAGAAACACTGTTGGCTTCTCAGAAGATGTGGCTGAAGGAGATGGCCTCCGCTCTATTTTGTAAGAAACTGATGTTGTTGTAGATTTCCATAGTCAGGCCTCTGCACTCCTCTTTTCTTTTTATGCACCTGATGATGTTGAGGGCATCTGATTCAACAACCAGAAGTTGTATGTCAAGGGAAGTGGCCAACTCCAAACCCAATAGAATCGCCATAGCTTCAGCAGTAGCAACATCCCAGTTAGCAGCATACGTATTCTTGGCCATGGCCACTGGGTCCCCGTCATGATTTCTGATGATGGCGGTGCAGCAGATCCTGTTGTTAGCAAGAGCAACGTCTGTATTCATCTTGTAGTGACCCTCATCGGGTGTAGTCCACTGACAAGCGCGTCTTTGTGAGTGTCCCTTCTTGCTTGGGGCTTTTGACGTATCACAGAGTCTGTGCATCTCATTCCATTTAAGCATGCCAATGGCAATAAATGCAGGTTTAACCTCCTCTTTCCCGAAGATAAAATCATTTTTGCACTTCCAAGTGACAAGGCATAAGGTAAGGAAAATCCCCAGATCGGTGGGCTCAATCTTATCCATCACCCAGAGAACAGCATGAAGGAAGGAGGTTCTAGGAATGTATTTTATCATTTGACTGAAGCTTGAGTTTTCCCAAACAGATAACACAAACGTATAGTCAAAGATATTGTGGCAGGTATCTTCGTTGTTGTGCCTACATATTGGACAATTAGCGTTGTTTGTGATTTTCTAATCCCACAGCCTGTTCATGGTGGGGAGGATGTTAGAGCTAGCACGCCATATGAAGTTCCTGGTCTTTGGAGGGATAGGAATGTGTCATATCTGATCCCAGGCAGAGAGCCTAGGTTGAGTCTACCCGGGGGTCTGATCGAAAAGTGTGTCACTGCCCAGCCAGTAAGCACTTCTGACAGAGAAGCAACCATTCCTGGTAGGGAACCAAAAGGCTTCTGACTTTTGAGCATTAACCAACGGGATCAAACTGATAATAGCTCTGTCCTCCTCCATGAAGAATTCATTGATGATTTCCCAGTCCCAGTCATTGTTCGCCTGGTTGAAGAGTTCTTTGACTTTCCATTCTTCCATGTTGTGGAAGCCAGTAAGTTCATCCACCTTCGTACAGAAGCCCTTTCTGTTGGGCAGCCAAGGGTCTGTCCAGATATTAAGCTGGTAACCATTACCAATAGTCCATCTTAATCCCTCTTTAAGTAGGGCCTTAGCACCCCAAATATTGTGCCACGTAAAACTGGGATCGTGTCCTCTGTAGGCATCAAGAATGTCGGCATTGTGGTAGTATTTCGCACCTAATACACCGCTGGTCAGAGAATCCTTTTTTATAAAGAGCCTCCACGCCTACTTGGCAAGAAGAGCAGTGTTGAAAATTGAGAGATTCCTGAAACTCATGCCTCCTTCATGTTTGGGATGACACAACCTCTGCCACACTCTCGAGTGAATTTTTATCTTAGTTTGAGTACTCCCCCACTAGAAATTTTCCATGAGTCTATTAATATCAGCTATGATTCCTTCAGGAAATCTAAACACCCCCATCATGTACGTGGGTAAAGCTTGTATAACAGATTTCATGAGGATTTCCTTACCAGCCCGGCTGAGATATTTTTCCTTCCAACCCTTCAACTCCCCCCACACCTTGTCCTTAACCCCATTGAAAATGGCTTTCTTGGACCTACCCATCACAGTAGGGAGACCCAAATATTTCCCGTGCTTGCTAACTTGCTTCATGTTGAGAATGGTAAGGACTTAATCAATCCTCTCCTCCATAGTGCTCCTGCTAAAGACAACATCATACTTGAAATAGTTGATTTTTTGCCCCGAGACACTCTCATAGCAGCTGGTAACCACAACTATCTTGGTAGCCTCCTGTACAGTTGCTCTTGTAAAGAGGACACTATCGTCCGCAAAAAATAGATGGGATACAGGGTTACCCCACCTGCTAGCTTTAACCCCAAGTATGGTATTCTCCTCCACATCCTTGTTGAGAAGATTTGAGAAGACATCGACGTAGAGAATGAAAAGGTAAGGCGAAATCGGATCCCCCTGTCTGAGGCCCCTTTGTGGTTTAATCTCCTCATGTCTTTGGCCATTCACAATGATAGAGAACGAAATAGTTTTGTAGCATTCCCCAACCTTTTTGCACCAGTGCTCACCAAACCCCATCTCCTTTAGCACTTTGTCCATGAATTGCCATTCAACGCGGTCATATTCTTTACTCATGTCTAGTTTGAGGATGATTTAATTAACTAAACATCACCAAAACTAACCCTGAAACTCAATATCTTCAAAATACATCATATTATATGTTATTTTGATAAGAAAACCCTAAATAAGACTATTATGATGTTTTCGAGACCTAAATCGGTGGTTTGTAGAAAAAGTTGACAGCTTTAGTGTTTTGAGTTCTTAATGAATGCATATAATGCTAATACATGTATATGGTTATTATAATAGGACAAGTGGACTCTAACTTGCTTCGGATTTTGGAAAGTGTTTTAGGCTCTGTGAGAGGTATGATATCATCTCCTATTTTTCTTTATTGAGCAATAACCTAAATTGTCTTTCTCTTGGTCCTATGGACAATAACCTAAAAAATCATATCTTTTCCTCTTGAATATTATGCTTCATGTGAAGTATCCTACTTGTTGTTGATCTTGTGATCATAATAACTTCTTGACATTCTTTTGGAATATTTATTATGCCTTGATCATTTTGTAACTCAAATTGTTGTTATATATCCACTTTGGATAATATTGATGATCACTTTTATGGTGATTAAATTTTGAAATCCGACCATACTTGTTACTTGCCTCCCTATTAGGCATGTTGTGTGACTCAGTAGCCCTAGATTAATATATTTTGCATTGGTTTTGGGTTATGTGCCCTTATTGTTTATTTTGGGATGGTGGTTATGTGCCCTGTACCTGGGTTTCAGCTTTGTGGGGGTTGGCCCAATTTTAAATATATTGGGAGTTTGGTTGTGTGCCATTCTCTATCATGTTTCAACTTTATGAGGGTTGGCCGCCAATTGTTGTTTATGTTGTTCTAGTGTTGTGTTTATCTCACCTACATGCAGGTTGTTATGGGTTTTGTGCCCTAAAATCTTTATGAGTGCTTTTGTGGCACCACTTTTATTATTGTTTCAAAAGCAAGTATTCCTTTTATCATATATTTGATGATCTTTCCTTTATGCTCGATTGGGTAGTCCTTATCTTTTTGCATGGGAAGCCTTCTATGCTTGATGTACCTTTTTCTTAAAATATATAATGCTCAATTCCTTTTTAGCATGCTCATACCATAGTTTTGCTGATATCCTCTTTTCTTTTCCTTTTATGGGGTACGCTTCCAACCCCAGGTGTTGGACAAGGAGGAGGAGATCTAGGAGGACCTGGACCACAACAAGGATAGCTAACTTCGTGGGACACTTGGCTTGAAGTTTTTAGGTGATCCTCAGCTAGCTCTACATATGTAGTTAGTTTTCCTTTATGTCACCTTGTGTGGTGAAAGTATAGTATGATATGTTGCCTTGTAATGGTTAGATATATCTTTCAATTCCATTGCTACTTTGTGTTATGATACAATCATGATTAAATAAATTTGGTTTCATCCCCTTTTGAGAAAAAAAATTGGTGGATGTTTCCCTCTTTATTGTTAGTAGGGAGTGGATCCCTATGGGATCCCACTCCTTACAGTGACTCAACTCAATCACTCAGGAGTATTCTAATTTGGGACATATCATATCACATATTTCTCATAATTATATACCATGGAGTTTAGGTTCTCTTACCTTCTCCCTTTGGGTGTCACTCTCTCGGAAGTTAACCCTAAAACTAGTCCTAACAGTAGACGTCCTCCTTTGTAAAAGAGATTGAAGCTCATGCAAACTCACATCCTTGTCTTAACATATATTATCTCATAAAAGAATGCACACTTGTATCATCAAAACTTATCTCAATCCTCAAAACTGAACTTAAGTCCTCGAAGACAAACATAGATCATCATAACCATCTTATGTCATCTATATAAGACTTACATCATATCATCAAAATTTATTTCATCTATTCTATCTATCATACATTCCAACAAGGCTCTAGACATCTAATCTAGAACTACTCTCTCTTCTAGACTGATATCATTCACTTTCACTTAGGTTCCATGGCCACCATCTACTCATACATGTGTGGGGACACATGTAATAAAAATGAGTGCCCCACACATAGTAGTATATATAATAAACTATCAAGGTTTGATCCGATTGGAATTCATATATATAATAAAATATTATATAGTTTTTCTCTGATAAAACATGCGTCAAAGAAAACTATCAAGGTTTGATCTGATTGGAATTCAAAACCAAATCCAAAAAATGAGTGCCCCACACATAGTAGAGAGTATACTATCATGAAAACTAATGAAAGGGGTGAGAACATGGTGTAGGCTAGTGTAGCTACTCTATACAATGAGCGTCATATGTCTAGGGTTTCTCTTCCCATGGTGTATGCCATTTCCAAATAATGCAATGTCCCATACCACTGCATTATAAGGAAAGAACGACATCTAAGGACCTGCTATACAACAAGCACTAGTCTAGACCTAGTTCTCAGACATCTAGGTGCTAACCTAGAGGCTAGGTCAGATCTAGTATCTAAAAGACAACTAATCTAACCCCAAAGATGTTCAGGTTCAAGGTTTTCTTTAGTTTTCAGTTGCATACTGACCAAGTGTCAGGCTTTGCTATTGTTCATGCTCTGATACCACCTGTGACGTCCCCAAATTTTCTAAAACTTGGTCTGAATTGTGACGTCTAAATTGAAACCATCACATCAGTGAGGATCCTAATTTAAACACCCCACACTAGGCTAAGAAGAAGAAAATCAGAGGAAGTCATAAAGAAATCAACAATAGCACATGCACATGAACAATAATAAAATGATACAACACATGTTCACCATTCAACATATAATTACAACATTTGATATTACATATTGAACAACAAACTTCTACATATACATGTACTACCACTAAACAACATGATCTTAAGACAACAGGTCCACCTATACATCAGCTCGCCACACAACTCTCAACTATATTGGTTCCCGATCTTTACGATCAAATAATTACAAAATTTGCATAAGAAAATATAAACAATCTTTTCATTCATACAATTTTATCGAGTACATGATTCTTTTTTTAAATGATACATATATATTGAGTGCTAGAACTTAAATAAATCGAATCTTCATCTTCTAATAGAGGGCTATCTCATGTAGTCTCTTCTACTTCTTCTCTGGTCACCTGTCCATGAGTTCCCAGAAGGAACAAAACTACACATGGGTCCCAATAACAAAAATTGAGGTCAACAAAGTTGGTACGGAATCAGTATCTAGAAAGCAAAAAAATATGAACCTATCTACATAGAATTAATATCACAAAATGAAAAAGGAATGAACAATATAGGTAAGTATCAAAATGTAGAAATGGGTTTTCAAATTCAATAATGTTCAATATTTAAATATGAAACAAGTCATTCAATTTTCAATAGTTAGCACATGTGAATGTCTATGTTTTTGGGGAAGCCATATGTTCTCTTCATGAGAATGACAACACACCAACTATTTTTCCCAGTATACTGAGGGAACTCATGTCCTTCTCTCTACATAGAGTCGTGGAAGCATTATTCCACTAAATCATTGGGCACTAGCATGCCCTTCTTGATGTTTAAACAATGTGCTACTATCTACCAAGATTTATTGTTGGTGTCTCTCAAGGAGAGGGCTAAAGTTTACAACAATTTCAAGCCAACCAACCTTATTAAATATGAATGCAATCAAAGAGGGAAAAACTTTCCAAATAGAAATAGAACTTTCATACCTTTGGACCAAAGTATGCAAAATTGTGAATTCCAAGTATTCAATTCCATGAATTTAATCAAGATAGAGCGGTCTACAAATTTAGAGAACTATTTGTCACTATATGGCTCAAAATCAATTACTTTCAATTTCACGTGTTTCGAAATAGGGTTTCTTTTCCATCAAAGGATTTTATTCCATATTCTACAAATCTTTATGGTTTTTTATATTTTCATTTACATTTTGTACTCAAGTACATAATTATTTTCTCCATTTTGGGTCATGAATTATGGTTCTCTCTTAATTATAATTATGTTTAATCACTATGATGAATGATGTTTGTTATATGAGACATTACTTATCAAGAGGAATTTATTAAGAATATAGGGTAAGTCGTACATGGTTATATGCATATCATCTATACCTCCATACTTGGATTGTAAATATGTATATAGGTATGCATCTAAATGGATGACAATTGAGTAATCCCACACAAGAGTCATTTAAATTAACATATGTGAATATCATATCAAATTTATAAGAGTAGTCCATATCCATATATTCATACATATATGATTTTTCACATTTCTCCAAATTAGAACAAATTGATAAGTACACTTTTCTAGATCTATCATATATTTAGGGTTTGGATTTGTAACAAGGCTAACTTAGTATTTACCTTATGATAATTATAAATCTTCAAAATTCCCATTTAGATTTTCTATCAACATTCTCTATCAATCACATATATGGTCACATCGATATAATATGTACATGTTACCCATGTGTCTAATAATGTGTATACCTTACAACTTAGGTGTTCTAGGATGTCTTATTATTCCTTTAATTATATAAGTCAAAATTCCTACTACATAAAGTATGATTTAGTCATCTATTCCTACTCAAGGAACCTAGAGTTTTCTTTAATAATAAGGTTAAAATAGTTTTAAGAACATAGTTCTTAATGAGTAATAAACTACTAATATTAATACATTAAAATATTTTTTCATAGACATGGACCATGTGTGATTGATCGACTAATATAAATGTTTCATATATTTGAATGTTATTATTATGTAGTGTGTGGGTTTATGAACTACCAAACATTATAGAGTTATAGTATTTTATTTATACATATATACTAACTTTGATGGAGTTTATGTCTAATTCATCCACACATATGGTGTAGTCTATTAAATATCAGTACTAGCAATCCTTTGGGTATACTATTTGTCATTTCATTATTGTATTTGAGACCATGAAAGTATATCACAAACTTATAGCTGGTAAATGCAGTACTCATATGCTCTTCTCATTTGACTCAGAATTCGGGATTGAAGATGATCCTAGAGTCTCCTTTCTGGGCTGGAGATGATCCCTTGTTGTTTAGGTAGGGTGGTAGTTTTGGTTATGAATTGACGATAGCCTCCACTAGAAAGTTTATCATTGTGAAGGGAATAGGTATGCCCCTGGATAGGTTTGTTCATTCAAATCTAATCTATCAATTTGCAAGTGTTGGTGGTTGAGTCCCTATTTGGGCTTGCACTATCGGGTTAGTGGGGAAGAAGGGGCAAAGAAAATAAGAAGAAGGATAGGTCATACGTTGATGCATTGGGTGGAGTTCTTCTGAGTTATTGGTTCTATTCTAACTAGTGTCTGTATGTCTAGTTCCCATCCAGATTCTTGGGTTGCAGTTGTGATAACAGAGCATTGATGTTGATTTCCATTGACCATGGAGGGATGAGAGGAATCAATGGTTTTTTGAGGAAGCAGCAATGGAGAAGCATCGTCTTAAGATCTGTTGAGATTGCTGGCATGGTGACCATAGTCGATGGTGGTGGTTGTGGCGATCATGATGAAGGAGGTGTGTCTGCTATTGGGCAGATGTTTGAAATTCTTGAAGTTGCAGACATGCAACATGTGTTGAGGGTGGAAATGAAGGATAGTGGTTGGTTTGAAGTAGGACGGCTAAGGCGGGGGACTATGGCGAGGTCTATGATGGTTGTTCTACAAGTTGGGTATGCATGTTGAGAAAAGTGCAAACAGAGGTGTTAGGGTGTGAAAATCTAGTGTTAGGGTGTGAAAATCTCTATTGTATATTGATCGTTGTTGGCATCATCTGTGAGTTGCAGATCCCCACTACTATTGTAGGTTGTGGTGGCTTGGGCATGGAAGGGAGGGGAAAGGGTGGTGGCTGGGGTTTCTCGGGGACAAGGGAGAATGGGAGGAAGTTGGATATATGAAGGAGAAGAAGAAAGGAACTGATTAGGTCACGATCTGAGTCCAAAATGGCCTGACCTCCATTTCTCTAGTCGTGTAACATGTAGGGTGATGGGGGCGCTCCACTTGAACATGTGGTAGTTGTTGGGGTCTCAAAATTGAAGAGAAAGGGAGCAAATCTCTGGTCATGTGTTCTCGAGTCCAGGATGGGTAGGCCACTGTCCTTCCCTGTAACTGTCGACGTTACAGATGAAGGAGAAGAAAATGAGACTTCGAGGGTCTTTGTGTTATATAAAATTTCTAATACACCATATTAAATGAGTTTTTATATAGAATTACATAGTTTAGTTGAATCATCTCCTATTAATAATAATCCTTAACATTGATACTCACACCTGATCAATTTAATCTCAATTTGATGTACATTCATTAATTTGGTATATCTAAATGATTTCAAGCCATTAGCTCTCAAGGTGAAACGAGGATATTAGTAATAAATGGTTCAGAATGTACCAATTGATATTGAAATTATTTACGAAGCCAAATTATGGGATTGTTTTGTAAATATTTTCCTTGAAGTCATTTAGACATAAGAAAACAGAAAGGAGGCTAATTTACCTCAATCAACATGATAATTAGTCATAATGATCACATATGAGTTGGAAGGAAGGATTTGATTGTAGGTGATATTGAGGTATGTGTACAATAAGATTTATTTCTCAAAATGGGTTTAGCACCCAAAGTTTGGTATGTTACAACTCTCCACCCCTTAAAGAGGTTTTGTCCCTAAAATCATCTTAGTCAGGTCCTACTCTTCACTTCTTAAGAGGATTCAACTAGAAATCGAAATAGGTGTACTATCTATAATGTAGTATCCTTACCCAACTCTAGGTTTCTCTTCTAGGGTTTTCTCATACCTACTTAATTGTAAATTAGCTTAAGAAATCATCGATAAATTCCACAAAATTATTTTTCTGTACATATAGTATAATAAAGAAAATAATTTTTCAATGGAAAAACTTTTCAATGAAAAACTAAAAATGGCCAAATTCAAAGTGAAAGTTAAGACAAAATCACTTCAAGTGTATATTCTAATTACTATTAATTCATCATCCCACCTACTTGAAAAAAATTGAGGATATAGATTTCTATGGAGAGTCACCTAAGAACTTAGTAATGCCTGGTCTATATAATATCTCTAGGGTCATGTACACATTTCTAGGTTAAGAATATAAATTATGAATATCAACATTTTCTGTTACATCACAGGATTATTATATAAATTCTACTTATTCTAAACAAACTTAAAACTTCTTTAAAAAAATTTAATATTGTTTATCTGACATCTTATGAGGTTGACAATTTAGGTTATACATCATTTCTATTTCTCCACTTTTAGCGGGTAGGGTTTTACATCAATACAATCATCAACTATTCATTACTTTTTTTATCTCTAAAAACTTGGTAGTCAAAACCTAGAGGTCCTGCTATTTACCTCATTTAATTATTTTATTATGGATTGGGATGCATGTTGAATATATTTTTTGTGCAAAGGTATAACGTTGAATTGTAACTTTTTTTGTGTCTAACAAATATCATAATTACACATATAAAAGCCAAACCTATTATTTAACTATCAATCATATTTCGTAGGGTTTTATGTCAAAGTTATCATGAGGCAATTGTTTTTAGAAAAGTTGTACTAGTAGGATTTACCATACAAGTCCTAACATAATATCATCTATTCCCTCTCTATAAAAGGTGATCAAACTTACTTTTTTTAATTGGATTATTGACTAAATTCAAGATTATATTTTTATTTTTGTAATTATCTGTTGTTTTATCTGACTAAGGCGGAACATTAGGGTACTATTTTTGTACTTGTAGTGGTAATTTTAATGTTCTAAGGGCCATATTCTAAATCTATATATATGTCTCTTAAATACTTTTTCCTCAATGATATATCCATATCAATTTATCTCTAAGGGAGTCCAAAACTAGTAGTCAGGATAGGTATGTTTCAAGACTTTCTATTGAGGCACATATCCCACATCCTCAGCTCTTAGTGTTTCCTGCTTGTAGTCTAAGTATATCTCAATAATTGAGTCAATGATACTATGGTTTATTGCCAACTATCTACTCCATTTGTATTGGAAACTAACCCTAGTTTTTTGAGACATGCATGAGTGTCGACTATTTATAGGCTCTGATACCATGTTCTAGAGACCCGATCTTTATGATCAAATAATTACAAAATTTGCATTAGAAAATATAAACAATCTTTTCATTCATTCAATTGTATCGAGTACATGATTTGTTTTGAAATGACACATATATATTGAGTGCTAGAATTTAAATAAATCGAATCTTCATCTTCTAACAAAGGGCTATCTTAGGCAATCTCTTCTACTTCTTCTATGGTCACCTGTCCATGAGTTACCAGAAGGAACAAAACCACACATGAGCCCCAATAAGGGAAATTTAGGTCAGCAAAGCTAGTACAAAATCGGTATTTGGAAAGCAAAAAAAATTGAACCTATCTACAAAGAATTAATATGAAAAAAATGAAAAATGAATGAAACATATAGGTAAGTATCAAAATGTAGCAATGGGTTTTCAAATTCAACAATGTTCAATATCCAAATATGAAACAAGTCAATCAATTTTCAATAGTTAGCACATGTGAATTGCTATGTTGTTGGGGAAGCCATATGTTCTCTTCATCATAATGACAATAGACCAATTGTGTTTCCCAATATTCTGAGGGAACTCATGTCCTTCTCTCTGCACAGAGTCATGTAAATGTTATTCTACTAAATCATTGGGCACTAGCCTGCCCTTTTTGATGTTTAAACAATGTGCTACTATCTTCCAAGATTTATTGTTGGTGGCTTTCAAGGAGGGGGCTAAGGTTTAAAAAACATTTAAGCCAACCAACCTATCTAAATACGCATTACATCAATGAGTGAAATTTTTTTCAAATAGAAATAGAAATTTCATACCTTTGGATCAAAGTATGCAAAAGTGTGAATTCCAACTATTCAGCTCCATGAATTTAATCAAGACAGAGCGGTCAACAAATTTAGAGAACTGTTTGTCACTATATGTCTTGGAATCCAGTATTTTCAATTTGACATGTTTAGGATTAGGTTTATTTTCCATCAAAGGTTACTATTCAATATTCTACCCATGTTTATGGTTTTTATACTTTCATTTACATTTCATACTTAAGCACATAATTATTTTCTCCATTTTGGGTCATGAATTGTGGTTATATGAGATATTACTTATCAAGAGGAATTTATTAAGAATCTAGGGTAAGCCATACATGGTTATATGCATATCATATATGCCTCCATACTTGGATCTTAAATTTGTATATAGGTATGCAAATAAATGGATGACAATAGAGTAATCCCGCACAAGTGTCAAATAAATTAACATATGTGAATATCATATCACATTTATAAGAGTAGTCCATATGCATATATTCATACACATATGATTTTTTAGGTTTCTCCAAATTAGACAAAATTTACAAGTACACTTTCCAGATCTATCATATATTTGGGGTTTGGATAAGTAACAAGGCTAACTTTGTATTTACCTTACACTCATTATGAATCTTCACATTTCCCATTTATATTTTCTATCAACATTCTCTATCAATCACATATATGGTCACATAGATATAATATGTACACGTCACCCATGTGTCTCATAATACATATACCTTACAACTTAAGTCTTATAGGATGCCTTATTATTCCTTTGAGTATATAAGTCAATATTCATACTACATAAAGTATGATTTAGTCATCTATTAGCACTCGAGGAATCTAGGGTTTTCTTTACTAATAAGGTTTAAATAGTTTTAAGAACCTAGTTCTTAATGAGTACTAAACTACTAATATTAATACACTAAAATATTTTCTCATAAACATGGACCATGTGTAATTGATCGACTAACATAATTAGTGTTATAATATCAATGTTTCATATATTTAAATGTTATTATTATGTAGTGTGTGGGATTATGAACTACCAAACATTGTAGAGTTATAGTGTTTTATTTATACATATATTATAACTTTGATGGAGTTTTATGTCTAATTCATCCACACATATGGTGTAGTGTATTCGATATGAGTACTAGCAATCCCTTGGGTACCCTAGTTATCATTTCATAATTGTATTTAAGACCAATGAAAGTATACCAAAGACTTATAGGTGGTCGATGCAGTACTCATATGCTCTTCTCAGTCCAATCGGGCTTGGTGATTGAAGATGATCCTAGAGTCTCCTTTCTGTTCTGGAGATGATCCCTTTTTGTGTAGGTGTATGGGTGGTAATTCTTCTCATGAATTGACCATAGCCTCAACTAGAAGTATTCTCTTTGTGAAGGGAACATGTAGGTCCCTGGAGAGGTTTGTTCACTCAATTCCAATCCATCAATTTACAAGTGCTGGTGGTTGAGACCTTGTCGGGGCTTGCACTGTCAGGGTATTGGGGAAGAAAGGGCAAAGAAAAGAAGAAGAAGGCTAGGTCATATGTTGATGCATTGGGTGGATTTCTTTGGAGTTATTGGTTCTATTCTGATTGGTGTCTGTATGTCTAGTTTGCAGATAGATTCTCAAGTTGCAGTTGTGATAACAGAGAGTTGATGTTGATTTTCATTGACCATGGAGGGATGAGAGGAATCAAAGGTTTTTCGAGGAAGAAGAAATGGAGAAGCATCGTCTGAAGATCCATTGAGATTATTGGTGAGGCGACCATAGTCGATGGTGGTGGTTATGGCAATCCTGATGAAGGAAGTGGGGTCTGTTGTTGGTTGGGTGTTTACAATTCTTTAAGTTTCAGACATGCAACTTGGATTGAGGGTGGAAATGAAGGGTGGTGGTTGGTTTGAAGTAGGATAGCTGAGGCAGGGGACTATGGTGAGGGTTTCGGCGATTGCTCTACATCTTGGATTTGTAGGCTAAGAAAAGTGCAGACGGAGGCGTTAGGGTGTGAAAATCTTAGTTGCAGACTGATGACTGTTGGCATTGGCAGGGAGTTGCAGATACCCACTGATGTTGTACGTTTTGGTGTCTTGGGTGTGGAAGGGAGTGGAAAGTAGGGTGGATGGGGTTTCTCAGGGATAAGGGAGAATGGGACGAAGTTGGATATATGAAGGCAAAGAAGAAAGGAACTAATTAGGTCACGATTTGAGTCCAAAATGGCTTGAACACCATTTCTCTAGTCGTGTAACATGCGGGGTGATGGTGGCGCTCCACCTAAACATGTTGTAGTTGCTTGGGTCTCAAAATTGAAGAGGAAGGGATCAAATTTCTGGTCATGCATTCTTGAGTCCAGGATGGGTTGGCTAACATTATTCCCTATAACCATCAATGTTACGGAGGAAGGAGAAGAACATGACACTTCTATGGTCTTTGTGTTATATAAAATTGCTAATACACCCTATTAAATGAGTTTTTATATCTAGCATTACACAATTTAGTTGAATCGCCTCCTATTAATATTAATCCTTAACATTGATACTCACACCTGATCAATTTAATCTCAATTTGATGGACATTCATTAATTTGGTATGTCTAAATGATTTCAAGCCATTATTTATCAAGGTGAAATGAGGATATTAGGAATAAATGGTTAAAAATGTACCAATTAATATCTAAATGATGAACAAAACCAATTTTAGGGATTGTTTTGTAAATATTTTCCATGAAGTCATTTAGACATAATACCATTGAAAGGAGGCTAATTTACCTCAATCAAAATGAGAATGAGTCAAAATGATCACATATGAGTTGGAAGGAAGGATTTGATTGTAGGCAATATTGAGGTACGTGTAGAATAAGATTTATTTCTCAAAATAGATTTAGCACCTAAAGTTCGATATGTTACATTTCCTTTCAGCTTATTTCGATTAAACCTATTTCACCTTGTCCTACCCAATTTTTTATGACATTACCGTATCTAGCATAGATTTCTTTTTGTATGTATACTTGCATATCATGTAGTTCAATTCATGCATTTTTGGCATAATTTTTCAAAAAAAAAATGTTTTTCCTGCCATGCATTGAATTTCATGTAGATATTTGGTAGTATTGTGTGTTTTAGCTAGGATTTGCCACTTTATGCTTTTTATTTCATTAATCTAGGTGTAGATGTGATTGAGTGCAAATTGGCCGCATTTTGGCCAATTTTGTCCAAATTTGAAACTTCTTGCCTAAAAGGCTTGTTTTGACTTAATCTCCACTTTTTGAACTGAAAAATCTTGATACATGAAAAATGCATTCTACATTAATATGTTCTATTTCGAAATGGTCTAAATTGATGACTTTCTATGTGTGAATTACTTTTCTCATGTTTGTGAAAGTTTTGGTTGAATTGTGATTTGGGCAAGCTATGAACAATTAGGGCTTGTGGAATCGCATGATAGAAGTATGAATTTCATGTTGTTCACTCATGTGGTGTGACATTACCTAACGAAGTGTTGGAATAATTTTCATGTTGGAGATTATATGTTGAGAACAACACATGATCCATCGTTAACCCGACTTTTCTTTCATCATCTTCTTACCTCTCTACCTCATGAAAGGATGCCAAAGTGCACATATTCATCCTTGGCCACCTCCCATATCTATATCTCCCCTCTTCTCTCTCACCACCATATGTCATAGAACACAAAGGGTAAAGAAAAAGAAAAAAGAAAATCCAAAAAAAAAAAAAAGATGAGTGCTCCTATGTAATAACATTCAAATCTCTTATCACGACACTTTCTTCTATTTTCATACCCATGGAGCTAGGAAACATCAAACTGTGACACCCCGCCATCACACAGACAATGAGATGACATGCGAAAATGTGTGGAACCACACATTACTGAAAACACGGGTTAATTAAAACCGGCTGCGGAAAGCATACATGAGAGTACTTTTGCATCCAGATCCTGCAGAGAAACATGTTATATAAACATTCACAAGCCTTATTATAGGTACACAGCTTATTGGAACCAGTTGTACCGCTTGTACCAGAGTTCGACACCTATTTATACATACAAAATAGGCCATGTACGACCAGCAGTAGGATATACAAAAATTACAACTGCAAGACATCGCAAAACATCATCAAAACACCTCCTCAAGGACCTGAGAGTACAGGGATGACTCTAGGATGCTACTACAAACCACAAAAATAGCAGCATGTCCTTCTCTTGCCTTCTATTGCTCTTCTTGCTGCTCGGCTGCAACCTCACTACCACCATCGTGTCTAGAGTGATCACCTAAAAAGGGTGTAAACCAGCGGGGTGAGACACACAGTCCCAGCAAGAAACAGAACTCCCCGCCGAAACTATAAAACCTCAGAAGGTTAAAGCAGATAACTGATAAAGCATATAACAAGAGCAACATACTGAGCAAGGCTATTATTACCATCAATCTTACCAAGATATTCAGAAGGCATATAACCAAGTATTCTTTATGGAACATTGATAACACCAAATTTTGTGACGTTTTTGCCCTTTATTTCGTTATCAAAACTACCCTTTTCTGCTATTTTCCACTATTTTATTAGCATTTTCACAATAATTGGCCAAGCAACGCTCTTATTCCAATTTTTCCTATCTTCTACAGAGTTTTTCCTCATTTTTGTGCAATAAGGCTGATTCCGGCCCATAATAAGTCTAAGCCCGTCTCGACCTCCCTGACGCCCGATACAACCCAGCCCGACAGGGGCTGGGCGACACGAGAATGATCGGCGGAGAAGGGCGTTGCGCAAGAAGGACGTGTCGGCCGACATACCATCTACCCGACAGGGAGCCAAAGCCGCATCGACGACCTAACTCGTCGGGCGATACAGCCACCCACCGGCAGGTGTTCCGCCAGCCACGTGACCGATAGCCAGCGTCTCGCGCCGAGACACACCTGTATCGGCCGTCCACATCCATCGACCGGCGTATAAGGGAGCTACGTGGCGTTTCCAGCACCATAACTCCTTCAACCTCCGGTATAAATAGCAGCTACAGGAAGCCGAAAAGGGGGTCGTCGTCGAGGTCACGGGTCGGACGAGTCGGAGAGTCGGAAGAGAATTTAGACAAGACAGTTCGAGAGCCACCTTCGAAGGAAGCTGTGAGAGCAAGAGTATCGCGCCCCAGTGTTTGCGCCGGGTGACACTAGGTGAGCTTTCCCTCATCCCGAGAGGGAAGGGATGGTTCACTTAGTGTTGTCCCGGGCGACACTGCGGGCCGGTATCGGCCAGCGAAGATGAGTGACACGAGTGCCCGACAGTAGACTCGTAGCTCTTTGCCCGACACGATATCGAACCCGATACGCTCCGCCCGTCATGCGTGCCGCCCGAGAGGGTGCGCCGCCCGACATGAGTGTATCGGCCAGGGCCCTTGAGCGATACAGTCAGTCGTCAGTCGGCACTGCCCGAGAGGGGGTGCCGCCCGACACTGCTGTATCGGGCTCGGCTCCTGACCGGTATTGGGCAGGAGAGATACAGTAGTCTGTCGTTCTTCTACATCAAGAAGGCGACATCTATCTTTAATTCTGTTATTTAAATTCTTAGCTTATGCATTGTATTAAGACCCTTATTGTTTATGGAAATAGAAATGCTTAATTGCTATTTGTTTAATGCTTAGTGCCTTATGATTGGGTAACTGCTGTGTTGGATATCTGAACTCTAGCTTGCATGTTTTGGATCGCGTTTCGCTTAGCTACCGAATCGTCTTTTCCGTTGCAACTACTTCGAGAGTTGGGTTGTGGCTCTAGTGTTCGGTCCGGTTCTGGAGTACGAGAGTGCCCGTAACAGAGTTGTTTTAGTATCATTCCACTCTAACTTGAGCCCAGCAACCTCGAGAGGGGTGTTGAAGCTTGGTTAGAGGCACCCGCTCTGAGAGGAGGGGTGCAGGGTGTTACTGCTACTGCTTGTCTTACTGAAGTCTTATCCCTTGCATTACGCCTTAAACTGCAATTTATCTTTCTATTTTCTGTTGCATGAAAATTCCTAAAAACTGCTAAATGACAAAATCTTAATCTTTCTTGTAACTCCAGTTGGAGATAGTTTTCTTTGATTTAATCGTGACATCTTGTTGTTCCCTTCGGGGAACTTTAATATCTCTTTATACCCACCGGAGTGTAGAGTGTCGATTCAGAGTCGTCAACACAATCCACCTTGTCCCTGTGTTCGACCCTGTATGACTACTTCGACCCCGTAAACAAAGTTGCGGGGGCCTAGAAGGATTCGGGTTATAAATGTGAAGGCTCGACTACCTCAAATACGCCTCCAATTTTAGGACGCGCGATTTAGGCCGGTCAACTTTCTGGCGCCGTTGCCGGGGACAAGGCAAATGGCACTGTTGATGAATCCGAAGCCACTAACTACACTCCCGTGCCTCAAGCTTAGAAATAGGCTTGACAGCACTTCTTTTTCTTTTTCTTTTTCTTTAAGCATTATTCTTTGCTGGAACCAAATAACTCTGTGTTCTAACTTGATTTCTCGTGATATTTCAGGTACCCTGTAAAGCTGTAACCTGCTCCACCGAACCTTGATACCATGCCTCGTTGTGAGCAACCCCTTTCTGAGGGAGAATGTCAGAGCCAAAGCGAGAAGGCGACCCGGCCTAATTGCGTTGGTCAGCTTTCCACCTACATAAAAAGACAGGACACCATCATCAACCAGTTGGTACAGGGAACGTTTACCAACCCTGGATCTCTGAATTCCATGCAACACCAGATAGCGCGTCTGCAGATGCGCCAATGGGAGGTCGATCAACGACTGTCTCAGATGGCTGCTCTGATGAAGAACCCTGCAGGAAAAACGCTCCCTCACCCTGAAACTACAGTAATGGCAGTGCTTAGATCAGGAAAGATGGTAGAGCGCGCTGATGAAGCCCCACCGGAACCTGAGCAAGGGCCCAAGGATGCCATTCCAGCAGGAGATGGAGGTAGGCCTGCAGAAGCTCAGGAGCCTGCGCCGAGACCGTCCGATGAGCCATCTGGTGGGAGGAATCCTTATGCTCCCAGGATACCGTTCCCGTACAAGCTGATTAAGGCAAATCTGAAAAGGCGGCACGAAAGGTTCATGGACTCGATCAGGAAGCTGCATCTTGAAGTCTCCTTCCTTGACGCTTTGGAGGAGATGCCCACATACGCCAAGTTTCTCAAAGATCTAATAATGAAGAAAAGAAGGGGAGGAAGGATAGAGACAGTGTACCTGGCTTCTACTTCCTCTGCCTTCGTAAAGCCCAGCTTGCCAACTAAGAGAAAGGATCCCTGAGCTTTCACAATCCCATTCGCCATCGGCGGCAATGTCGAGCGGAAGGGTCTAGCAGACTTGGGAGCAAGCATCAGCCTCACGCCCTTAAGTTTTGCGCAAAGAATGGGTTTGACCGACATGGTTCAAACCAATATGCGGATTGAACTGGCGGATCACTCTTTCAAAAGACCTGTAGGCATTGTCGAAGATGTGCCGATTAGGGTCGGTGATTTCTTTATTCCCTACGACATCGTCGTCATCGACACAGCTGAAGATCCCAGATGTCCGATCATCTTCGGACGCCCTTTTTTGGCAACAGGGAGGGCGCTGATTGATGTCTCTGAAGGGATAATCACCTTGAGGGTTGGAAACAACCACATGGACTTCAAGATGAAGGAGATCATGAGAGGTCCATCCCTGTCTGAATCGGCCTGTTTTGCGGATAGTTACAATAAATTCTGCGAGGAAATAGAGGAGGATATCCAGACAGTGGATCCCCTCGCGAGGGCAATAAGCTGTCACGATCTCGACCTCAAAGATCCCGAGGTCGTGAGGCATCTCGACATTTTCAACCTTTCTGACAAAGACTTGCAAGAAGAAGAGGAGGAGGTGAACTCTGCGAAGTATGCCTCCCTTGAGGGAGAACCTCAGGAGGAGACACCCAGAGCAAAGCCGTATTTAAAAGCGTTACCTGAAGGACTGAAGTACGAATTTTTAGATGAAGAACAGAGGAACCCAGTCATCGTAAACGCAGATCTTTCAAGCAATCAGCTAGACCGGCTCCTTGAGGAGTTAAGACTCCACAGGGGGGCTATAGGATATTCCGTAGATGATATCAAAGGCCATAGCCTCAACTAGAAGTATTCTCTTTGTGAAGGGAACATGTAGGTCCCTGGAGAGGTTTGTTCACTCAATTCCAATCCATCAATTTACAAGTGCTGGTGGTTGAGACCTTGTCGGGGCTTGCACTGTCAGGGTATTGGGGAAGAAAGGGCAAAGAAAAGAAGAAGAAGGCTAGGTCATATGTTGATGCATTGGGTGGATTTCTTTGGAGTTATTGGTTCTATTCTGATTGGTGTCTGTATGTCTAGTTTGTAGATAGATTCTCAAGTTGCAGTTGTGATAACAGAGAGTTGATGTTGATTTTCATTGACCATGGAGGGATGAGAGGAATCAAAGGTTTTTCGAGGAAGAAGAAATGGAGAAGCATCGTCTGAAGATCCATTGAGATTATTGGTGAGGCGACCATAGTCGATGGTGGTGGTTATGGCAATCCTGATGAAGGAAGTGGGGTCTGTTGTTGGTTGGGTGTTTACAATTCTTTAAGTTTCAGACATGCAACTTGGATTGAGGGTGGAAATGAAGGGTGGTGGTTGGTTTGAAGTAGGATAGCTGAGGCAGGGGACTATGGTGAGGGTTTCGGCGATTGCTCTACATCTTGGATTTGTAGGCTAAGAAAAGTGCAGACGGAGGCGTTAGGGTGTGAAAATCTTAGTTGCAGACTGATGACTGTTGGCATTGGCAGGGAGTTGCAGATACCCACTGATGTTGTACGTTTTGGTGTCTTGGGTGTGGAAGGGAGTGGAAAGTAGGGTGGATGGGGTTTCTCAGGGATAAGGGAGAATGGGACGAAGTTGGATATATGAAGGCAAAGAAGAAAGGAACTAATTAGGTCACGATTTGAGTCCAAAATGGCTTGAACACCATTTCTCTAGTCGTGTAACATGCGGGGTGATGGTGGCGCTCCACCTAAACATGTTGTAGTTGCTTGGGTCTCAAAATTGAAGAGGAAGGGATCAAATTTCCGGTCATGCATTCTTGAGTCCAGGATGGGTTGGCTAACATTATTCCCTATAACCATCAATGTTACAGAGGAAGGAGAAGAACATGACACTTCTATGGTCTTTGTGTTATATAAAATTGCTAATACACCCTATTAAATGAGTTTTTATATCTAGCATTACACAATTTAGTTGAATCGCCTCCTATTAATATTAATCCTTAACATTGATACTCACACCTGATCAATTTAATCTCAATTTGATGGACATTCATTAATTTGGTATGTCTAAATGATTTCAAGCCATTATTTATCAAGGTGAAATGAGGATATTAGGAATAAATGGTTAAAAATGTACCAATTAATATCTAAATGATGAACGAAACCAATTTTAGGGATTGTTTTGTAAATATTTTCCATGAAGTCATTTAGACATAATACCATTGAAAGGAGGCTAATTTACCTCAATCAAAATGAGAATGAGTCAAAATGATCACATATGAGTTGGAAGGAAGGATTTGATTGTAGGCAATATTGAGGTACGTGTAGAATAAGATTTATTTCTCAAAATAGATTTAGCACCTAAAGTTCGATATGTTACATTTCCTTTCAGCTTATTTCGATTAAACCTATTTCACCTTGTCCTACCCAATTTTTTATGACATTACCGTATCTAGCATAGATTTCTTTTTGTATGTATACTTGCATATCATGTAGTTCAATTCATGCATTTTTGGCATAATTTTTCAAAAAAAAAAATGTTTTTCCTGCCATGCATTGAATTTCATGTAGATATTTGGTAGTATTGTGTGTTTTAGCTAGGATTTGCCACTTTATGCTTTTTATTTCATTAATCTAGGTGTAGATGTGATTGAGTGCAAATTGGCCGCATTTTGGCCAATTTTGTCCAAATTTGAAACTTCTTGCCTAAAAGGCTTGTTTTGACTTAATCTCCACTTTTTGAACTGAAAAATCTTGATACATGAAAAATGCATTCTACATTAATATGTTCTATTTCTAAATGGTCTTAATTGATGACTTTCTATGTGTGAATTACTTTTCTCATGTTTGTGAAAGTTTTGGTTGAATTGTGATTTGGGCAAGCTATGAACAATTAGGGCTTGTGGAATCGCATGATAGAAGTATGAATTTCATGTTGTTCACTCATGTGGTGTGACATTACCTAACGAAGTGTTGGAATAATTTTCATGTTGGAGATTATATGTTGAGAACAACACATGATCCATCGTTAACCCGACTTTTCTTTCATCATCTTCTTACCTCTCTACCTCATGAAAGGATGCCAAAGTGCACATATTCATCCTTGGCCACCTCCCATATCTATATCTCCCCTCTTCTCTCTCACCACCATATGTCATAGAACACAAAGGGTAAAGAAAAAGAAAAAAGAAAATAAAAAAAGAAAATAAAATAAAAGATGAGTGCTCCTATGTAATAACATTCAAATCTCTTATCACGACACTTTCTTCTATTTTCATACCCATGGAGCTAGGAAACATCAAACTGTGACACCCCGCCATCACACAGACAATGAGATGACATGCGAAAATGTGTGGAACCACACATTACTGAAAACACGGGTTAATTAAAACCGGCTGCGGAAAGCATACATGAGAGTACTTTTGCATCCAGATCCTGCAGAGAAACATGTTATATAAACATTCACAAGCCTTATTATAGGTACACAGCTTATTGGAACCAGTTGTACCGCTTGTACCAGAGTTCGACACCTATTTATACATACAAAATAGGCCATGTACGACCAGCAGTAGGATATACAAAAATTACAACTGCAAGACATCGCAAAACATCATCAAAACACCTCCTCAAGGACCTGAGAGTACAGGGATGACTCTAGGATGCTACTACAAACCACAAAAATAGCAGCATGTCCTTCTCTTGCCTTCTATTGCTCTTCTTGCTGCTCGGCTGCAACCTCACTACCACCATCGTGTCTAGAGTGATCACCTAAAAAGGGTGTAAACCAGCGGGGTGAGACACACAGTCCCAGCAAGAAACAGAACTCCCCGCCGAAACTATAAAACCTCAGAAGGTTAAAGCAGATAACTGATAAAGCATATAACAAGAGCAACATACTGAGCAAGGCTATTATTACCATCAATCTTACCAAGATATTCAGAAGGCATATAACCAAGTATTCTTTATGGAACATTGATAACACCAAATTTTGTGACGTTTTTGCCCTTTATTTCGTTATCAAAACTACCCTTTTCTGCTATTTTCCTCTATTTTATTAGCATTTTCACAATAATTGGCCAAGCAACGCTCTTATTCCAATTTTTCCTATCTTCTACAGAGTTTTTCCTCATTTTTGTGCAATAAGGCTGATTCCGGCCCACAATAAGTCTAAGCCCGTCTCGACCTCCCTGACGCCCGATACAACCCAGCCCGACAGGGGCTGGGCGACACGAGAATGATCGGCGGAGAAGGGTGTTGCGCAAGAAGGACGTGTCGGCCGACATACCATCTACCCGACAGGGAGCCAAAGCCGCATCGACGACCTAACTCGTCGGGCGATACAGCCACCCACCGGCAGGCGTTCCGCCAGCCACGTGACCGATAGCCAGCGTCTCGCGCCGAGACACACCTGTATCGGCCGTCCACATCCATCGACCGGCGTATAAGGGAGCTACGTGGCGTTTCCAGCACCATAACTCCTTCAACCTCCGGTATAAATAGCAGCTACAGGAAGCCGAAAAGGGGGTCGTCGTCGAGGTCACGGGTCGAACGAGTCGGAGAGTCGGAAGAGAATTCGGACAAGACAGTTCGAGAGCCACCTTCGAAGGAAGCTGTGAGAGCAAGAGTATCGCGCCCCAGTGTTTGCGCCGGGCGACACTAGGTGAGCTTTCCCTCATCCCGAGAGGGAAGGGATGGTTCACTTAGTGTTGTCCCGGGCGACACTGCGGGTCGGTATCGGCCAGCGAAGATGAGCGACACGAGTGCCCGACAGTAGACTCGTAGCTCTTTGCCCGACACGATATCGAACCCGATACGCTCCGCCCGTCATGCGTGCCGCCCGAGAGGGTGCGCCGCCCGACATGAGTGTATCGGCCAGGGCCCTTGAGCGATACAGTCAGTCGTCAGTCGGCGCTGCCCGAGAGGGGGTGCCGCCCGACACTGCTGTATCGGGCTCGGCTCCTGACCGGTATTGGGCAGGAGAGATACAGTAGTCTGTCGTTCTTCTACATCAAGAAGGCGACATCTATCTTTAATTCTGTTATTTAAATTCTTAGCTTATGCATTGTATTAAGACCCTTATTGTTTATGGAAATAGAAATGCTTAATTGCTATTTGTTTAATGCTTAGTGCCTTATGATTGGGTAACTGCTGTGTTGGATATCTGAACTCTAGCTTGCATGTTTTGGATCGCGTTTCGCTTAGCTACCGAATCGTCTTTTCCGTTGCAACTACTTCGAGAGTTGGGTTGTGGCTCTAGTGTTCGGTCCGGTTCTGGAGTACGAGAGTGCCCGTAACAGAGTTGTTTTAGTATCATTTCACTCTAACTTGAGCCCAGCAACCTCGAGAGGGGTGTTGAAGCTTGGTTAGAGGCACCCGCTCTGAGAGGAGGGGTGCAGGGTGTTACTGCTACCGCTTGTCTTACTGAAGTCTTATCCCTTGCATTACGCCTTAAACTGCAATTTATCTTTCTATTTTCTGTTGCATGAAAATTCCTAAAAACTGCTAAATGACAAAATCTTAATCTTTCTTGTAACTCCAGTTGGAGATAGTTTTCTTTGATTTAATCGTGACATCTTGTTGTTCCCTTCGGGGAACTTTAATATCTCTTTATACCCACCGGAGTGTAGAGTGTCGATTCAGAGTCGTCAACACAATCCACCTTGTCCCTGTGTTCGACCCTGTATGACTACTTCGACCCCGTAAACAAAGTTGCGGGGGCCTAGAAGGATTCGGGTTATAAATGTGAAGGCTCGACTACCTCAAATACGCCTCCAATTTTAGGACGCGCGATTTAGGCCGGTCAACTTTCTGGCGCCGTTGCCGGGGACAAGGCAAATGGCACTGTTGATGAATCCGAAGCCACTAACTACACTCCCGTGCCTCAAGCTTAGAAATAGGCTTGACAGCACTTCTTTTTCTTTTTCTTTTTCTTTAAGCATTATTCTTTGCTGGAACCAAATAACTCTGTGTTCTAACTTGATTTCTCGTGATATTTCAGGTACCCTGTAAAGCTGTAACCTGCTCCACCGAACCTTGATACCATGCCTCGTTGTGAGCAACCCCTTTCTGAGGGAGAATGTCAGAGCCAAAGCGAGAAGGCGACCCGGCCTAATTGCGTTGGTCAGCTTTCCACCTACATAAAAAGACAGGACACCATCATCAACCAGTTGGTACAGGGAACGTTTACCAACCCTGGATCTCTGAATTCCATGCAACACCAGATAGCGAGTCTGCAGATGCGCCAATGGGAGGTCGATCAACGACTGTCTCAGATGGCTGCTCTGATGAAGAACCCTGCAGGAAAAACGCTCCCTCACCCTGAAACTACAGTAATGGCAGTGCTTAGATCAGGAAAGATGGTAGAGCGCGCTGATGAAGCCCCACCGGAACCTGAGCAAGGGCCCAAGGATGCCATTCCAGCAGGAGATGGAGGTAGGCCTGCAGAAGCTCAGGAGCCTGCGCCGAGACCGTCCGATGAGCCATCTGGTGGGAGGAATCCTTATGCTCCCAGGATACCATTCCCGTACAAGCTGATTAAGGCAAATCTGAAAAGGCGGCACGAAAGGTTCATGGACTCGATCAGGAAGCTGCATCTTGAAGTCTCCTTCCTTGACGCTTTGGAGGAGATGCCTACATACGCCAAGTTTCTCAAAGATCTAATAATGAAGAAAAGAAGGGGAGGAAGGATAGAGACAGTGTACCTGGCTTCTACTTCCTCTGCCTTCGTAAAGCCCAGCTTGCCAACTAAGAGAAAGGATCCCTGAGCTTTCACAATCCCATTCGCCATCGGCGGCAATGTCGAGCGGAAGGGTCTAGCAGACTTGGGAGCAAGCATCAGCCTCACGCCCTTAAGTTTTGCGCAAAGAATGGGTTTGACCGACATGGTTCAAACCAATATGCGGATTGAACTGGCGGATCACTCTTTCAAAAGACCTGTAGGCATTGTCGAAGATGTGCCGATTAGGGTCGGTGATTTCTTTATTCCCTGCGACATCGTCGTCATCGACACAGCTGAAGATCACAGATGTCCGATCATCTTCGGACGCCCTTTTTTGGCAACAGGGAGGGCGCTGATTGATGTCTCTGAAGGGATAATCACCTTGAGGGTTGGAAACAACCACATGGACTTCAAGATGAAGGAGATCATGAGAGGTCCATCCCTGTCTGAATCGGCCTGTTTTGCGGATAGTTACAATAAATTCTGCGAGGAAATAGAGGAGGATATCCAGACAGTGGATCCCCTCGCGAGGGCAATAAGCTGTCAGGATCTCGACCTCAAAGATCCCGAGGTCGTGAGGCATCTCGACATTTTCAACCTTTCTGACAAAGACTTGCAAGAAGAAGAGGAGGAGGTGAACTCTGCGAAGTATGCCTCCCTTGAGGGAGAACCTCAGGAGGAGACACCCAGAGCAAAGCCGTATTTAAAAGCGTTACCTGAAGGACTGAAGTACGAATTTTTAGATGAAGAACAGAGGAACCCAGTCATCATAAATGCAGATCTTTCAAGCAATCAGCTAGACCGGCTCCTTGAGGAGTTAAGACTCCACATGGGGGCTATAGGATATTCCATAGATGATATCAAAGGCCATAGCCTCAACTAGAAGTATTCTCTTTGTGAAGGGAACATGTAGGTCCCTGGAGAGGTTTGTTCACTCAATTCCAATCCATCAATTTACAAGTGCTGGTGGTTGAGACCTTGTCGGGGCTTGCACTGTCAGGGTATTGGGGAAGAAAGGGCAAAGAAAAGAAGAAGAAGGCTAGGTCATATGTTGATGCATTGGGTGGATTTCTTTGGAGTTATTGGTTCTATTCTGATTGGTGTCTGTATGTCTAGTTTGCAGATAGATTCTCAAGTTGCAGTTGTGATAACAGAGAGTTGATGTTGATTTTCATTGACCATGGAGGGATGAGAGGAATCAAAGGTTTTTCGAGGAAGAAGAAATGGAGAAGCATCGTCTGAAGATCCATTGAGATTATTGGTGAGGCGACCATAGTCGATGGTGGTGGTTATGGCAATCCTGATGAAGGAAGTGGGGTCTGTTGTTGGTTGGGTGTTTACAATTCTTTAAGTTTCAGACATGCAACTTGGATTGAGGGTGGAAATGAAGGGTGGTGGTTGGTTTGAAGTAGGATAGCTGAGGCAGGGGACTATGGTGAGGGTTTCGGCGATTGCTCTACATCTTGGATTTGTAGGCTAAGAAAAGTGCAGACGGAGGCGTTAGGGTGTGAAAATCTTAGTTGCAGACTGATGACTGTTGGCATTGGCAGGGAGTTGCAGATACCCACTGATGTTGTACGTTTTGGTGTCTTGGGTGTGGAAGGGAGTGGAAAGTAGGGTGGATGGGGTTTCTCAGGGATAAGGGAGAATGGGACGAAGTTGGATATATGAAGGCAAAGAAGAAAGGAACTAATTAGGTCACGATTTGAGTCCAAAATGGCTTGAACACCATTTCTCTAGTCGTGTAACATGCGGGGTGATGGTGGCGCTCCACCTAAACATGTTGTAGTTGCTTGGGTCTCAAAATTGAAGAGGAAGGGATCAAATTTCTGGTCATGCATTCTTGAGTCCAGGATGGGTTGGCTAACATTATTCCCTATAACCATCAATGTTACAGAGGAAGGAGAAGAACATGACACTTCTATGGTCTTTGTGTTATATAAAATTGCTAATACACCCTATTAAATGAGTTTTTATATCTAGCATTACACAATTTAGTTGAATCGCCTCCTATTAATATTAATCCTTAACATTGATACTCACACCTGATCAATTTAATCTCAATTTGATGGACATTCATTAATTTGGTATGTCTAAATGATTTCAAGCCATTATTTATCAAGGTGAAATGAGGATATTAGGAATAAATGGTTAAAAATGTACCAATTAATATCTAAATGATGAACAAAACCAATTTTAGGGATTGTTTTGTAAATATTTTCCATGAAGTCATTTAGACATAATACCATTGAAAGGAGGCTAATTTACCTCAATCAAAATGAGAATGAGTCAAAATGATCACATATGAGTTGGAAGGAAGGATTTGATTGTAGGCAATATTGAGGTACGTGTAGAATAAGATTTATTTCTCAAAATAGATTTAGCACCTAAAGTTCGATATGTTACATTTCCTTTCAGCTTATTTCAATTAAACCTATTTCACCTTGTCCTACCCAATTTTTTATGACATTACCGTATCTAGCATAGATTTCTTTTTGTATGTATACTTGCATATCATGTAGTTCAATTCATGCATTTTTGGCATAATTTTTAAAAAAAAAAATGTTTTTCCTGCCATGCATTGAATTTCATGTAGATATTTGGTAGTATTGTGTGTTTTAGCTAGGATTTGCCACTTTATGCTTTTTATTTCATTAATCTAGGTGTAGATGTGATTGAGTGCAAATTGGCCGCATTTTGGCCAATTTTGTCCAAATTTGAAACTTCTTGCCTAAAAGGCTTGTTTTGACTTAATCTCCACTTTTTGAACTGAAAAATCTTGATACATGAAAAATGCATTCTACATTAATATGTTCTATTTCTAAATGGTCTAAATTGATGACTTTCTATGTGTGAATTACTTTTCTCATGTTTGTGAAAGTTTTGGTTGAATTGTGATTTGGGCAAGCTATGAACAATTAGGGCTTGTGGAATCGCATGATAGAAGTATGAATTTCATGTTGTTCACTCATGTGGTGTGACATTACCTAACGAAGTGTTGGAATAATTTTCATGTTGGAGATTATATGTTGAGAACAACACATGATCCATCGTTAACCCGACTTTTCTTTCATCATCTTCTTACCTCTCTACCTCATGAAAGGATGCCAAAGTGCACATATTCATCCTTGGCCACCTCCCATATCTATATCTCCCCTCTTCTCTCTCACCACCATATGTCATAGAACACAAAGGGTAAAGAAAAAGAAAAAAGAAAATAAAAAAAGAAAATAAAATAAAAGATGAGTGCTCCTATGTAATAACATTCAAATCTCTTATCACGACACTTTCTTCTATTTTCATACCCATGGAGCTAGGAAACATCAAACTGTGACACCCCGCCATCACACAGACAATGAGATGACATGCGAAAATGTGTGGAACCACACATTACTGAAAACACGGGTTAATTAAAACCGGCTGCGGAAAGCATACATGAGAGTACTTTTGCATCCAGATCCTGCAGAGAAACATGTTATATAAACATTCACAAGCCTTATTATAGGTACACAGCTTATTGGAACCAGTTGTACCGCTTGTACCAGAGTTCGACACCTATTTATACATACAAAATAGGCCATGTACGACCAGCAGTAGGATATACAAAAATTACAACTGCAAGACATCGCAAAACATCATCAAAACACCTCCTCAAGGACCTGAGAGTACAGGGATGACTCTAGGATGCTACTACAAACCACAAAAATAGCAGCATGTCCTTCTCTTGCCTTCTATTGCTCTTCTTGCTGCTCGGCTGCAACCTCACTACCACCATCGTGTCTAGAGTGATCACCTAAAAAGGGTGTAAACCAGCGGGGTGAGACACACAGTCCCAGCAAGAAACAGAACTCCCCGCCGAAACTATAAAACCTCAGAAGGTTAAAGCAGATAACTGATAAAGCATATAACAAGAGCAACATACTGAGCAAGGCTATTATTACCATCAATCTTACCAAGATATTCAGAAGGCATATAACCAAGTATTCTTTATGGAACATTGATAACACCAAATTTTGTGACGTTTTTGCCCTTTATTTCGTTATCAAAACTACCCTTTTCTGCTATTTTCCTCTATTTTATTAGCATTTTCACAATAATTGGCCAAGCAACGCTCTTATTCCAATTTTTCCTATCTTCTACAGAGTTTTTCCTCATTTTTGTGCAATAAGGCTGATTCCGGCCCACAATAAGTCTAAGCCCGTCTCGACCTCCCTGACGCCCGATACAACCCAGCCCGACAGGGGCTGGGCGACACGAGAATGATCGGCGGAGAAGGGTGTTGCGCAAGAAGGACGTGTCGGCCGACATACCATCTACCCGACAGGGAGCCAAAGCCGCATCGACGACCTAACTCGTCGGGCGATACAGCCACCCACCGGCAGGCGTTCCGCCAGCCACGTGACCGATAGCCAGCGTCTTGCGCCGAGACACACCTGTATCGGCCGTCCACATCCATCGACCGGCGTATAAGGGAGCTACGTGGCGTTTCCAGCACCATAACTCCTTCAACCTCCGGTATAAATAGCAGCTACAGGAAGCCGAAAAGGGGGTCGTCGTCGAGGTCACGGGTCGAACGAGTCGGAGAGTCGGAAGAGAATTCGGACAAGACAGTTCGAGAGCCACCTTCGAAGGAAGCTGTGAGAGCAAGAGTATCGCGCCCCAGTGTTTGCGCCGGGCGACACTAGGTGAGCTTTCCCTCATCCCGAGAGGGAAGGGATGGTTCACTTAGTGTTGTCCCGGGCGACACTGCGGGTCGGTATCGGCCAGCGAAGATGAGCGACACGAGTGCCCGACAGTAGACTCGTAGCTCTTTGCCCGACACGATATCGAACCCGATACGCTCCGCCCGTCATGCGTGCCGCCCGAGAGGGTGCGCCGCCCGACATGAGTGTATCGGCCAGGGCCCTTGAGCGATACAGTCAGTCGTCAGTCGGCGCTGCCCGAGAGGGGGTGCCGCCCGACACTGCTGTATCGGGCTCGGCTCCTGACCGGTATTGGGCAGGAGAGATACAGTAGTCTGTCGTTCTTCTACATCAAGAAGGCGACATCTATCTTTAATTCTGTTATTTAAATTCTTAGCTTATGCATTGTATTAAGACCCTTATTGTTTATGGAAATAGAAATGCTTAATTGCTATTTGTTTAATGCTTAGTGCCTTATGATTGGGTAACTGCTGTGTTGGATATCTGAACTCTAGCTTGCATGTTTTGGATCGCGTTTCGCTTAGCTACCGAATCGTCTTTTCCGTTGCAACTACTTCGAGAGTTGGGTTGTGGCTCTAGTGTTCGGTCCGGTTCTGGAGTACGAGAGTGCCCGTAACAGAGTTGTTTTAGTATCATTCCACTCTAACTTGAGCCCAGCAACCTCGAGAGGGGTGTTGAAGCTTGGTTAGAGGCACCCGCTCTGAGAGGAGGGGTGCAGGGTGTTACTGTTACCGCTTGTCTTACTGAAGTCTTATCCCTTGCATTACGCCTTAAACTGCAATTTATCTTTCTATTTTCTGTTGCATGAAAATTCCTAAAAACTGCTAAATGACAAAATCTTAATCTTTCTTGTAACTCCAGTTGGAGATAGTTTTCTTTGATTTAATCGTGACATCTTGTTGTTCCCTTCGGGGAACTTTAATATCTCTTTATACCCACCGGAGTGTAGAGTGTCGATTCAGAGTCGTCAACACAATCCACCTTGTCCCTATGTTCGACCCTGTATGACTACTTCGACCCCGTAAACAAAGTTGCGGGGGCCTAGAAGGATTCGGGTTATAAATGTGAAGGCTCGACTACCTCAAATACGCCTCCAATTTTAGGACGCGCGATTTAGGCCGGTCAACTTTCTGGCGCCGTTGCCGGGGACAAGGCAAATGGCACTGTTGATGAATCCGAAGCCACTAACTACACTCCCGTGCCTCAAGCTTAGAAATAGGCTTGACAGCACTTCTTTTTCTTTTTCTTTTTCTTTAAGCATTATTCTTTGCTGGAACCAAATAACTTTGTGTTCTAACTTGATTTCTCGTGATATTTCAGGTACCCTGTAAAGCTGTAACCTGCTCCACCGAACCTTGATACCATGCCTCGTTGTGAGCAACCCCTTTCTGAGGGCGAATGTCAGAGCCAAAGCGAGAAGGCGACCCGGCCTAATTGCGTTGGTCAGCTTTCCACCTACATAAAAAGACAGGACACCATCATCAACCAGTTGGTACAGGGAACGTTTACCAACCCTGGATCTCTGAATTCCATGCAACACCAGATAGCGAGTCTGCAGATGCGCCAATGGGAGGTCGATCAACGACTGTCTCAGATGGCTGCTCTGATGAAGAACCCTGCAGGAAAAATGCTCCCTCACCCTGAAACTACAGTAATGGCAGTGCTTAGATCAGGAAAGATGGTAGAGCGCGCTGATGAAGCCCCACCGGAACCTGAGCAAGGGCCCAAGGATGCCATTCCAGTAGGAGATGGAGGTAGGCCTGCAGAAGCTCAGGAGCCTGCGCCGAGACCGTCCGATGAGCCATCTGGTGGGAGGAATCCTTATGCTCCCAGGATACCGTTCCCGTACAAGCTGATTAAGGCAAATCTGAAAAGGCGGCACGAAAGGTTCATGGACTCGATCAGGAAGCTGCATCTTGAAGTCTCCTTCCTTGACGCTTTGGAGGAGATGCCCACATACGCCAAGTTTCTCAAAGATCTAATAATGAAGAAAAGAAGGGGAGGAAGGATAGAGACAGTGTACCTGGCTTCTACTTCCTCTGCCTTCGTAAAGCCCAGCTTGCCAACTAAGAGAAAGGATCCCTGAGCTTTCACAATCCCATTCGCCATCGGCGGCAATGTCGAGCGGAAGGGTCTAGCGGACTTGGGAGCAAGCATCAGCCTCACGCCCTTAAGTTTTGCGCAAAGAATGGGTTTGACCGACATGGTTCAAACCAATATGCGGATTGAACTGGCGGATCACTCTTTCAAAAGACCTGTAGGCATTGTCGAAGATGTGCCGATTAGGGTCGGTGATTTCTTTATTCCCTGCGACATCGTCGTCATCGACACAGCTGAAGATCCCAGATGTCCGATCATCTTCGGACGCCCTTTTTTGGCAACAGGGAGGGCGCTGATTGATGTCTCTGAAGGGATAATCACCTTGAGGGTTGGAAACAACCACATGGACTTCAAGATGAAGGAGATCATGAGAGGTCCATCCCTGTCTGAATCGGCCTGTTTTGCGGATAGTTACAATAAATTCTGCGAGGAAATAGAGGAGGATATCCAGACAGTGGATCCCCTCGCGAGGGCAATAAGCTGTCAGGATCTCGACCTCAAAGATCCCGAGGTCGTGAGGCATCTCGACATTTTCAACCTTTCTGACAAAGACTTGCAAGAAGAAGAGGAGGAGGTGAACTCTGCGAAGTATGCCTCCCTTGAGGGAGAACCTCAGGAGGAGACACCCAGAGCAAAGCCGTATTTAAAAGCGTTACCTGAAGGACTGAAGTACGAATTTTTAGATGAAGAACAGAGGAACCCAGTCATCGTAAACGCAGATCTTTCAAGCAATCAGCTAGACCGGCTCCTTGAGGAGTTAAGACTCCACAGGGGGGCTATAGGATATTCCGTAGATGATATCAAAGGCCATAGCCTCAACTAGAAGTATTCTCTTTGTGAAGGGAACATGTAGGTCCCTGGAGAGGTTTGTTCACTCAATTCCAATCCATCAATTTACAAGTGCTGGTGGTTGAGACCTTGTCGGGGCTTGCACTGTCAGGGTATTGGGGAAGAAAGGGCAAAGAAAAGAAGAAGAAGGCTAGGTCATATGTTGATGCATTGGGTGGATTTCTTTGGAGTTATTGGTTCTATTCTGATTGGTGTCTGTATGTCTAGTTTGCAGATAGATTCTCAAGTTGCAGTTGTGATAACAGAGAGTTGATGTTGATTTTCATTGACCATGGAGGGATGAGAGGAATCAAAGGTTTTTCGAGGAAGAAGAAATGGAGAAGCATCGTCTGAAGATCCATTGAGATTATTGGTGAGGCGACCATAGTCGATGGTGGTGGTTATGGCAATCCTGATGAAGGAAGTGGGGTCTGTTGTTGGTTGGGTGTTTACAATTCTTTAAGTTTCAGACATGCAACTTGGATTGAGGGTGGAAATGAAGGGTGGTGGTTGGTTTGAAGTAGGATAGCTGAGGCAGGGGACTATGGTGAGGGTTTCGGCGATTGCTCTACATCTTGGATTTGTAGGCTAAGAAAAGTGCAGACGGAGGCGTTAGGGTGTGAAAATCTTAGTTGCAGACTGATGACTGTTGGCATTGGCAGGGAGTTGCAGATACCCACTGATGTTGTACGTTTTGGTGTCTTGGGTGTGGAAGGGAGTGGAAAGTAGGGTGGATGGGGTTTCTCAGGGATAAGGGAGAATGGGACGAAGTTGGATATATGAAGGCAAAGAAGAAAGGAACTAATTAGGTCACGATTTGAGTCCAAAATGGCTTGAACACCATTTCTCTAGTCGTGTAACATGCGGGGTGATGGTGGCGCTCCACCTAAACATGTTGTAGTTGCTTGGGTCTCAAAATTGAAGAGGAAGGGATCAAATTTCTGGTCATGCATTCTTGAGTCCAGGATGGGTTGGCTAACATTATTCCCTATAACCATCAATGTTACAGAGGAAGGAGAAGAACATGACACTTCTATGGTCTTTGTGTTATATAAAATTGCTAATACACCCTATTAAATGAGTTTTTATATCTAGCATTACACAATTTAGTTGAATCGCCTCCTATTAATATTAATCCTTAACATTGATACTCACACCTGATCAATTTAATCTCAATTTGATGGACATTCATTAATTTGGTATGTCTAAATGATTTCAAGCCATTATTTATCAAGGTGAAATGAGGATATTAGGAATAAATGGTTAAAAATGTACCAATTAATATCTAAATGATGAACGAAACCAATTTTAGGGATTGTTTTGTAAATATTTTCCATGAAGTCATTTAGACATAATACCATTGAAAGGAGGCTAATTTACCTCAATCAAAATGAGAATGAGTCAAAATGATCACATATGAGTTGGAAGGAAGGATTTGATTGTAGGCAATATTGAGGTACGTGTAGAATAAGATTTATTTCTCAAAATAGATTTAGCACCTAAAGTTCGATATGTTACATTTCCTTTCAGCTTATTTCGATTAAACCTATTTCACCTTGTCCTACCCAATTTTTTATGACATTACCGTATCTAGCATAGATTTCTTTTTGTATGTATACTTGCATATCATGTAGTTCAATTCATGCATTTTTGGCATAATTTTTCAAAAAAAAAATGTTTTTCCTGCCATGCATTGAATTTCATGTAGATATTTGGTAGTATTGTGTGTTTTAGCTAGGATTTGCCACTTTATGCTTTTTATTTCATTAATCTAGGTGTAGATGTGATTGAGTGCAAATTGGCCGCATTTTGGCCAATTTTGTCCAAATTTGAAACTTCTTGCCTAAAAGGCTTGTTTTGACTTAATCTCCACTTTTTGAACTGAAAAATCTTGATACATGAAAAATGCATTCTACATTAATATGTTCTATTTCTAAATGGTCTAAATTGATGACTTTCTATGTGTGAATTACTTTTCTCATGTTTGTGAAAGTTTTGGTTGAATTGTGATTTGGGCAAGCTATGAACAATTAGGGCTTGTGGAATCGCATGATAGAAGTATGAATTTCATGTTGTTCACTCATGTGGTGTGACATTACCTAACGAAGTGTTGGAATAATTTTCATGTTGGAGATTATATGTTGAGAACAACACATGATCCATCGTTAACCCGACTTTTCTTTCATCATCTTCTTACCTCTCTACCTCATGAAAGGATGCCAAAGTGCACATATTCATCCTTGGCCACCTCCCATATCTATATCTCCCCTCTTCTCTCTCACCACCATATGTCATAGAACACAAAGGGTAAAGAAAAAGAAAAAAAAAAAAAAAAAAAAGATGAGTGCTCCTATGTAATAACATTCAAATCTCTTATCACGACACTTTCTTCTATTTTCATACCCATGGAGCTAGGAAACATCAAACTGTGACACCCCGCCATCACACAGACAATGAGATGACATGCGAAAATGTGTGGAACCACACATTACTGAAAACACGGGTTAATTAAAACCGGCTGCGGAAAGCATACATGAGAGTACTTTTGCATCCAGATCCTGCAGAGAAACATGTTATATAAACATTCACAAGCCTTATTATAGGTACACAGCTTATTGGAACCAGTTGTACCGCTTGTACCAGAGTTCGACACCTATTTATACATACAAAATAGGCCATGTACGACCAGCAGTAGGATATACAAAAATTACAACTGCAAGACATCGCAAAACATCATCAAAACACCTCCTCAAGGACCTGAGAGTACAGGGATGACTCTAGGATGCTACTACAAACCACAAAAATAGCAGCATGTCCTTCTCTTGCCTTCTATTGCTCTTCTTGCTGCTCGGCTGCAACCTCACTACCACCATCGTGTCTAGAGTGATCACCTAAAAAGGGTGTAAACCAGCGGGGTGAGACACACAGTCCCAGCAAGAAACAGAACTCCCCGCCGAAACTATAAAACCTCAGAAGGTTAAAGCAGATAACTGATAAAGCATATAACAAGAGCAACATACTGAGCAAGGCTATTATTACCATCAATCTTACCAAGATATTCAGAAGGCATATAACCAAGTATTCTTTATGGAACATTGATAACACCAAATTTTGTGACGTTTTTGCCCTTTATTTCGTTATCAAAACTACCCTTTTCTGCTATTTTCCTCTATTTTATTAGCATTTTCACAATAATTGGCCAAGCAACGCTCTTATTCCAATTTTTCCTATCTTCTACAGAGTTTTTCCTCATTTTTGTGCAATAAGGCTGATTCCGGCCCACAATAAGTCTAAGCCCGTCTCGACCTCCCTGACGCCCGATACAACCCAGCCCGACAGGGGCTGGGCGACACGAGAATGATCGGCGGAGAAGGGTGTTGCGCAAGAAGGACGTGTCGGCCGACATACCATCTACCCGACAGGGAGCCAAAGCCGCATCGACGACCTAACTCGTCGGGCGATACATCCACCCACCGGCAGGCGTTCCGCCAGCCACGTGACCGATAGCCAGCGTCTCGCGCCGAGACACACCTGTATCGGCCGTCCACATCCATCGACCGGCGTATAAGGGAGCTACGTGGCGTTTCCAGCACCATAACTCCTTCAACCTCCGGTATAAATAGCAGCTACAGGAAGCCGAAAAGGGGGTCGTCGTCGAGGTCACGGGTCGAACGAGTCGGAGAGTCGGAAGAGAATTCGGACAAGACAGTTCGAGAGCCACCTTCGAAGGAAGCTATGAGAGCAAGAGTATCGCGCCCCAGTGTTTGCGCCGGGCGACACTAGGTGAGCTTTCCCTCATCCCGAGAGGGAAGGGATGGTTCACTTAGTGTTGTCCCGGGCGACACTGCGGGTCGGTATCGGCCAGCGAAGATGAGCGACACGAGTGCTCGACAGTAGACTCGTAGCTCTTTGCCCGACACGATATCGAACCCGATACGCTCCGCCCGTCATGCGTGCCGCCCGAGAGGGTGCGCCGCCCGACATGAGTGTATCGGCCAGGGCCCTTGAGCGATACAGTCAGTCGTCAGTCGGCGCTGCCCGAGAGGGGGTGCCGCCCGACACTGCTGTATCGGGCTCGGCTCCTGACCGGTATTGGGCAGGAGAGATACAGTAGTCTGTCGTTCTTCTACATCAAGAAGGCGACATCTATCTTTAATTCTGTTATTTAAATTCTTAGCTTATGCATTGTATTAAGACCCTTATTGTTTATGGAAATAGAAATGCTTAATTGCTATTTGTTTAATGCTTAGTGCCTTATGATTGGGTAACTGCTGTGTTGGATATCTGAACTCTAGCTTGCATGTTTTGGATCGCGTTTCGCTTAGCTACCGAATCGTCTTTTCCGTTGCAACTACTTCGAGAGTTGGGTTGTGGCTCTAGTGTTCGGTCCGGTTCTGGAGTACGAGAGTGCCCGTAACAGAGTTGTTTTAGTATCATTCCACTCTAACTTGAGCCCAGCAACCTCGAGAGGGGTGTTGAAGCTTGGTTAGAGGCACCCGCTCTGAGAGGAGGGGTGCAGGGTGTTACTGCTACCGCTTGTCTTACTGAAGTCTTATCCCTTGCATTACGCCTTAAACTGCAATTTATCTTTCTATTTCCTGTTGCATGAAAATTCCTAAAAACTGCTAAATGACAAAATCTTAATCTTTCTTGTAACTCCAGTTGGAGATAGTTTTCTTTGATTTAATCGTGACATCTTGTTGTTCCCTTCGGGGAACTTTAATATCTCTTTATACCCACCGGAGTGTAGAGTGTCAATTCAGAGTCATCAACACAATCCACCTTGTCCCTGTGTTCGACCCTGTATGACTACTTCGACCCCGTAAACAAAGTTACGGGGGCCTAGAAGGATTCGGGTTATAAATGCGAAGGCTCGACTACCTCAAATACGCCTCCAATTTTAGGACGCGCGATTTAGGCCGGTCAACTTTCTGGCGCCGTTGCCGGGGACAAGGCAAATGGCACTGTTGATGAATCCGAAGCCACTAACTACACTCCCGTGCCTCAAGCTTAGAAATAGGCTTGACAGCACTTCTTTTTCTTTTTCTTTTTCTTTAAGCATTATTCTTTGCTGGAACCAAATAACTCTGTGTTCTAACTTGATTTCTCGTGATATTTCAGGTACCCTGCAAAGCTGTAACCTGCTCCACCGAACCTTGATACCATGCCTCGTTGTGAGCAACCCCTTTCTGAGGGCGAATGTCAGAGCCAAAGCGAGAAGGCGACCCGGCCTAATTGCATTGGTCAGCTTTCCACCTACATAAAAAGACAGGACACCATCATCAACCAGTTGGTACAGGGAACGTTTACCAACCCTGGATCTCTGAATTCCATGCAACACCAGACAGCGAGTCTGCAGATGCGCCAATGGGAGGTCGATCAACGACTGTCTCAGATGGCTGCTCTGATGAAGAACCCTGCAGGAAAAATGCTCCCTCACCCTGAAACTACAGTAATGGCAGTGCTTAGATCGGGAAAGATGGTAGAGCGCGCTGATGAAGCCCCACCGGAACCTGAGCAAGGGCCCAAGGATGCCATTCCAGCAGGAGATGGAGGTAGGCCTGCAGAAGCTCAGGAGCCTGCGCCGAGACCGTCCGATGAGCCATCTGGTGGGAGGAATCCTTATGCTCCCAGGATACCGTTCCCGTACAAGCTGATTAAGGCAAATCTGAAAAGGCGGCACGAAAGGTTCATGGACTCGATCAGGAAGCTGCATCTTGAAGTCTCCTTCCTTGACGCTTTGGAGGAGATGCCCACATACGCCAAGTTTCTCAAAGATCTAATAATGAAGAAAAGAAGGGGAGGAAGGATAGAGACAGTGTACCTGGCTTCTACTTCCTCTGCCTTCGTAAAGCCCAGCTTGCCAACTAAGAGAAAGGATCCCTGAGCTTTCACAATCCCATTCGCCATCGGCGGCAATGTCGAGCGGAAGGGTCTAGCGGACTTGGGAGCAAGCATCAGCCTCACGCCCTTAAGTTTTGCGCAAAGAATGGGTTTGACCGACATGGTTCAAACCAATATGCGGATTGAACTGGCGGATCACTCTTTCAAAAGACCTGTAGGCATTGTCGAAGATGTGCCGATTAGGGTCGGTGATTTCTTTATTCCCTGTGACATCGTCGTCATCGACACAGCTGAAGATCCCAGATGTCCGATCATCTTCGGACGCCCTTTTTTGGCAACAGGGAGGGCGCTGATTGATGTCTCTGAAGGGATAATCACCTTGAGGGTTGGAAACAACCACATGGACTTCAAGATGAAGGAGATCATGAGAGGTCCATCCCTGTCTGAATCGGCCTGTTTTGCGGATAGTTACAATAAATTCTGCGAGGAAATAGAGGAGGATATCCAGACAGTGGATCCCCTCGTGAGGGCAATAAGCTGTCAGGATCTCGACCTCAAAGATCCCGAGGTCGTGAGGCATCTCGACATTTTCAACCTTTCTGACAAAGACTTGCAAGAAGAAGAGGAGGAGGTGAACTCTGCGAAGTATGCCTCCCTTGAGGGAGAACCTCAGGAGGAGACACCCAGAGCAAAGCCGTATTTAAAAGCGTTACCTGAAGGACTGAAGTACGAATTTTTAGATGAAGAACAGAGGAACCCAGTCATCGTAAACGCAGATCTTTCAAGCAATCAGCTAGACCGGCTCCTTGAGGAGTTAAGACTCCACAGGGGGGCTATAGGATATTCCGTAGATGATATCAAAGGCCTTAGCCCCGCCCTTTGCATGCATCGCATCAACTTGGATGAGTCTGCCAAGCCCCTGTCCCAACCCCAGAGGAAGCTGAATCAGATGCTCAAGGAGGTCGTCAAGAAAGAGGTAATAAAGCTTAGGGACGCGGGGATCATTTACCCAATTAGTGACAGCAATTGGGTAAGCCCGATCCACGTAGTACCCAAGAAAGGTGGGATGACTGTGGTTAAGGGTGAGAAGGGTGACGAGGTGGCGGTAAGGACCGTCACCGGTTGGCGAATGTGCATTGATTACCGAAAGCTAAATCAGGCTACAAAAAAGGATCATTTTCCGCTACCTTTTATTGACCAAGTTCTTGAAAGATTAGCGCATCACGATTATTTTTGTTTTCTTGATGGCTTTTCAGGATTTTACCAGGTACCCATCTTACCCGACGACCAGGAGAAAATGACGTTCACCTGCCTTTACGACACTTATGCCTTTAGAAGGATGCCCTTCGGACTCTACAACGCCCCCGCCACCTTTCAAAGATGCATGATATCAATGTTCTCATATCTTCTAGAAGACATCGTGGAAGTTTTCATGGACGACTTCTCCGTCTATGGAAAGGACTTCGATAGCTGTCTGAAGAATCTGTCGTTAGTACTTCAAAGGTGCGAGAAAAACAGCCTGGTCCTGAACTGGGAAAAATGTCATTTCATGGTGCGGGAGGGCATCGTTCTAGGGCATAAGATCTCAAGGCGTGGGATCGAGGTGGATACCAGCAAAATCAAAGCTATATCTAAGCTTCCTCCACCAAATTCCGTCACGGGGATAAGAAGCTTTCTCGGGCACGCCGGATATTACCGAAGATTCATCAAGGACTTCTCAAAGATTTCCAAACCATTGTCCAATCTTCTGGTAAAAGATGCTGAATTTGTTTTCTCTAACGATTGTCTCAGTGCTTTTCAGGCCCTGAAAAATGCTTTAGTATCACCACCTATCCTTCAAGCACCAGATTGGGGTTTACCCTTTGAGCTAATGTGTGACGCTAGAGACTACGCAGTGGGAGCAGTCCTGGGGCAAAAGAAAGATAAAAAGCACCATGTGATTTGCTACGCTAGTCGCACGTTGGACGAAGCACAGGTAAACTACACAACCACCGAGAAGGAAATGCTCGCGATCGTCTTCGCGTTTGACAAGTTCAGGTCGTATCTCGTCGGATCAAAGGTCAAAGTATACACAGATCATGGGGCAATAAAATACTTAATGCAAAAGAAAGACGCAAAGCCCAGATTGTTGAGATGGGCCTTGTTGATCCAAGAGTTCGATCATGAAATTATCGACAAGAAGGGCGCGGAAAATGTGGTCGCAGACCACCTATCGAGGATAGTAGCTGAGAGACAGAGAGGGCCACAAATCGACGACGACTTTGCCGACGAAGCTCTCATGATGGCTGAAGCTCAAGAAGAAGGTTTGCCCTGGTTTGCAGACATCTGCAATTTCCTTGCTTGTGGAGAGCTGCCTCCTGACATCACCTACAATCAAAAGAAGAAGCTATTCACAGATGCCAAGAATTATTACTGGGATGATCCTCTCCTGTTCAGAAGATGCGCAGACAACTTGTACAGGAGGTGCATCCCGGAAGAAGAAACCGCTGATATCCTGAAGGGATGCCACGCCTCCCCCTACGGTGGACACCTGGGTAGCAAAAGAACAGCGGCGAAAGTGCTACAATCAGGTTTCTACTGGCCCTCCTTATTTAAAGATGTTGCACGATTTGTAAAGGTTTGCAAAGAGTGCCAGTCAACGGGAAATATAGGGCGGAGGAACGAAATGCCGATGGCAAGCTGGATCGAAGTGGAAATATTTGACGTATGGGGAAATGATTACATGGGTCTGTTTCCCCCATCCCAGGGGTATCAATACATACTAGTGGCAGTACATTATGTGTCGAAATGGGTAGAGGCGGTAGCCACCCAAACATGTGACGCCAAGTCGCTTATCAAGCTTTTTGAGAAGACCATCTTTCCCCGTTTCGGTATACCGCGCACCGTAATAAGCGACGGCGGGTCACACTTCGGAGAAAGGCAGTTCGAATCGCTCCTACGCAAGTATGGAGTAAAACATAAGATCGCTACACCCTACCACCCACAGACGTCGGGGCAGGTAGAGGTCTCAAACAGACAGATCAAGCAGATCTTAGAAAAGACTGTCAGCCGCACGCGGAAGGACTGGTCTATGAAACTTGACGACGCATTATGGGCCTACCGTACTTCTTACAAGACGCCCATTGGAACCACCCCCTACCGTCTTATATATGGAAAATCCTGCCATCTGCCTTTGGAACTAGAACACAAGGCCCTTTGGGCGATCAAGTTCCTAAATATGGACCTAGACAAAGCAGGAGAAAAGAGGTTTTTGTAGCTTCAAGAGCTCGAAGAGCTGAGGATTCATGCCTACGAGAATGCAAAGATCTACAAGGAAAGAACAAAAATGTGGCATGATGCCCACCTTAGGAGAAAGGATGTGAGCAAAGGGGATAAGGTCTTGTTATTCAAGTCCTCCATCCGTCTTTTTCCTGGGAAATTACAGACAAGATGGTCGGGACCGTTTTCTATGTCAAAGATATACCCATCAGGAATGATGGAGCTCCGCGACAAGGATGACCCGACTAAGATCTTCAAGGTGAACGGGCACAGAGTGAAAAGGTTTTATGAGGATGAAGCTTTTGTCAGGAAAGCAGAGATTGACTTGCTGGATGTGGGTACAACCGAAGAGCCTACACCGGTCGAGCTGGTGACGGAAACTTCAACGCTCCTTGGGAGGCAGCCCGAGTCATAGATTAGGATACATTTCTTTTCTTTGTAAAAACAAACATTATGGACTGTAATAAGGCCCGAGTCAGTACATGCGCACGTGTGCTGACTCTTTTTGTTTTATGGGCCATCGCTGTGTTTTGCGGAGCATTGAGGAGTAATATCATCTGAGGTAGGAGATCCTTCTCTATACCAGTGATGTTTTACCCTGCAATGGCCTTTTACTTCACACAGGTTTAGTTTTGGCCTTTTGACCGCCCGCTTTTCTACCGTGTCGACCAGCTGGGCGCAAAACCGCTTGTATCAGGCAGCCTCGCCCCGGGCGTCGCAAAGGCAGCGGATGACCCTTGGACTGCCCGATGAAACTGTGCGTCTCGGGAATAGCGTGACTAAAACGCCCGACGCGCGCCATGTTTTGCACTTTTTACCCCCAGCTGGGTTCTCTATAAATAGCGTGGAGGTTTCTTCGTGTCGGGCTATCATTTTCTCCTTTTTGCCACCGGGAACGCATGCAGTGATCCTCCCTTTTGCTCGTGTGTCGGCCATCTTGCCTTCGCCCTGGTATCGGGCGATGCCTCCTGAGAGAAAAGGTATAGCCCGACATACCTTTTGCCCGACACGTTATCTCTCGCCCGGCACGGGTTTTGTATTGTGTGAGGCGTATCGACCGGCTTGTTGTTTTCTTACCGAACGACATGGCTTGTCGCCCGATAGGGTTGTAGACCGACACGTTTATCGGCCGATAACCCTGTCACCCGACGCCAGTATCTCTTATCGAGACGCTTATCGGGTTCACATGACCTGCAGATTTTCTATCGCCCGACATGCTTTCGCGTGTAACGACGGTCGATAGCGTTTTCCCGATGTTTCGTATCGGGCGTCATGCTTCTCACGGCGATGTCATGTTTTCGCTTCATGTGACCTCGAATCGCCCGACACACCTGTGTCGGGCGTCGAGTTATATCACGTGACAACATCATGTCGTCCGATCACCTATCGCCCAGTTTTAATAAGTTTTCTTTCTTTTCATCTTTCTTGCCTAACGGATGAATAAATAAATTTTAAATAACAGGTATAGCTCGTATGGAGCAAACCACCTACCGCACCAGCAAGCACGGCGCGGGGATCAGCAACAACTGTCGAGTAGAAACGGAAACAACAATGGAAGGGAAGATCTTTCTTGATTTGGTAGCTCCAATAGTGAGTCACCTAGCTATGAGTGCGGCAACCAAGGCCTCCGAACAAGTTCGAGGCACCCTGGTTCCGTCCTCTTAAGGGAGAGGGCCCACCCTGACTACACACTGCTGGGAACTAAACTAGGGATGGATAATCAGCCCCTTGTTTATGTTCACAACAGAGATGTGAAGAAAGGGGGGGGGCAGAAGTGAATTTTGAGGGTTTCGCTCCAGCTCAACCGCTACATCGCCAAAGCAAACCCACTAGACAACCTCCCAATGGCATGCTGCAACTTCGCAGGAGCATTTTGCAGCACATCAGAAAGCTAACCCTCACTGGCTAAGCTTTACCTCTCTTTTGCTTTCTTCTCTACTCTGGGACAGAGTAGAAAGTAAGTTTGGGGGTATGCCAGTGAGGGAGGTATAAAAATTTTATCACTTCAAGCTTTCTACGATATTCATTCTCTTTTACCTGATGTTCTCTTACAACTTCCTGTATATCTGATGTACGCATGCATGCCATATAAAAATTTACAAAAATCTTTCCTTTGCAAATTTCTGTCCCTATGCATATGTACAAAGTTGCTATAATAATAAAAACCTATTGTGACTTCTTGCAAAGTTTACTTTCTGTATATTTAATGAGTTACAAGTTCTGTCATATCTTTCTGATAATGCTGTCTCAAACAAACAAAAGATTGTGCCCTGCCATCCAAAAATTTTCAAAAAATAATAATCTCGCAAACAGCTAAGAGACGAGTATGGAGAAGGAAAAAGCTGCCCAAACAGTAGATATCTCTTTTGATTTCCCTTACCCTACAAAAATCCCAAAAAGAGAAAGAAGCCTTATGAGCGTGAATAAAAGCATGAGAGTTGTGCCCAATAAAAGAAAAGGAAAAAATATATATGTACACACTTGTTTTCCAAAAGTACCCATCTTTAGGCATGGTAGATCTGGGGCAGTGGTACGTAGGATGTGAAATCACTGCTCTAAAGCCAACTGGCTTGGACTGCAGGGACCACTTGCCCATTAACGGACCCTTACCTAGATGGACTGATGGGAAACAAGAAGAAAAACCCAAAAAGCCTTAGCCTACCCTATACACAACTTTATGCCCCTAAAATAAAGCTGTTTGGTGTGGAAGCTAACTTCGGAATCATACACCAAAGTCTCGCTGAAGCTATGGAGAAGAAAAATTTTACTTAAATAATAAGGCAAGTAGGGCAAGGTCTTTTGTTTGCATTAAGACAGCATTACCTCTAAGACACCGCAAATCTTGTGCTACCCTTTAGCCTTAAAGTTTTGCTGTGCAAGAAGAAGCAACACGAATCTAGTTTAAATATTGATTGAGGACAATCAAAAGCTAAGTTTGGGGGAGTTGATAACACCAAATTTTGTGACGTTTTTTCCCTTTATTTCGTTATCACAACTACCCTTTTCTGCTATTTTCCTCTATTTTATTAGCATTTTCACAATAATTGGCCAAGCAACGCTCTTATTCCAATTTTTCCTATCTTCTATAGAGTTTTTCCTCGTTTTTGTGCAATAAGGCCGATTCCGGCCCACAATAAGTCTAAGCCCGTCTCGACCTCCCTGACGCCCGATACAACCCAGCCCGACAGGGGCTGGGCGACACGAGAATGATCGGCGGAGAACGGCGCTGCGCAAGAAGGACGTGTCGGCCGACATACCGTCTACCCGACAGGGAGCCAAAGCCGCATCGACGACCTAACTCGTCGGGTGATACAGCCACCCACCGGCAGGCGTGCCACCAGCCACGTGACCGATAGCCAGCACCTCGCACCGAGACACACATGTATCGACCGTCCACATCCATCGACCGGCGGATAAGGGAGCTACGTGGCGTTTCCAGCACCATAACTCCTTCAACCGCCGATATAAATAGCAGCTACAGGAAGCCGAAAAGGGGGTCGTCGTCGAGGTCACGGGTCGGACGAGTCGGAGAGTCGGAAGAGAATTCGGACAAGACAGTTCGAGAGCCACCTTCGAAGGAAGCTGTGAGAGAAAGAGTATCGCGCCCCAGTGTTTGCGTCGGGCGACACTAGGTGAGCTTTCCCTCATCCCGAGAGGGAAGGGATGGTTCACTTAGTGTTGTCCCGGGCGACACTGCGGGCCGGTATCGGCCAGCGAAGATGAGCGACACGAGTGCCCGACAGTAGACTCGTAGCTCTTTTCCCGACACGATATCGAACCCGATACGCTCCGCCCGTCATGCGTGCCGCCCGAGAGGGTGCGCCGCCCGACATGAGCGTATCGGCCAGGGCCCTTGAGCGATACAGTCAGTCGTCAGTCGGCGCTGCCCGAGAGGGGGTGCTGCCCGACACTGCTGTATCGGGCTCGGCTCCTGACCGGTATTGGGCAGGAGAGATACAGTAGTCTGTCGTTCTTCTACATCAAGAAGGCAACATCTATCTTTAATTCTGTTATTTAAATTCTTAGCTTATGTATTGTATTAAGACCCTTATTGCTTATGGAAATAGAAATGCTTAATTGCTATTTGTTTAATGCCTAGTGCCTTATGATTGGGTAACTGCTGTGTTGGATATCTGAACTCTAGCTTGCATGTTTTGGATCGCGTTTCGCTTAGCTACCGAATCGTCTTTCCCGTTGCAACTACTTCGAGAGTTGGGTTGTGGCTCTAGTGTTCGGTCCGGTTCTGGAGTACGAGAGTGCCCGGAACGGAGTTGTTTTAGTATCATTCCACTCTAACTTGAGAACAACAACCTCGAGAGGGGTGTTGAAGCTTGGTTAGAGGCACCCGCTCTGAGAGGAGGGGTGCAGGGTGTTACTGCTACCGCTTGTCTTACTGAAGTCTTATCCCTTGCATTACGCCTTAAACTGCAGTTTATCTTTCTATTTTCTGTTGCATGAAAATTCCTAAAAACTGCTAAATGACAAAATCTTAATCTTTCTTGTAACTCCAGTTGGAGATAGTTTTCTTTGATTTAATCGTGACATCTTGTTGTTCCCTTCGGGGAACTTTAATATCTCTTTATACCCACCGGAGTGTAGAGTGTCGATTCAGAGTCGTCAACACAATCCACCTTGTCCCTGTGTTCGACCCCGTATGACTACTTCGACCCCGTAAACAAAGTTGCGGGGGCCTAGAAGGATTCGGGTTATAAATGCGAAGGCTCGACTACCTCAAATACGCCTCCAATTTTAGGACGCGTGATTTAGGCCGGTCAAACATGATTGACACAATAAGCTTTATAAAAACTTATCACAGAATATAAGGAGCATACACGTCTGTGCAAGGTGTAACTAGATCATCTATATAAGCAAGGCCTCAATCAATATTCCGTGTTTTGCTCTAAGCAAGATATACCATTCGGCTGGATTACATTTTATTATGCCCTGAGGAAGTGAACTTTCCCTGCTCAAATCCAACCATTGGCTATGAAGCCCAATCTGGTGCATTACAAGGTATAAGGAGATCCAGACTCCATGACCTCACCTTCCCGTGGTCAGTACATGAATCATCAAGCAAGACCACAATCTTATGCTTATAGACCTCAGCCTCTAGGTCAGCTCCGCAAGCTACCCATATCTCTCGCTCACCTCATCATAGGTTCCAGTACATACATCCGAGCCATGAACACATCATGCTCATCATCACATATCCTGAGCTATGGGCCTATTCACCATACTCCATATATCCTGAGTCTACAACCACAGTTGCACTCAACCCTCCTATTTTAGGCTAGGGGAAACCTCGCATATTCAACAATATGCGCTCCAGGTAATCCCACAAGATAAACCTGTTTCACCATCACCAAGTTCTGACGATGATGGATCTATGTCCAGGGCAAACTACATGATATGTTTATCAATAATTAATTAGTATATTTTAAGCCAATTGTTGAGGCAACCAAAGCAAAAACATAGCCTTATGGAATTACATCATTATTTCCATCAACCTACTATCATGGGACCTCAAACACTCATGATATCAACCACTGCCTCTCAGGCATCACAATCAAGCATCAACATCCTGGGAACGCATCCCTTATCACATCATCAGAGGATAACACCTCATCTAGGCACTCAGCCTTATATCAGGTCCTCAGACCTATCAACTTGTTATTTCACTAACAAGGATTATCATCATCTAAAGCACATATACCTCATAGCTCTGACCAGGCTATGAATCCACAAAAAATACCTGCATGGTTAGTGCACACATCCACAAAGATAACTGAAGCCATCATGGATTAATAGGATTATTATTATACTATCAAGTATAAAGAAGCATCCATGAGTACATCACACATAAGATTTATCGTTCATGGTATTATTATCAATCATGGGCATATGTTATGCCTTACACTTGTGACCATATGCGTGTGTCATATCAACAGGTGTAGCAACATCATATGCTTCCAAGCTTCTTGGTTTACAATCTATTATTTAAACTTATCAACATATTTGTAGGATTCAAAGTGATCACATCATTTCACTTGTATCATCGTTATTAAAAGAGAACCATCAACTATATACATTTCGGGTTAACAGAACCCTCACCCAAAACTCTTGCAACCCTCACTAAGCATGGCGAGCAACACCAACCCTCATCAAAGGGTATACCCAGTATAGCAATACCCTTACCAAAGGTATAACGGCTAGGATTCCCAGCCCTTAAGCAGCTCACCACCATATCGGCCAACCACTGCACATCCTTTAACATGCATCAAGGTTCCATTAGCCTGGACGGTGTCGAGAAGCCATCACCAAGGTATATCGTGCAGCACTACCATGGCAATTGGCCAAGGGTCTATTGGGCACCAATCTAGGGTTAGGGTTAGGTTTCACTATCAGCTAACCTTCAACATGAGCCATATCGACCAAAGGGGTGTCGCCCAAGGCACCCCTATTGTGCAACCGTCTCAGCATCATCCGAGGGTTAACCCTATCGGCCAGGGTACCCATGACGTCTAAGAATGGTGTCGTGCATGGCCATGAAGCATCATAACGGTCAAAATCTAGGGTTAGCACGTCAGGCATGATGCCATCTCATTCAACACTTTATATAAGTCCAAGCTCAACTAAGACATGGTGGTGTCGGCCAAAGTCATCCTGGGAACCATACAATATCGCCCAAGCTCATCTAAACAAGGATAACGGCCAAGGCTATGACAAGCACCAAGTTATCAAAGCCTATCAGCCAAGACCATTTCAAGACAAGGGGGGTGCATCGGGCATCCTCTATACATGGTGTATCGCCCAACATCTCCACAAGGGATATCGGCCAAAGGATACAAGGGTCCACCCAACACCCAAGCATGCATATCTACCAAGTATTCTACCTCAAGAACATATCATGCAATAAGGGTAGACAACTCATGTCACCCAAAGCAACTCTAACACCCAAGCTAGGGTTAAGGATCTATATCGAACAAAGCATAACGGGCACCAAGCTGACTATCTCAACAAGGTGTGTCGCCCAAGGGTATATCTCCAAACAAGACTATCGGGCAGCACAACTCCAACGTCATATCGTGCAAGGCACAACACAAGATCATATTCAACCTCAAGCACAAGGGAACCAAACCCTAATTGATCAAGAAGATCGGCTCACCTCTCAACAACCAAGAGAGAGAAGGGTTTTGCACAACCTCTATCACAAATCAGGAAACCACAAGGATCCACCTCAACATAGGTTATCATCTATCCAAAGGCTCACCTCTCTAATCCATGGTGAGAGGAGGGTGTTACCCAACCAACTAGAATATAAGCTCACCTCTCAACTTAAATGAGAGATGGGTATTGCCTACATCTATAGAGCTCAAACTCACATCTCTAGACCAAGGAGAGAAAGGGGTATTGCTCAACAAGGAAACCCTAAACCATGGTTCGGCCAACTAGGTGTAAAGGCACATAGACCATCCACAACATCAACAACATCATACTCATAATATCAACAACATGTACTAGAGCAAGATACATAGCATGCAATGGTCAATCATCAACATATATGAGACATGCAACATAGAGAAGGTAATATAGCTAGGGTTAGAAGTTATGTAACCCGCCTTAAGCAAACTCCTCAAGCTCCAAAGCTCCTAGCTCCAAGCACAGTACTTCGGCTACCTCAAGAAAAGGAACAAGAAGCATAACCACAATGGACAAAGAGTAGGCAAGATGGAGAAGATGATGATAAGGAGAGATGGAAGATGCTTACCAAGGAGACAAGACCCACCTATGGTTTGACCACCAAGCTAAAGGAAGAAGAAGAAGAGCTCCTTCAAAGAGATCGACCACCAACCTTAGCTCCTCCAAGGGTATCGGCCACCAAGGTTATAAGGGAGAGGTGTATCGTGTACATAAGGAAGATAGGAGCAACAAAGAGCCAAAGGGTTCCTAAGGAAGAGAAAGGAAAGGCATATATAGATGGGGGGTCAAGGTTAAACCAAGGCAAGGTGTCACCTTACCAAGGGACACTTGTCCACACGTTCCACCACCTTGCAAAATACATGCACATGCCATGCCACTACTCAATCAAGGATCGGCCACATGTCCAAGCTAGGGTGACACAACCAAGGCAAGAAGGTCAAACAAGGTCAAAGGCCGACACACTACTCCTCCATGGCCAACATACCCTCATGGGCGATACCCCATGGCCGACACAAAGCACTCTTTCCCGATACATGACTCAACCAAGCAAGGAAAGGCCCAAACAAGGAAAAAAAGCCCAAAAGAGCTCAACCAAGCCCAAGACAACTCAAGGCACGAGCCCAAACCTTCCTCTCAACCCTAGAGGAAGCAAAGAGAGAGAAAGACATCTATCAAGGTGACAAACTTACTCTTCAACCTTAACTCAGGTTATTTTGCAAGTAGCACCTCCAGCTCTCAACTATGCACAAGCAAACCCTAATCACTACTAAAGATGATTAGCAAGCAACCAAGCACAAGGTTTAGGTAAAACAAATAAGGTAAGCCCAAAACGAAGGTCAGGGTCCTTACAAGCCATAAACCTCTACAAAGGGATTTTGTCCCCAAAATCCGAAGAGAAAAACAAGGGATACTTCTGCCTCATCTCTACCTCAAGCTCCCATATGGCTTCCTCAACACCATGATGATGCCAAAGAACCTTTACAAGAACTAGGTCCTTCCTTTTCATCTTCTTTACTCTTTTTTCAAGGATCACCACTAGACCCTCCTCATAAGTCACATCTTCATCAAGCTCAACCTCAACTGGTTGTATCACTGTCCCTGTATTTGGATGGCTTTTCTTCAACATGCTGACATAGAACACTGGATGCAACCTGTGCAACTCTGGCGGCATCTCTAACTTGTAAGCTACCTTGCCAACACGTGTGATTATCGGGTATGGCCCCATATATTTGGGTGCCAGTTTACCTTTCCAATTAAACCTTAGCACGCCTTTCCAAGGTGAGACCTTGAGATACACTTTGTCTCCCACTTGGAACTCTAAAGGTCGTCGGCGATTGTATGCATAAGACTTCTATTTGTCCTGTGCCATTTTCAACTTTCACTACAACAAATCTAGTATTCGACGGCATTTTATTCCGGCATAATTTTAATTAGGTGCCGCATATTAAATTGCCCATACAATAGGCGCGCCCGTGATGCCCGCTACACCCTCCCACGCGCGCAACCAGTTATATTTTCCAGAGAAACAACAGGAACGAAAAAACGGCGTGAATGCTCCCATCCAAATGCACTCCCTCTCGTCTCCTTCCCATCCTAGGTCACGCTAGCAAAGCCCCAACTTGCTCCGTGTTCTCTCCTCCCTAATCACTGGAGACGGAACTGTCTCACCGATTTCAATTGCCAACGACGGAACCCTTTCCCTCGACGCCTTCTCCCAGTTGGCGGTACTGACGTCTTGGTTGTCCCTTGCCCGGTGACACGCTTGCTTCTTTAGCCGACAGCGATATCGATCTTCTTACGACGCTCTTGATCCTTGATATGCGGTGTTCCTGATTTTCATCTGGTAGCAGCGTGCCTAAAGATTTCCCTCTATTAACGTGCTGGATTTTCCTCTGCTGACGGTGCTCTGGATTTTCCTTCCCCCTTGTCCTGCCACCATTCCACTACCAAATCAAGATCTTGTGACGGTCGGCTGTTCAAGACAATCTCCAATTATTGTGGGTTGAGTTGAGGTGAGTTTTTCCCTATTAGTCGTATGTTACTTTTCCCTAATCTTTCTGACATATAAATAAGCATTCTAGACTTCTGCAGAAATTTGTCTAGAAATCAACTTTTGTTCTATCCCAACTTTGCCTCTTATGTTCCTTTTCTCTCTCACGCTAGACAAACCAATAGACTAGAGTAATAGCACATCGAAGAGGCACTCTCACAATACCCGCAGCCTCCTACACCGTCATTATTCCTATTGATGACTTGAAAAAAGAATCTTTGTTTATGAGGCAACCATATTCATATACAACGAGTAAAGCTAACTGCATCTATAATTCTTTGCATTTGCAACTGAAGATACATATTAATCTACAGGCAAGAAACATACGTCCTGAAAAGTAAGATTACTAATTACATAGTATAAACATTTTTTAATCAACATACCATTTATACATTTCTCAAAAAGAAGTTACATGCAAACAATTGTGTAGTTCGTATCTATTGTTTTTTGGTTTTTGAATAACACCCGTGATATGATTATAATGATATTACGCTTTGAAAAAATTCGACATGATTGTGTTCGGGTCGAAGAGAAGTAACAAAAACTGATGAGAAAGAATTGATTCATTTGAATTCTAGATGACTTCAAACATAAAACAAATGTTGAAAAAATAATTGTTTTTTATGCTAAGTTGCTAACCATATATTGTATAATTCAGGTATCTGTTGTACTTAGGCGGGTAATACTTTTTGAAACTATTATAATTCATTATCATTTTTTTAGCTTTGCATACTTTATTTTACTTCACATTATGACCCTCACCACTATGCCATACAGGATATGGTTAATATATGCATATTAATGCTTTAATATATATACTTGTGTATCAATTACACATTTAATTTTTCACTTGAAAATGCACTGTAAAAAATAGATTCCATCTTAGGTGAGTTAATTGGCAAATAGAGTGGCATTGAAGGACCATAGGTGGTCAGTGATGCAAGAATTGGACTAGCAATGAAATTTGTTCCAGATTTCAGACCTCAATAAGTTATGATAGATCAAAGAAACTGAAATCAGCGTGCATAAACTACAAAGAGGAAAATGTTTATGGAGGTTTGCGCTGTTGCTAAAAGCGACATGATCAATAGACTAAACTAACGAATATATTAAGAAATAGGAAAAGGGAATCAAGCTATTGCATTAATCTGCATTATCTGTGTCTTTGATGAAGGATTCATGGTTGTATGTGACAAACATACAAGCGTCACAAGTAAGATGCTCGAACTAATAAGTAACACTAACAGAAGATGTTAAAAGTTAGTAAGTTGGTTCTTCTATCATACTTCAATATAAGATTATTCCTATACAGTTTATTTTGTTCTTAGCATATGAAAATTGTTTCTGATCCTCTCTAAGCCACCATAACTGATCCCTTGATGTAATCAAGATGTTAAACACAAGAATGTAGATGCAGGGAATACATTTTTTAGAGAAAAGGCTTGATATTTACAGCAAATATAAACTACAGATTAGATGAATGACAAAGGAAGAGGTATCGAGAAGGACCTTCAGGGAAAAAAACGGAATGATGGTGCACCTTCTCGAGAGCATTCTGGAACTCTTTTTCATATGATAACTGCATAAGCGGCTTCACCTTACCAAGTTTCAGAAGCTTCAGTCCATCAGACAGTGCATCAATAAGGTGTCTGAAATATCATGTAGACAGATTGAGCTCAATTTCTACAAATTCTATCAGAGTTTTAGGTAAAGACCAGTGAGGAGCTAAAGCGTTTTCAGATAACAGAATTAGAAAATCATTAAAACCAACTTAGAATCTGAGACTAGGAAAGAAAATGAATACCGTCTGAAAATTTGTATAGCATTTTGCAAAAATTGTAAACAAACAGAGATCAGCTGCTACTCCCAAGTTCTATGACATAGCAAAAAATTTAAACAAGCTGTGCATGCATAACGAACCTTCAACATTGTTCTGAAAAACCAATGTGGCTCGCAGTGGAAGAAGAATAGCAATCGGGAGAGAGATAAGCACGTAGAAAGCAAATCAATTTATTCAGTTAAGCAAATTGAAAAACTTACAGAAGAAGCATGGTTTAATAGAACTCCAAGACAAATGGATTTTATATAAATTCAGTACAGAATTAGATAGCAAACGATAAATGATAGAAATCCTTATTAAGTCCTGTTGAAAGGTGTGAGTGGAAAACTCACGTGTGATGTTGTTATATATATTAGATGGCACACCCTGTCCTATATATAGGAGAAAGGGCGGATACTTACAGACTTGCGACTCAAGGCAGGCTACATGGGCCTAGACACTTAAGCCCACTAATTAATTAATTAACATATTAACTAAATAGGCTAATAATATATTCTAACAAGTTCTAAGTAGGGAAATCTAACTCAAAGTCAGCAGCAATCGAACTAAGTATGAAAACTTCTGACTCCTGCCTTGCATCTCACCCAGGATGGATGTCGCGACCAGAGGTAGATGGGTGTTGTAACTTGTGACTACAACAGGTAACTATCACAGACTTGTGACCATGACAGGTAACTATCACAACCAGAACACATAGTCATGAGACTCATGACCAACGAAGAAAATGCATGGTTTTGACGCTATTTCAGTTTACACAGAAATAGAAATTTTGACGGATGCTTTCTGGGCATTTTAACGACAAAATGAACTTCTGAAATTGATCTACAAGTGTAGATCTACTTATTTTTGCAATAATTTTTATGCTGAATATGTGTGTGTGTTTTTTTGTTTTTTTTTGGGTGGGGGGGATCACCTTATATGTGTGAGTGAAGGAAGCTGATATGTTTTGATGGGGATTATGATGTCAAATTTAATGGTGAACTAAAAGAATTCAGTCATTATAGACTGCAAGAACAATATATAAACTTAAAGATACAAACTTATCTAAAAATAATCTGTTCTCAGATGGTATGACCTCTAGGTGGGACAATGGGACGTAGTACATAAGCAGTGTTGCAGTGGTCTATTAGTGAGTATTGAGGAAGCTTGAGACAATTATGGTCTATGTACCTAGTTGAAACTTGAGAGCCAAGATGGTAGTTTTCCTCCTTGCTGGCTATGCATGATTGAATAATCTAACAGCATATTGGCTCCAGTTTATTTTGTTTAATACAGGCATATATGTGACTTAGTGTCCTCTATATATGCCTGCTAGTGACGGGATGCAATATATTGGGTATACTCGAGCATTTTTCTTGGTCGTATGCTTTTGTAGCTAGAGCCTAGAGGAGGCAAAATGTAGTTAGAAGTGTGATTGTTAATTGCTTCATAAAAAATATCTTGGTGGTCATGCTAATTTTTTGCACTATCACATAAAACAAGTGACCTTAAAAATGAAAGCTAGCAGACCATCGAAGTGTTGTAAAGTAAAAGAGGGCTAATAGGCTAATCGGTATATTTGATAAGAGGAATCCCCTTTTATATATCGGAAAAGGGGGAAGCGTACAAACTTTAGACTAAACCCTTATGGGCCAAGATACACTTGGCCCATATACAAATAGACTCAAATAACTTGATTAACTAAATTAACCATCTATACTTGCTTCTTGTCTTTCTGGTTGTATGAGACCCATATTTGGCTCCCAACTACCTGAATTGCCACTGAATATTACCCCTTTGTTCCTGCTCCGCTAGGATTTCAGAGAGTATAGTTGTCTCGATACTCCTATATAGGGTGCTTGTATTTACGAGATACCAATATTACTAATAAATGTTAATATAGTCTAATGTAGAAGTATAGAGTGGGAAAGTATGACTTGTGCTTATTCTTCCTTTGAATCAATCACACGAGTTCAGATTTACCACCTGTGGACATGGAATATATTGCGCTATTTATCTTTGGACATGTATATATCATAATTAAAAATGTTATTTGTAAAAGAGGTTCAATGTTTACCACTGTGCCTATATATCTCATTATATAGAGAAGGTCATCGGGACATGTAATCTCTGCCTTCTCACAACTATACATCAACATCAATATTTATTATGACATGTGATCCCAAAAATAATTACTTCTACAAAGTTGCCATCATCCAATGTCCCAAAAAATGCAAATCATGGAATCATATGAACATATTTTTTATTTACAGCAATTGCAGTATATACTCCTAATAACATAGTGTAAATTATATACACCAAGGTCAAAAGACTTGAAGCGGGAAGGGAGGGTGTCATCTTCAACTTCAGTACAAGGGGATCCAACAACTTAGCAAACTACCAGTGTGTAATGGAGGGGGGATGGTCAAATTATCCAAAATTCATCACTGAAGATATGATTGATAATGAGCTAGAGGATGATGTAATAGAAGTATTAGGCCTGGAAACACGAGAATAAGATCAATAAATTGTCACATCGGGTTCCAACAAGTGAATGTTTCAATATACTAATTTCTGATGCATTTCATTTGGAGTCACCACAACAATTCTCATTTTCCATGACACAATAATATGTTGTATAAAGGCCAAAGCAAAGCCGTCTTTGTTCATTTATGTCATGTTTAGGAGTCTCGGACGATTACCGGTTTTATCACGTGCCATAAAAAGACTTCCGGCGTCTTTGAAGATGTAGGAAGTAGAATAGTAGATACAATGATGACATCAGAACAATGTCAGAAAATCATACCATGACGGCATTTTGTATGCCTTTTACGGCTTGATTAAGATACCAGAAAATGATACCAGTACAATGATACCAAAATGTTGTTTTGTATGAACTTTATGTGGCATGACTAGCATGCCTATAAATGATACCACAACAACATTTATGTCTTTCAATGTACATTATTTGCTTTTTGATCATGCTGACTTATTTGAATTTTAGTCACAAAAATAATGCAATCTATGCATAATTTTATATTTCCATTTTTTAGCGAGTATTTGTCAATGTGTCATGGGATTTTTTCACCAAGCCTAAAGATACTATATTTTCATTGACTAATGAGTATTTGTACACTGAATTTGTACTCTTTTATATAGTTCTATATTGTCTTTGTTTATCTTAATGAGATATATTTCTAGTCTGAACAATCATCATGTCTGATTTGTTGAAACATTCACTAAAACAAACCTACTTGATTTTGACGGTATTTTATTGCGGCATTTTTAAAATTAGATGTCACAAACTAAATTTCTTACCCATTCAAGGCGCGCACGCGATGCCCGCGAGAAGCACCCTCCCACACCCACGCCCCCCAACCGCAATCTATTTTTGAGAGAAAAAGGGAAAATGCAGGTGACAGACGGGCTGTGCTCCTGATCTCCTCCCGTCTCAGGTCACACTTGTATCTTGTACTGCCACTCTGCCTCCTCCTTTTCAAGGATGATGATTTATTCTCTTTGTAACCTAGCTATCACGTCAGCAGGAGCAGGGGGATAATCTTTGATCAATATTTGTTGCTTCCTTTTGATTGTCTTATGTAACTGGTCATAGAATTTTCTTTCATTTCTCTTCTCCACTTTTTACCAAGGCACTGTTGCTTTCATGGAATTTTTTATAGATGGTGGTGACATCTCTGTTATATTCCTAGGTATTAGAAAAGAAAGTAGGGAAGGATGGTCTGGTCATTCAAATTGTGTTGGTTTTCAGATGAATTATTTATTATTGATGTTTTGTGTCATTCTAGCTAGAATGGGGTTATGCTCACATGATATTTTGGTTAGAAACTCAACCACTATATAAGGAAGTTCATCATCCAGGCTTGTTCAGAAACCACCCAGTCTAATATTTCTTGAAGAAATCCTCATTTGAAGGTCATCTTCGCACCGTATGTTATGATATATTCTAATCCTGCTTCTTGAAACACTTCTGCAAACTCGTGGTAGTTGCTCACACATAATGTGTCACCACCATTCTTCCCATTGGCTTGAACACTGTATTCAAATCACCTAACACCATTCAAACCCTGATGGTATCTACTGTAACAGTATTTAGGTGATTCCATAGACATAATGGTTTAGTTTACTTGTATCGGCATATGCAAAAGTCATGAGATGTTTCAGGTTTATTAAGCAATGTAAAAATTTCCTATGGATCAGAATTATGCCAACTTTACCTATAGAACATATATCCCACCAGAAAAACTATGTGCATCAACACGGTGCGATGTATCAAAGCCAAGGAAATGAACAATACATCTATGGTTATCTTATAGATTTGCGGTTCAGTAATGGTAGAGATGTCAATTTTGTATCGCATAACATATTTCTTAATAATATTTGGGCATTTAAAGAATAGATGTCGTGTACATTCCATACTTGAAAGATTGTTATTTAGTAGGGTTTGTATCACTTGGTCTAGGCGCCCCCTGAACTAAGACAACATAGTTTTCCATTAGGGTCCTCCATCTTGTCTTCCTAGATCTTGTGCACGCAAGGTCTCTAGAGTTGTAAATCTTAGGATTCAATAAGAATGGATTCCCAAATTCCCCCAAACAGTAGGCTAGGAATGTGGGCTGCTTTGTACTATCTCCCTAATGATGGCCCTTTACTGAAGCAGAAGGTCATAGTCAAACTTGCATGTCCATTGTCCCCTGTCCTGAGACAATGTCATCTTCAAAAATCACATTTTCTTTGTGCATTATTTATTTTCCTCTTGCACGTACTTCATGGGATAATGATCACGTCATTGGTGCATATTCGAGGCAAGCAATCAATAACGTCTTATCAAAGTATGGCATCCAAGATATCCATTCATCTCTTATTTCTTAACTGGTTGATCTAAACAATCGCTGGAATTCCTCCACCATTGCTCGTTATTTCCTTAGATGACGATGAAAATATTTGTTTTTGAAGGTGTCTCTGTCACTACCACTAGCTGGGATCTGAAGGTGTTTGGTTGGCTTGGATCTGTTCAATCTCCTATTCTAGGTATGATTGACTCGCACCTCCGAATCTGTTGCTAGTTTCATTGCAATGTTGTAATCCTTAGTAGTGGATAGATATGGCATGTTATGTGTACGATGATTTGTACAATCTATGCTAATTGCTAATGTATTAGTCGATCCTATGTATTAGCTCCTTTTCTGTTTACTTTTTCTTCTTTGTTGCTGATCTGTACTGCTGTAATGTATGACTAATTGATGATATGCACATATAACAATAAGTTAAAAAGGTATCCAATAATGAGTCTATTGTTTACTGCTTAACTATGTAAACATGTGATGCAAAAAAATTTCTGAATCATGTATGTGGGGTATTTTATCTATGTCTAATCTATTGCTTATATATTATGGCTATAATTATTGTCTTATAACTAAACTAATTGGGTGTTTTTACTGTTGGGTAGTGTGTTTAGATTCTTTAGATATATATAAAAGTTCCAAAGATTATTAGTATTTATATACATATATATGTAATTTTGTATAAAATTATATAGGAAATTAAAACTCATTTTTTAAAAAATCGGCTGCTTACCGCTTAACCAGTTACAAGGTGTTGTCCGCACGGTTACCGCTTAATGTTTTTTAAAACATTGCTCTAAACTAATTTTAACTAAAAATAAGACCATTGTGGTTAATGTGTATTTATTTATTATGATAGGTGAATCTTAATGTGCATATTAGTTAGCTATCTCATTTATAATGGAGTGAAAGATCATATGATTGAAATTTTTTTAATTTGTTTATCTAAGAAATATACGGTGAAATATTTTTGTTTGTGATGAATCTGAATCTTTATCATTGATAAATGTTTCAACAAAAACAAATTTCATCGTTTACTGACAACTTATTTCCTAAATGTTTTACTGGTATTACACCTGACTAACAAGTGTTCTATCTAGATAAAATGTTTGAGGGATTCTAATGGTAGTTTGCACCATAATATTTGATCTCCATATTTGCTGAAATTTACAATATATGATAGGTTATATATTTTAAATTTGTTCTCTAATAACAATTCTCCCCGCTCAATATAGTGTATTGCGATTTTGATTTTTAAGCATTGGGTGGTTTATAATGAAAAGGAGCTCCATTCAACCCATGGAATTGAGTGAGTTTTATCTAATTTTTTTATGTCCATTTACATATCAAAGTTTAGATAACTTGTTGTATGCTTACTTACCGTATACACTGAATTTTTATATGTACTCCAATTTTTTTTTCTGAGTGTTAATGCTCACATGGTTTGATATTTATTTAATATTGACACAAAAATTATTGAGTAACCAATTTAAATGTTTTTCTTAAAATCTAGAATTAATTGTAGCTCATTTCTTTGTAGGATTCAATGTCTGGAATAGATAAGAGCTGGATGAAAAATAAAAATAGGTTATCACCAGAATACAGAAATGGTGTTGAAAAATTCATTCAATTTGCATCTAGAAATGTCAAAGTTGATGGCTTAATACCTTGCCCTTGCATTAAATGTAACAACGGAAGTTGCAAGACAAAGGATGATGTGTCAGCTGATCTGATAGTGTATGGCATAATTGAGAGCTACACATGCTGGGTAGCCCATGGTGAATCATGTCATGTCAATTATCAAAATGATAGTGATGACATTGAGGATGATGTTGATGACGTTGCGGATGAGGCTGATGATATTGAGGGAATGATAAGGGATGGGCTAGGATTTCCTGATAACCATGTTCCAAACTTTGATGAAATGGATGGAGACTATGAAATTGATGAGTTGAGTGATGAACTTGCTACATTTTGTAGGCTAGTGAAAGATGCGAAGGAACCACTTTATGATGGTTGTGATGAATACTCCAAGTTATCGTTCACCATGAAATTACTACAGCTAAAGGGATTTCATGGAATGAGCAATAATCTCTTTAATAGTCTGATTGCATTGTTATCAAAGGCGTTCAAGGGTTGTCGATTGCCTAAATCTTTCTATGAAGCAAGAAAGTATATTACTGACCTGGGACTTGACTACATAAAGATAGATGTTTGTGAAAAACATTGCATGTTGTTTTGGAAGGATCAAAAGAAAGAAGATGTATGTTCAAAATGTGGCGCTAGCAGGTGGAAGTATACCTCTCTTGACAACACAACCAAAGACAAGACTAAAAAAAAGAAAAAAGTTAAGTTAGTAAAAAAGGTTTCTGTTAAGACTCTATGGTACTTTCCACTAATACCAAGATTAAAACGACTGTACATGTGCTATCAAACAGCTTCAGAGATGAGATGGCATCAAGAAAAGTGCATAAATGATGGTAAACTAAGACACCCAGCTGATGCTGAAGAGTGGAAAAGATTTGATGAGATGAATCCATCTTTTTCTAGAGACCCTCGCAATGTTAGGCTTGGATTGGCTTCTGATGGATTTAATCCATACGGGAACATGAGTCATTCTTATAGCATATGGCCCGTTATCCTTATTCCATATAATTTACCTCCATGGCTTTGTATGAAACAAGATTATCTTATTTTATCCTTGATCATTCCTGGGCCAAAGTCTCCTACCTACAAGATTGATGTTTATTTACAACCATTGATCGAGGAGTTAAAGGAGTTGTGGGATGTAGGAGTTGAAACTTATGATGCTGTGTCAAAACAAAATTTTGAAATGCATGCGGCTCTATTATGGACAATTAATGATTTTCCTGCTTATGGATATTTGTCTGGATGGTCCACCCAAGGTGAGTTGGCATGCCCTTCTTGTCACAAGGATACTTGGTCTCTCAGATTGAAACATGGGGGAAAATTTTGTTATATGGGGCATCGTAGATTCTTACCACAAGATCATAGATGGCGGCGGAATGACCACGCGTTTGATGGAAAACAAGAACCACGACCTCGTCCTCAAGAACTATCTGGAGAAGAAGCTTTGAGTCAACTACATGACATCTTTGAAATGAACCTGGGAAAGAGAAAGAAAAGAAGTTCAAAAGAAAAACCTTCTCATGCTTGGAAGAAAAAAAGCATTTTTTTTTTAACTTCCTTATTGGAAGAGTCTTCGTGTTCGCCATAATCTTGATGTAATGCATATTGAGAAGAATGTTTGTGATAGTTTAATTGGAACGATTATGGATATTGATGAGAAGACTAAGGATAATTCAAAAGCTCGCAAAGACTTAAAAGATATGAATATAAGGCAGGAGCTTCTCCCATGTATTGTGAATGGAAAGTTAAAAGTCCCTATTCCATGTTTTACTTTATCATCTGAGGAAAAAAAGAGGTTTTGTGAATTCTTAAAAGAAATTAAATTTCTAGATGGGTTGTGCTCAAATATTTCTAGATGTGTGAATGTTGATGAGCGTAGAATTTCTGGGTTGAAATCTCATGATTTTCATGTATTTTTACAAAAAATCCTTCCTCTGGCAACGCGTGGAATCTTTCCAAAGGATGTATCTGAGACATTAACGGAGCTTAGTATATCATTTAAAGAGCTGTGCTCTAAAGTTTTAACGGTAGAAGATCTGAAGAGGTTAGAAGATCATATTGTTGTTACACTATGTAAAATGGAGCAGATATTTATACCATCATTCTTCGATGTAAGGGTACACCTTCCCGTTCACCTAGCAAACCAAGCAATTCTTGGAGGACCTGTGCAATATAGATGGATGTATCCAATTGAGAGGTGATTATGTTTTACATGATTTTTTTTTAAATTTTCTATGTTTTAAATTTTCTTTGGTTTTGTAGGTTTCTCCGAACATTAAAGTCATATGTGCGGAATAAAAACCGAGCAGAAGGTTCAATAGCTGAGATGTATATCACCAATGAATGCTTGGTTTTTTGCTCAAGATACATGAAGGAGAATGAAACTATATTTAATCAGCCACGATACCATGACACTAGAGAGACAAAAATTTCATCTCAATATACAGTTTTCAAATATATCGGGAAAACATTATCTGTAGGCACAACCATTAGCCTTAGTGTTAATGAATGGAAGCAAGCTCATAAGTATGTTCTTGAAAATTCAGATGCAATATTACCGTTTATAAGGTAACTTATATTTATTTAGCTACATTTTTACTTGACTTGATTTTTAGTTTTCCAATTTTAAAATAAATTTTTTTTTAGTGAGCACAAACAACTAATCCAAGATATGGGTGTTCACAATATTGAGGCACACCATAAAAAGTACTTCTTTGAGTGGTTGGAGAGTCGGGTAAGCTTTTAAATTACTCTAAAATAATTTAAACTAAAAAAATAGACCATTGTGGTTAATGTGTATTTATTTATTATGATAGGTGGTTCAATTACATAGACAAGGCAGAGTGGACGATGAACTTCTAAGTTTAGTTCGCGGTCCTGATAAAGAGGTGTTAACTTTTACAGGTCTAGACATAAATGGATTTCTATTCCATACTGAAGATCGTGATGATAGGTTAACAACACAAAACAGTGGTGTTCTTGTTAAAGTCGACTCCACCAACGGACCATTTATCTATTATGGTGTTTTGACTGAAATTTTAGAGTTGAGATACACAGGTGGAAGGCGAGCTCATATTTTTAGGTGTGAGTGGTGGGACATGCATAATGAAGGAAGAGGATTTGAGCGAAACAAATACGGTCTTGTTAGTTTAAATACAAAATGCAAGTTGAGAACCAATGAACCGTTTATACTAGCATGCCAAGCAGAACAATGCTTTTATTCCCGTGACCTTTCCAAAAGTAATTGGATTGTTGCTACTGAATCACCACCACGTGACTTGTACAACATGACACATGGAGATGAAGCTATTATTGATGATGAAAGTGCATTTCAAGAAAACACATCAAATTTCTCTACATCTTCATCATTCCCCTCGGATGCATTTGATGTTTCAAATTGGAAGAGGCATGATGTAGTGAAGTCTTTGTCCATGAAATCTGCAAAGAAAAAAGGATGGCTGGAAAAAGATGGAGACCACACATGGGAGACAATGAACTGAATTTATAATTTTTTAATCTGTATTTTCTTTATAGACTTTGGTTAATTTTACTAATTTCTTTGTGAACATTGATGGATGTCATTTCCTTTGTCTTATCTACCATTTTGTGATTTTTATTAGAAAATGCTTATAAATGTTGCCTTTGATTGCTTCTTTTGATATTTTTTTGGATCATTATCCTTTTAAATAATCTGATGAGATACATGTAGGAAATATGGTCAATCTGTCTAGTACCCACAACCAACTTGCAGGTAATTATGATATTCTAATGGATGGCCATTGTAGCATGACCCAAAGTAAGTAATGTATGCTATATTTTTTAAATGTTTCAATTGAATCTCATGCGTAGCTTGCTAAATTTTAATTATGCAGATCAGTTAAAAAGTAGAGATTTATCCATAATTTTTTATCTTAATAAATTCATCTTTGCAGAAAAATCTATTGATGAGATTGCACAAAAACGTGCACGCATGTTGATGGCTGGTCCATGGAATTCATCCAGCAACAATCAAAGTATAGTTTTTAAATAAATTAATATATATGTCTCTATGCATACAGTAGTATAAAATTATGTTCATGAAATGTAGCTAAATCTAGCAACAATATTCAAAACCCTCATCAAGTTGAAGATTTTGGTCTTGCAAAAGAAAATAATGGGGCACCATCCCTTCCTCACATGGGAGCAAGTCCCATTCAAATTTCTCAAGACAAGAATGTAGATGCCCTACATGATGGTTTTCTTCAACAGATTCAAACCTATAAGAAATTTTTGATGAGAAAGATGAGTGAAGGTCTATTGGTTGTTGACTTCTATATTTTAATTTTAAGGAAGAAGTATGTGTTCTTTATGCTAACTTCTTCTTTCCCTTTTCTTTTAGAAACACTAGCCCTTGACAATTTGCAAAAACATTCACATATGTTGATGTCTGGTCCAAGAAATCTATCCACTCAGAATACTGGTGATAATTTGACTTTATATGTTTACAATTAATACATAATACCTTTTGAGCATTATGTTTTAGCAATACTTATATAAAATGCAGTCAACAATAGCCCAAAAAATTGTAATCTGCATCAACGTGAAAGTTCTGGTCTTTTGAATGAAAAGATAGGGTCATCTTTACATGACAAGCAGTGCAAAGCTCCTCTAAATGTGCATGCTACAAAAGCTCAAGGTAACATTAAATCTGCATTTTTATATGTATGTATATATCATATATTTTTGCAAATATTGATAAAGTTAAGAATGTATATTAGTTCAATATGAAGATGAGGGATTGGCTATGAATAATCTTAGAGAAGATCACATGATCAAAGATGAAGTTGCGGTAAGGCAGAAAAATACTGGCAACAGTGCTCTAAAGTCTCAAAATGCTAGGCAAACTGCTGAACCAACTCAAAATCTGATCAAGAATAACTCTGGTGATAATTTGACTTTGTATTTGTACATGTAGAATATATTTCCTATGTATACATAATGCTTAACACATTTTGGTGTTGTAAAAGACAAAACAGGGGTACTGAATAGGAATGGTTTCTCTCTACACGACAAGAATTGCAAAGATCCTCCTAATGTGCATGGTAGAAATGATCAAGGTAATATTAGAATTTCAATATTTGTTATATGTGTATGTTTATCCTACATATGTATATATTGATAGTTCCTAATGTATGGTTGTTCAATGTGTAGAGGAAGGACATGCAGTAAAATTTAGCCACAAACTCAAAGCATGTAAGCCTTCGCATCAACTCGAACATTTTGGAGTTGCAAAACAAAAAAGAGGTGAACGGAACAATGAGGGTGTTTCTTTAAATGCGAAGCAACGTGAAACACCTCCCATTGCACATGCTAGAAAAGTTCAGGGTAACTATCAAATTTTGAATATTCAAGTATTGTTTGCTTGTCCTATGTGTCTGTATATATTGTTATAGATTTGAGTGTATTCAACTTCACTGTGAAGATGGAGGATTCACCATGGATGATGTTCCTGAAGGTCACATAAAGGATGATGATGTTTCAGTAAGGCGAACAAACACTGGCAAGAGGATCTTGAGGGATCAATACGTTAATAATTACTCTGATCAAGCTATTGATCCACTTCAAAATTTGACCAAAAAGAATACTGGTGAGAACTAGACCTTGTTTGTACATAAGTAATGCAAAAAAGCCTCTACATAGATCATATTTTAACATTACTTTTTATTAAATGCAGTAAATTTTGGTAACAAAACTTGTAATACACGTCAATCTAAAAATGTTGATGTTGGGAAAGATACAAGAGGGTCATATAGTGGTGAAGGAAATTATCTACATAAAATGACATGTGTACCATCTCCTATTGTGCGCGATAGAATGGATCGTGGTAAATTTATTTTTTTATGTGTTCATTTGTCTTACAAATATGTTTTACTGATTAGATTCCTAATATTTGGCACCTCAACCTGAAGAGGAGGATATGGTCACAGATAAAGTTCTTGAGTGTTCAGTGAATGATGATGATGTACCCATAAGGAAGGCTAATGCTAGTAATAGGGTTTTGAGGTCCCAGACTTTAGACAATCACTCACAACCAGATACTGATCAAAATCAAGTTCTGGAAGAGATGGATAGTCATCATGGTAATACTTAATTAGTACTACCTTAACTATGAATAAGGTATTCATTATTTTTTTTCATGTCTTAGATCAACCGAAGAGAAAGAGGGTTAGAGGGAAAACAAAAAATATAAGTTTCAGGTCATTCAGAAATGGTGGTGGAGCTAAAATAAAGATAGAATTTAATTCTGAAGGTAATCCAATAAGTAAAAGTCAAGCTCTTATGGCCAGTCGAGTTGGAGTTATTGTTCGCAGTTCTATAAATGCTCCTCTTAGTTATACAAGGTGGAGTCACATGCCTAGTGAAAAGAAGGAGAAGATGCTCCAATTGATTCAGGTTTCAATTAGTTTCTAAGTGTTACTTCATTGACTAATAAATGTACATTTCTAATATTTTCTTAACTTTTACGTAGGATGATTTTATCATTCATAGTAATGAGTTATTACCTGAGGAAAATGATCTTAGAACACGTTCAATATATCGATCATTGAATAAGGCTTGGCGTGAATTCAAGACTGAGTTGTATGCTCTTTATCTAGCATACGCCACTGATGATGAAGCTCTAAAAAATTGTCCTCCAAATGTAACAAAATCTGATTGGGAGTTTCTTGTGAAAAAATACTGGAAAAGTGACTATTTTCAGGTAAATATGAAATAAATTTGTGAGTCCAACAATGATCTACTCTCTTTATTATGGATATTTCTTGTATCAATATTTGAACTTGATTTATATTTGTATCCATTGATCTTGTTTTATATTTATTTTCAAGGCTGCCAGTGCTCGTAACAAGATCAGTCGTTCTAAACAAGCAATGCTTCACTGCACTGGAAGGACTCGATTTAGTGTTATAGAACATGAAGAAGTGTGAAATTTGTTCTTATTGATATTATTTTTTTAGTATAAGGTTATACTTCATATTACATAATCTATTATTATCAAATTACAGACTATCAATAACAATGGAGTTGTGCCAAGTCGAGTGAGGATGTTTGAAAAGACTCGAACGAGAAAAGACAAAAAGCTTGTAGATGTTGTTGCTGAAGAAAAGATGGTAAACAGGATAGTAGCTTGATATAAATTCCAAAAAAAATTCAAAATGAAAATTCTAACAAGTTAATTTGTTGTTTAGGCACAAATCACAAATCTGGTGTCTCAACGTGAACATGGAACAATTGAAATTAGCGATGATGAGATATGCTTGAAGGTCTTTGGACCTGAAAGATCAGGCCATGTATGCATGCGGGGAAGTACAGTTGCAGGTCATTCTCGCTATAGAAATCCTATGTATCTGAAGGAGATTGAAAAATATAAGCAACAAGCAAATGATGCACAAGTTAGAGTTGAACAAGCAGAAAAAGTTGCAGCAGATGCTAGAGCTAGAGCTGAACAGGCTGATCAGAAAGCTGAAAAAGCTCACACTTACATCAGAGAGTTATTCAATGTAATAAAGTCTAGCAGGATTATAGATGTCATGAATATTGAAAACCCTAATGATGAGGTATTTCATAAATTTAATAATACATATCTAATCATGGATCATATCATTAACACAATTTCTTTACAGGTTTTGGAGTAAGATTGGAGTCCCTATTACTCATGGACTTATGGAACTCATTGTTTAGACGACACAATCAAGAATTGGACCTCATAGATTATCATTTTTTCTATTTTTTTATTTGTAGATAATATACAAATGTTTTTAATTAATTTAAGATTGGCAGTGTATTACCTGACTACTTCTTTGTAGTTAAGACAAAACTTATAATATTTAAAATTAAGAGGATGTTAATCAGTCTTTTAGATGACTAATTTAGGATCAGTCTTTTAAATATATATATATAGTCTTGTTGTTGCATCCATCAAGCTTAGGCATTTATTACGTTTCGAGGACTGCCTCCTAATCAAATGCTTCGGTGAATTTGATGCCCCATTCTCTCAAACATTGAGCCCAAACAGATCAAAGTCTGGTTTCAGAACAAGAGGTATGTATGCTCTGTTGTTATTCTGCCTTATATTCATTGTGTAAATGCTGCATCTTGCTGTCTTTGTTCCTGATGTCTTATGTTGTTCATTTGATGGATCAGATGCAGAGAGAAGCAGCGAAAGGAGTCCTCACGCCTTCAGGCTGTGAACCGCAAGCGAAAGGATTTGGTTTTCATTTAGAAGATCAGGTTCAACCGACAGGTCGAGGGGGCGTAACACTCCTGAAGATATCTGACAACAACCTCAAGTGGGATGTAGCATTATTACATCCTTAGCATTATTACAAGCAGAGTATGACGCGTAATGACATTGCTGTTGTCGGCAGTGATCGAATTCTCTCCGTGGAATGAGAAGATTCAAAGATGCTGACCTGATAATACAGTGCCAATGCCTGTCCTTGGGAATTGCTAATATAGAGAAAGGACCGATGCCTGAAGTACTTCATAGATTGGTTTGCGGAGATGTTTATTGTTGATATGGACATTGAATGTCGGCTAAAGAAAATGGCCAGAGTTGGCCTAAGAATATGCTGTAGGGGCACATCTATTTAGCAGTCCAGCAGCTCACTTGCTTGATCCAAAAGGTACAGACTAGAGCTTCATACAGGGGTAGATATACTCAATATACCTTTTTTGCCTTTTGTTGTTGGACTTGTTATCATCACTGTAATGATGCAAAACTATATGCTACAACTGCCAAGAAGAAGAAGACAACGAATGGGCCAAAATTTCTTGTAGTATTACCCTTTTTATATGTATTGGGAACTTTTTGACTTCTTCCAAATAACAGCTTTGACTGCATAAGTTTATGAGCCACGTATATTTCTCTTTATAATGGCTTTGTCAATATTTCCAAAACGCTCTGGTCCTATTTGAATCTTCTATTTTTCCGGATACCTCTGTTTCATTCATCTACTTTTTTCTTTTGTTCACATTTTTTAATAATTTCATCTTAACTAATTTATATTCTTTCTCTCTGCAGTGTTGCAATGTATTTCCAGAACTATAGATTTCTGGCATATATTTATATTTATCATAACACCCTGTTGGAGTTTGATCATACAAAAAGTAATCTGTATATACATTCCCCGACCTGCATTTTCTGGAGGATTACCATTATCCCAACAGAATAACTGCCATATTTTAAGGTCTTTCCGTGAAGAATGTCGTTTCGACATTGTATATTTAATGGCATCATCTATTGGATGGTTGGGTAAATAAAATATAACATTCTCAAATTTCCCTTCTGCTTTGATAAATCCTTGACGCTTTCTAAAGATGATTGCTCAAAGATGACGCCGCTTTTGGAAGGGTTGCTTCGTACAATACTCGAACTCATTTGACCAGTGGTTGGATATGTCAACGTTTATGCAGAGGTATTGCTATTACTATCTTTGTCTTTGTGTTTTAATTTTTAAGTAGCAGCTTGCACCCTGTTTCCATTTGTATATTGACGCAAACTCATGTGCGTTATATGTACCTACAGATTGAGGGCAAAGTTAGCCTACAGATTGCCTCTGGGAGGGAAACGTTAGCCTCTGTACCTTCTGGTGGCGGTGGTTGTGTTGCAGTTGCGGCCCCTGCTGCAGCTGGTGGTGGTGGAGCTCCTCCAGCTGCTGCTGCTGAAAGCAAGAAGGAAGAGAAGGTCGAGGAGAAGGAAGAATCAGATGACGATATGGGATTCAGCCTGTTTGACTAGAATGCTGGTTGCTGTTTGCAAGTGCCATAGAAAATTAGCAAGGCAGCATCTACTACTGCGACAACAGCAGTGGCAGCGACAACACGAATCGTCACCCCTCTGACGATGACGACGACGGCCACGATTCAAATGATCTCCGGCGAGGCCCATGGACGGTAGAGGAGGACCTGCTGCTCGTCAATTACATCACGGAGCATGGAGAAGGAAGATGGAACTCCCTAGCTCGCCTTGCAGGTGTGTATACGCTCTTTTCCTTAGTTCTATGAATCCTTCACAATTATTGGGTACTGGGGGGAAAGTGAGTGCGTTTGCAGCTTGTAAGATTCTCGATTCCACAATGGATTAACATATAGCTAGTCAGCAGACTTTCTGAATGAATGCCCAGTAGTAGTCCAATACATGAGGCATATAGCCAGCAATATAGTGGACCTTCCAACATACATCGATCCATATTAGATGCATAACTGCGTCCCTCCTCTTACAGTCCTTGCATGTTTTTCAATTGCAGTGCCTAACTCTTTCTTCTTTGCGATTGACCCTCCTCAGGCCTAAGGCGTACAGGGAAGAGCTGCCGTCTCCGCTGGCTCAACTACCTTCGTCCCCACGTGCGCCGTGGGAACATAACCCCCCAGGAGCAGCTGCTCATTCTGGAGCTCCACTCTCGATGGGGAAACCGGTGGACCAAGATCGCGCAGTACCTGCCTGGGAGGACGGACAACGAGATCAAGAACTACTGGCGGACCCGCGTCCAGAAGCACGCCAGGCAGCTCAAGTGCGACGTCAACAGCCAGAAGTTCAAGGATATGGTGAGGCAGCTCTGGATGCCCAGGCTCATGGAGAGGATCCAAGCTGCTGGTAATAGGTCGACACCGGCGCCCCTGGATGCCACGCCGGAGCTGTCCTTCCAGCAGTTGCCAAGGACACAGCAGCAGCAGCAGCCAGAGCTAGGTAGTCGAAAATATGTTGGAATACTGGTGCAGTTGGTGCTCCTTTTTGATATAGGCTCATATACAGTCGTGACTAAAAAAAAAGAATTCATATCGCCCGACAAAGACCGAAGAGAAATGAGGTCAATGCATAGCTATGGAGGATAAAAGCAGGGTGGCATTGCAAGTGGGACAAGCTTGAAGATGATGTGGTCTTTCAGCCACTGAATCACCTATGTACTTGGTACTTTTGTTGCTGCTTGCAAAATATGATTCGGTAGTCCTGTGATGGCCCAATCTTATTTGGATGGTTGAAATGTTTCTTCAGTCAGAAGTCCTCTTAGAATTAGATGTCAGATTACAGTTTTATAGACACTGACCATGTACAAACTTATGCCTTTATTAAGAATACAAAAAAAACAAGATTAAGCTTTGTACAGAAGAAAATATGAAGTGGATGACATGATTCTGGATTTTTATTCGATCAAAGTGGTGCACATGTATAAATGAGTTCTCAGCCTAATTTCTCCAAACGCACAATCCAAACTTTCTAAATTCTTTACCCAACTAATATTGAATCTAAAATAATGATACGTTAATTTCTCGGCATCTTGGAAATGTCTGGTTTGTTTCTTTGAGGCAACTTTGTAATGTCGTTCATGCTATTTATCGGCGTGTATGTAATGCCGGGTGTAGCATTATTTCCAGGCAATTTGAAAATGCTGAGAATCTGATACCGGCATGTCTATAAACGACATCTTTCCGGCATATTAGAGTGCCGGGTTTGGCATCATTTTCCGGCGATAACAATTTATCCCCGGCATGGACATAATGCCGATTTTGATACTATTTACGGCAATTCTTAATATGTCGTGAAACTTTTGGCGGCACGCTTTTCAACGGCATTTTTCCGGCATATTAAAAAATGTCGAATAAATACTATACCGGCATAGTTATGCAGTTTTTACAGCATGTCATTATGCCGGGAAATCTAATATTTGTTGTAGTGTTTTGTTGTATCACTCTAATCTTTTCTGTTGTCTGATGTACTAACTCAGGACCCAAAAGCTAATACTCACCGGACTCATACCAGCATAAAGGGGATCTGCACTTTCTTCCATATAGAGCCTCATAAGGAGCCATATCAATGCTCCGCTGATAACTATTGTTATAAGCAAACTCTATCAGACTGAGATGCATGTCCCAACTACCTAGGAACTATAAAACACAAGCTCGGAGAAGATCTTCCAAAGTCTGAATAGTCCTTTCAGACTGTCCATCTGTCTACAGGTGGAAGGTGGTACTGAACCTCAACTGTGTTCCCAATGCTTTGTGCAACTGTTCCCAGAAACGACTGGTGAACTGAGGACCTCTATCGGAAACTATCATTGCCGGTATACCGTGCAAATGCACTATCTCCTCAACATACACCCGAGCAAGCTTCTCAGCTGTATATGTTGTCTTTATCGGTATGAAATGGGCAGATTCTATTAGCCTGTCTACTATTACCCAAATGGAATCATGATTCCTAGATGTCTTCGGTAGACCAACTATGAAATCCATGGTTATATGATCCTATTTCCATTGTGGTATTGGCATGGGTTGCAACATACCTACGGACTTCTTATGCTCAGCTTTAACTTGCTGACATACTGCACACTTAGCCACAAACTCAGCTACATTCTTCTTCAAGCTAGACCACCAATACAGGTCCTTTAGATTATGATACATCTTAGTGACTCCTGGATGCATAGCATGCATCGATGTGTGTGCTTCCTCGAGCACTAGCTTCCTTAGATTATCAACATCGGGGACCACCATTCTACCATGATAGCAAACTAATCTATCCTCAGACTCATGGAACCCATCACGCTTTTTGCTACCAAGCTCTGATCTGATCAACTGTACTGTATCATCTGCCTGATGTGCATCTTTGATCTGCTGTCTCGGCGTAGGCTTGACTTGCATTTGTGCTAATAGTCCTGCCAACAAGGAAACTTCCAACTGCACATTCATCTTCCGCAAGGAGACAAACATATCCCACTTATGGCATACCAAGGATCTCAACTGTGCTTTCTTTGTAGGGAGAGAAGAAGACTTTCTACTAAGCCCATCAGCTACCACATTTTCCTTACCAGGATGATACTCAATGGTGCAATCATAATCATTGATTAGCTCCATCCAATGACATTGTCGCATATTCAGCTCATTCTGTGAAAAGATGTACTTCAAGTTCTTATGATCTGTAAGGATCTGACACACTTCCCCATAAAGATAGTGTCTCCTAATCTTTAACGCATGGACCACTGTTGCCAACTCCAAATCATGTGTCGGGTAATTCTCCTCATGTTTCTTAAGTTGTCGCGAAGCAAAAGAAACCACATGATCTTCCTACATTAGCACACAACCTAAGCCTTTCTTGGAAGCATCACAGAAAACAACATAGCCCTTCCCAAGTTCTAGCAGCACTAACACTGGAGCACTAGTCAGCTTCTCCTTCAAACTTTGGAAAGCTTGCTGAAAACGATCATCCCAAACAAAAGGTACATTCTTCCTGGTCAGCTTTATCATCGGCAATGCGATCACACTGAAGTCCTTTATAAACCTCTGGTAATATCCTGCCAAACCCAAAAAACTACAAACTTCCGTCGACGTCTTTGGCTGCTCCCAATCTGCAACTGATTCCACCTTCTTAGGGTCCACCCAGACTCCTTCTGCAGATATCACATGACCTAAGAAAGTCACTTCCTTCAACCAGAACTGACATTTGCTGAACATGGTGTATAACTAATGTTGGCGAAGAAGAGACAATGCTTGTCAAAGATGCCGCTCATGATCTTGCCAGTCTCGACTATAGATCAAAATGTCTTCTATAAAGACTACAACAAACTGATCTAGGAATAGATGGAACACTCGGTTCATTAGGTCCATGAAAGCAGCAGGTGCATTGGTTAGCCTAAACGGCATAACCACAAACTCAAAGTGACCATACCTCATCCTAAACGCTGACTTTGGTATGTCGTCTACCTTAATCCTCAACTGATGATATCCAAACCGTAGATCGATCTTTGAGAAGACTGTAGCACCACGCAACTGATTGAACAAATCATCTATCCTCGGCAATAGGTACTTATTCTTGATTGTGACTTTGTTCAACTACCGGTAATCTGTACATAACTGCATCGACCCATCCTTCTTTTTAACGAACAACACTAGAGCACCCCAAGGTGACGTGCTCGGTTGAATGAAACCTTTCTCCAACAGCTCCTGTAACTGCTTCTTCAACTCTGCCATCTCTGCTGGAGCCATCCTATATGGTATTTGTGCAACTGGTTGTGTTCTTGGTACCAGATTGATCTCAAAATCAATCTCTCGAGGTGGGGGAACATTGGGGAACTCATCAGGAAACATATCTGCAAACTCTCGGACAACTGTTACCTCCTCAAGGCTAAGACCTTTTGCCTTGGTATCCACAACATGAGCTAAGAAAGCCTTACAACCTTGCCGCAACAACTATTCTGCCACCAACGCTGACACTAGACATGTCGGAAGGATCTTACTATCTCCTTGGAAGATCCATTTCTCTCTACCGTCATCAAACACTACCTGCTTGGAACCACAGTCCAACATGACCTTATACTTCTCTAAGGTATCCATCCCAAGGATCACATCAAATCCATGCATATCAAGTGGTATAAGATCCACTTGTATATTGTGTCCTGAAAAAGATAAGATACAAGATGGACACTCTTCTTGAAGCATCGAGGAACCATCGAGCGGGGTTTCTAACAACAGGCTATCTTTCTTACAATTAATAGGTAAAGGACAACTATCAAACAGACTATGTGCGATAAAAGAGTGTGTAGCACCCAGGTCAACCAAAACAGATATAAAGCAAGAAGAGGACAAATCAGAATGTAATAACTCCATCTGACTTGTCACCACTTGTGGGTTGACTATCGCCTCCGGCTGACTCATAGCATAGAATCGAGTCATTGCTTGTTATCCACATCCTCTACTTCCTTGAGAAGACGGTCCTACTTGCGATGCTTGACCGCATCCTCGCCCTCTGCTACCACTGGGCTACTATCTGTCTGATCCTTGTTGATTCTGTCTCAGCTGTTGTGTTACCTCAATGTCTCTTCTTAGGCAATTTGACTTTAAATGCCCCGTCTGTCCACAGTGATAACATGACCTGCCTTTTGTCTGTGGTCTAGATGGCTTTGTTATTGCCACATAAGTTGTACTATACACCTTCGACGGTGAAGAAACATAACCTCTTCCCTTACTCGGGGACCATTGTGACGGTGCACGAGAACTCGGCATCATGGAAGGTGTTGAAAACCTTGGCTTCTTGAGGCCACCAAATCTCTGTCCCTGGAACTGAGTAGGCATTTTCCTGGTCATGGACTCCCTTTTCTCCTTAATAGAGTGTTCAATCCTGCATACGGACTCCACAAACGTGGCAAACCGCTCCCGATTCTCTAAAGCAGCAGCAGGTGTCGACAGCTCAGCACTTAAACCTTTCTCAAACCACCTGATCTGCTCATCATCTGTTGCCACCATGTGAGGAAAAAACCTCAACTAGTCCATGAACTTGGCTTCATACTCGGTGATGCTCATCGATCCTTGGCGTAGACGCTCAAACTGGTTGATCTTCTCATCCAGATATGTCTTCAGAAAGTATCTGTTGACGAACTCTTGCCAGAAAACTTCCCAACCGATCTCCTCACCGGGTCACTTCTCCTCCTCGATGGCCCACCAATGGCCAACACTACCCTTTAGAAGGTAGATAGCATGCTTGACTTTGTCCGCTTCGGGGATGTTGAGGATCCAGAAGGCCTTCTCAAGACCTCTCAGCCACAGATCTACATCCGTTGGATCAGCCGTCCCAGCATAATCTGAAGCTCTGACTCGACGAAGCCGCTCAAAGGTCTTCCCAATACCTGATGCTTCACCATGGGGAACCTGTGCTCTTGGCTAAGGCACTGGCAACCCTTCCACCATGTGATTCATCGTAGCCATCAACTGCCCCATAAGTTGTTGGTAGGTAGGATTTTTGAGAATGGTTGGGTCAAGTTGGGGGACCTCAGGCACCTGATCTTCACGTGCCTACCCTCCTGCTCCATCAAATGATGCAGCATCGCTGCTCTCAGCAGCATGTTCTTCATGGTTTCCAGACATCTTTAAGCTTTATCTTCTGCTGAGAGAAGAAGGTTATTGTAAGAAAATCTGGAAAACTCACAAGAACAGACACAAACCTAGTCCTAGTAACCGACTGCGGAAAGCATACATGAGAATACTTTTGCATCCAGATCCTGTAGAGAAAAATGTTATATAGACATTCGCAAGCCTTGTTATAGGTACACAGCTTATCATAACCAGTTGTACCGCTTGCACCAGAGTTCGACACCTATTTATACATACATAACAGGCCATGTACGGCCAACAACAGGATATACAAAAATTACAACTGTAAGACATCGCGAAACATTGCCAAAACACCTCCTCAAGGACATGAGAGTACAGGGATGACTCTAGGACGCTACTACAAACCACCAAAATAGCAGCATGTCCATCTCTTGCCTTCTACTACTCTTCTTGCTGCTTGGTCGCAACCTTACGACCACCACCGCGTCTAGAGCAATCACCTAAAAAGGGTGTAAACCAGCGGGGTGAGACACACAGTCCCAGCGAGAAACATAACTCCCCGCCGAAACTATAAAACCTCAGAAGGTTAAAGTAGATAACAGTAGATAACTGATAAAGCATATAACAAGAGCAGCATACTGAGAAAGGCTATTATTACCATCAAGCTTACCAAGATATCCGGAAGGCATATAACCAAGTATTCTTTATGGAACATGATTGACAAGATAAGCTTTATAAAAACTTATCACAGAATATAAGGATCATACACGTATGTGCAAGGTGTAACTAGATCATCTATATAAGCAAGGCCTCAATCAATATTCCGTGTTTTTCTCTAAGCAAGATATACCATTCGGTTGGATTACATTTTATTATGCCCTGAGGAAGTGAACTTTCCCTGCTCAAATCCAACCATTGGCTATGAAGCCCAATCCGGTGCCATACAAGGTATCAGGAGATCCAGACTCCATGACCTCACCTTCCCGTGGTCAGTACACAAATCATCAAGCAAGACCGCATTCTTATGCTTATAGACCTCATCCTCTGGGTCAGCTCCGCAAGCTACCCATATCTCTCGCTCACCTCATCATAGGTGCCAGTACATACATTCGAGCCATGAACACATCATGCTCATCATCACATATCCTGAGCCATGGGCATGTTCACCATGCTCCATATATCTTGAGTCTGCAACCACAGTTGCACTCAACCCTCCTATTTTAGGCTAGGGGAAACCTCGCATATTCAACAATATACGCTCTAGGTAATCCCATAGGATAAACTTGTTTCACCATCACCAAGTTCTGATGATGATCGATCTCTGGCCAGGGCAAACTACATGATATGTTTATCTATAATTAATTAGTATATTTTAAGCCAATTGTTGAGGCAACCAAAGCATAAACATAGCCTTATGGAATTACATCATTATTTCCATCAACCTACTGTCGTGAGACCTCAAACACTCATGATATCAACTGTTGCCTCTCAGGCATCACAATCAAGCATCAGCATCCTAGGAACGCATCCCTTATCACATCATCAGAGGATAACACCTCATCTAGGCACTCAGCCTTATATCAGGTCCTCATACCTATCAACTTGTTATTTCATTAACAAGGATTATCATCACCTAAAGCACATATACCTCATAGCCCTGACCAGGCTATGAATCCACATGAAATACATGCATGGTTAGTGCACACATCCACAAAGATAACTAAAGCCATCATGGATTAACAAGATTATTATTATACTATCATGTATAAAGAAGCATCCATGAGTACATCACACATAAGCTTTATCATTCATAGTATTATTATCAATCATGGTCATATGTTATGCCTTACACTTGTGACCATATGTGTGTGTCATATCAACAGGTGTAGCAACATCATATGCTTCCAAGCTTCATGGTTCACAATCTATTATTTAAACTTATCAACATATTTGCAGGATTCAAAGTGATCACATCATTTCACTTGTATCATCGTTATTAAAAGAGAACCATCAACTATATACATTTTGGGTTAACAGAACCCTCACCTAAAACTCTTGCAACCCTCACTAAGCATGGCGAGTAGCGCCAACCGTCATCAAAGGGTATACTCGGTATAGCAATACCCTTACCAAAGGTATAACAGCTAGGATTCCCAACCCTTAAGCAGCTCACCACCATATCGGCCAACCACTGCACATCCTTTAACATGCATCAAGGTTCCATTAGCACACATGGTCTCGGGCAGCCATCACCAAGGTATATCGTGCAGCACTACCATGGCTATCGGCCAAGGGTCTATCGGGCACCAAGCTAGGGTTAGGGTTAGGTTTCACAATCGGCTAACCTTCAACATGAGCCATATCGACCAAAGGTGTGTCGCTCAAGGCGCCCCTATTGTGCAACCATCTCAGCATCATCCGAGTGTTAACCCTATCAGCCAGGGTACCAATGACGCCCAAGAATGGTGTCGTGCATGGCCATGAAGCATCATAACGGTTAGTATCTAGGGTTAGCATGTCGGGCATGAATCCATATCATCCAACACTTTATATAAGTCCAAGCTCAACTAATACATGGTGGTGTCGGCCAAAGCCATCCTGGGTACCATACCATATCGCCCAAGCTCATCTAAACAAGGATAACAACCAAGGCTGTGCCGGACACCAAGCTATCAATGCCTATCGGCCAAGACCATCTCAAGACAAGGGGGGTGCATCAGGCATCCTCTATACATGGTGTATCCCCCAACATCTCCATAAGGGATATCGTCCAAAGGATACAAGGGTCCACCCAACACCCAAGCATGCATATCTACCAAGGATTCCACCTCAAGAACATATCATGCAATAAAGGTAGACAACTCATGTCGCCCAAAGCAACTCTAACACCCAAGCTAGGGTTAAGGCTCTATATCGACCAAAGCATAATGGGCACCAAGCCCACTATCTCAACAAGGTGTGTCACACAAGGGTATATCTCCAAACAAGACTATCGGGCAGCACAACTCCAAGGTCATATCGTGCAAGGCACAACCCCACAAGATCATCTTCAACCTCAAGCACAAGGGCACGAAACCCTAATTGATCAAGAAGGTCGGCTCACATCTCAACAACCAAGATAGAGAGGGGTTCTGTATAACCTCTAGCACAAATCGGAAAACCACAAGGATCCACCTCAACATAGGTCATCATCTATCCAAAGGCTCACCTCTCTAATCCATGGTGAGAGGAGGGTGTTGCCCAACCAACTAGAATATAAGCTCACCTCTCAACTTAAACGAGAGAGGGGTATTGCCTACATCTCTAGAGATCAAACTCACATCTCTAGACCAAGGAGAGAAAGGGGTATTTCTCAACAAGGAAACCATAAACCATGGTTCGGCCAACTAGGTGTAAAGTCACATAGACCATCCACAACATCATACTCATAATATCAACAACATGTACTAGAGCAAGATACATAGCATGAAATGGTCGATCATCAACATATATGAGACATGCAACATAGAGAAGGTAATATAGCTAGGGTTAGAAGTTATGTAACCCGCCGTAAGCAAACTCCTCAAGCTCCAAAGCTCCAAGCTTCAAGCTCCTATCTCTAAGCACACTACTTCGGCTACCTCAAGAAAAGGAACAAGAAGCATAACCACTATGGCCGAAGAGTAGGTAAGGTGGAGAAGAAGATGCTAAGGAGAGAGGGAAGATGCTTACCAAGGAGACAAGACCCACCTAGGGTTCAGCCACCAAGCTAAAGGAAGAAGAAGAGGAAGAAGAAGAGCTCCTTCAAAGAGATCAGCCACCAACCTTAGCTCCTCCAAGGGCATCGGCCACCAAGGTTGTAAGGGAGAGGTGTACCGTGCACATAAGAAAGAGAGGAGCAACAAAGTGCTAAAGGGTTCCTAAGGAAGAGAAAGGCAAGGCATATATAGATGGGGGGTCAAGGTTAAACCAAGGCAAGGTGTCACCTTACCAAGGGATACTTGTTCACACGTTCCACCACCTTGTAAAACACGTGCACATTCCATGCCACTACTCAACCAAGGATCGGCCACATGTCCAAACTAGGGTGACACAACCAAGGCAAGAAGGTCAAATAAGGTCAAAGGCCGACATACTACTCCTCCATGGCCGACATACCCTCATGGGCGATACCCCATGGCCGACACAAAGCACCCTTGCCCGATACAGGGCTCAACCAAGCAAGGAAAGGCCCAAACAAGGAAAAAAATCCCAAAAGAGTTCAACCAAGCCCAAGACAACTCAAGGCACGAGCCCAAACCTTCCTCTCAACCCTAGAGGAAGCAAAGAGAGAGAAATACATCTCTCAAGGTGACAAACTTGCTCTTCAACCTTAACTTATGTTATTTTGCAAGTAGCACCTCCAGCTCTCAACTATGCACAAGCAAACCCTAATCACCACTAAAGATGATTAGCAAGCAACCAAGCACAAAGTTTAGGCAAAACAAACAGGGTAAGCCCAAAACGAAGGTCAGGATCCTTACACAAACCTAGCTCACTTTACCCTTTTTCATATCCATGTGGGTCACATAGTGTGATTCAAAGTATGAAATTGAATGCATTAAAGTGAAACAACAGTCCTAGTCATCATTGATTAACGCCATCATGAAATGGTCTACCCGGAGCTACATGAAAGCCATATGTATTGATTGTGTGTTCTATGCCCTATATTTGAAGTTTGTTTCCTCAGTTCTCTTTTCATGATTTGTTTTTGAAAGTGGAGAGGAGAGCAGTGGAACACATGTACTTAGTCTCCTTTAAGCACATTTAGTAAATAATCATTTGTTGCGATGCACTTATCATTCTTTCTCAAGTCAAGAAATTGAAGAGAGATTAAGTTGGGCCATACATGAGGACAAGTATGCTTTATATTTGGGGTGGTGATGCAGCCCTATTTTAGGGATCCATCTTGTATCTTTTTACATCTTAATCACATCTAAACATTGTTAGAATGCATGTTATTCACCTAATATTCAATTTAATATCAAATGCACTTATGCACGTGCTTTGCATGTTTTCAAGTACTTGGACCATGACTTGGATGGAAAAGAGAGAAGGTAGGTGTTCTAGGATTCCTCCACCCATGGAGGGGCCCAAAGAAGGCCCTAAAGCTCTGTCAACCTACACCTAATGGCTAGGAGTCAACTTGAGAAAAGAAATCCATGGATCTCAAAGAATGAAAGTGTAAAGTGTTTTTGAAGATCCTAGCATGACTGAGGTGCCAAGGAACAACCGTACTGAGAAATTCCAAAAATCACAGGTTGATGCAAGAATTGACAAGCTACAACAACCTTAGCAAAATGGCCATGCTAGACATCATGGTCATTTCAATGAGCCCCCAAAATGGCCATGCCAACCATCACAGTCGTGCTTCCAAAGATCAAATTGGGCATCCAAATAAAACAACCTCTGACCCAACTCACCCACCTTGGCCGTGCTACCCAACATAGTTGTTCTACCTAGCCCCTACCACAATTGTGCTTCCTAGCATGGTCATTCTACCAACCTTCATTTTCCCAAATTCAACCTGTCACTTCCCACACGCTCATAATGTGTGTTCCATCTTAGCACAACCGTACTACCTCCAATCCACCATGGCCATGTTTCTTCCACCCAAAAGTCTACTTTTTCTGCATTGTTCTACCCAAACTACCCCCACTTAACCTAGTGTTTCCCCACCACCTATATTGTGACAAAGTGGTTTTTCTGAGCTTAATTTCGAGGATGAAATTTCTTTTAAGGTGTGTAGGATGTGATGGAGTGGACTTTTGGAGTCCTTAATCGTCCAATGACTAAAGTGAAAGCATAAGTATGAGTTAGATTGAGGGTTCCAAGCCCTTGACAAAATAGGTTTGTTGATTGATGTTAATATCATCCTTAACTTTATGCCTTTTTGAGGAATTTAATTGAATGGTCCAGTAGTTGAGTTTTGTCACCAAATTTGAATAGAAGGTAGCTCGAGAGGTAAGGAAGTTATGGTTAAAATTTGGTGGCAATTGGATGTTTCTAGAAGAAATTATTTAGGTGTGAATATTATGAAATCATGTGCATTATTGGTGTTCGATTAGCCTAAGTTTTGATTAAAGATGGTGTCACGCGGCCCTTTTTATTGTGGGTGGGCTGCATGGAGGCTTTATACCCTTAGATCTCAGATCCAGTGGTCGTGGGTGTTGAGAAGGAAGTTCCGCGGATCCTACTTTGCACGGATCCCTTCCTAGCCGTTGGATGCGCCTTGGATGGCCAGATCCTCATCTCCCACCTCCGGCTAGAACGGAGATCATGGAGCAGTCCACGATGCCCGATTTCAAGCACCCCCACGTCATAGTCGTGGCCTGAGGAGGGGAACCGAGTGGGTAACCGTTCTTGACTGGAGTAGAAGAGCGAGGAGACCTCTTAAAAGAGTTGTGAGACCGCTCCAGTAGAGAGAACGAGCTTCCCTTCCTCGCAGCTTCTCCACTGCAAAATGCAAGTGGTGACCGGAAGTGCTAGATAGAGTTGAGGACTCTTTTAGGAGGACCACAGTGAGGGGAAACCACCCTCTGTAGTTAGACGAAACCAGAGATCCACCTAGCTCGCCCCCAGCGTTGACCTCCATGGACTGACAAAGCCAGGTTAGCCACAGGAGAAGGCGGAGCTCGGAGGCATAGGGAGAGGGCTTCTCATCGGGATTGGAGGGGCTCAAGGAGTATACAGAGGTCATGTGAATCCTTTAGAAGGTTCAAACCATTATGAGGAGGAGCAGAGGCAAAACGCCTCTTTGCTCCGCCGCAACCAAAGCTAGGCGGCGGCTTCTTTGCGGAGGAGGAGATCCACAGCCGAAGCCGAGGAGTCGAGTAGCCGCGGAGATAGGTATATCACTAACGAATCTGATGATGGCGTTAGAAGAGGACGGAGATGATCTGAGGTCTGTTGAATCCTCGCTGGAGTCCAGCTGAGGCGGCTGCATCACGGAAACAGAGTCCCGCTGTGTACTCAACACGAGCGCGTGAGAAAGAAGGAGAGGACGGTCCAGAACCAAACCCAGCCCAGAACCGGCCGAACCAGCAGACCAAAGCTGGCTCACAGTGAACCAACAAAGACCAACTGAACCCAAGCGAAGGGCTGGAGTTGCGCGCCCAAGGACACGTGGCAATGTGCCATTGGCCAAAAGGTAAGAAAATGCTCAGAAATTCTCAGATCTTCAATAATTTGTAGAAATTAACTCGATGCTCAGCAAAATACAAATAAGGTACCAAAATGTTGAGAAAAATGCGTAGAACAACCTGGAACTATAATATCAGGATTTTGATGCTTAAATCTCAGTGATATCATGAAAGATGTGTAATGCTTGTTTAGTGGATAATAAATAGTGAATGATGACATAAAATTATGGAAAAATGTCAGTAACTCCATAATAATGTTTATAATGCACCTGATGTATGTAATCATGATGTTGATGTACGAAATTATGTAATTTACATAATGTTGCCATTTAGGGATTTTAACCCTAAATAAAATACAATTAATGCATACATGCCCAATAAAAGATGAAATTCACAGAGTAAGCTCGTATCAGTATTTGGAACCTCAGTTTTAATTATGAGATCATAATGATGAACATAATCCATGTTATATGAAGATGATCATTAATACAGGTTATGAAACCCTAATTTAGGTTAATGATGTAACCTAGGGTTAATATGTGCACATAATCATATGTAACCAGATAATCAGATTAGGTACCCTAATCTAGAATATAAGATCAGTAACCTAATTACAAGAGGATAAGACAAGTAATTGAGTACATATACTAATGAGATAAGAGAAACCCTAATGGACACGATAGGGTTAAAATGAGATGCAAGATGATGAGAACCTGATGATAGTATATGGTCTTGTTTTGATCAGGTTTGACCAAGCTTATAGTTGACATCAGTGATATGTGTTTAGTATGATCTATCTCTTTGGAAGGTACGCCATTACCTCTTACTTGGCTTATTATACAATATGCTTGTGTTATATGGTAGTAAAGACTTGGCATATGATATTGATTGAAATGATTGTTCTGGTATGATATGTTGCATGATTTTCTATACTTATTGCTATGAACACATGAAATATAAGATATCTGGTCCATCATATGATAGCACTAAACTCTTTGGTGGTACAATGCATTGAAGTGATCTCAAACTCTTTGGTAGTAGATCACATGTGTTAGATCTCAAACTCTTTGGTAGTAAATCACACGTAAAATGATCTCAAACTCTTTGGTAGTAGATCATAAGGCCTGAAAAGCATCAAAGCCCTAGGGGCAGATGTACGAGAAATATGATGGAAATATGATTAAAAACATGTGTTCTCTTTTGCTAATGAATATCTTTGTGCAAGTATACATTTTTCTTATATTCTTCTGTTACTGCCAAGTATTATTTTTGTCTTATTGCCAAGATATGATGAGAGGTATATAAAAAGACATGTAGGCGTACTCAGTACAATATTCTTGAAATATTGTGCTGACGTGTACCGCATGTAATCTTTTGTTTTAGGTTGTAGTTATGCTCTTGAAGATCCAGTATAGTGAGAGTTGTGTAGCGAGCTGATGTACAGGTGGACCTGTTGTCTTAAGATCCTGTAGTTTAGATGTAGTACATGTATATGTATAGCTTACCTTTCAATATGTAATATCAAATGTTGTAACAATTCATGTTGTAATTATATGTTGAATGGTGAACATGTGTGTATGGTTTTATTATTGTTCATGTACATGTGCTACTGTTGTTTCCTTCTGACTCCCTTGATTTTCTTCTTCTTAGCCTCGTGTGGGATGTTTAAATTGGGATTCTCGCTGAGGTGAGGGTTTCAATTTGGATGTCACACATCAGATTATGTTTTAGAAAAACTGGGGACGTCACATATATATACTAGGGTGGAAGCCATAGCATGAATGTTAACCATTATTACATCCCCCTAACATTCACTCCTACCTCCCTTATCTTCACCTACTCCCATCCATCACCCACTCCATTTCCACCTTCCACTACCTCAAAATCATAGTTGTCTAGGGTTTTCACCATGAAAACCTCACATTTCCATGCCATCTACCAACCTTGGAAGGAGGTGCTTGAGCTACAACATATAGGTGGTGAAGAAAGGAGGAGCTTCCACAAGATTCTATGGCTATCTTCTTTTTTTTCTTTTGCTATTTTGTTTGACAATGTGTAGCTAAGCCTCCTTGGTGGGTTTTTTTAGAGATTAAATGTCACTTTGATCCCATGTTGAGGTAATATGACTTTTAATGAACATAATTTCACTCGATTATTATGTCTCATGCTTCTATCTTATTTCCCATCATTCTGCTTGTGATTTATACTTCTAAACATAAATTGCTTGTTGTTTGATGCTTGAAAACACCTAGATCCCAGGGGAAAATAGAAGTGTATGTGGCTATTGTGGCACATTGTCACACTAAATGAGATCACTCAAAACACAAAACATTATCAACTACTAATTAATCACATAGTAAAAAAATGCAGAATAATTAAAACCAAAATTTTACATTATATACAAGCTTTGAAATATCTACATAAAGGTTCATCTTTTTCCATTTTTATATGCCATAACAAGCATTTACATATGTGTCCACTGTCTCACCCACATCCTATATACAAAATTTATTCCACATGTACATATCATATTTTACAAACACTGTCATACTACCAAATTCTTATGTCGATACAAGTATATCATTTATAAAACATATCTCATACCCGGACCTAAGAGTACAGGGATGACACTAGGACTCTACTACTAATATCTACAACTGTCCAACCTTCTGAATATATTCGTCACCAAGATTCTTCTCTTCAACAACACAATCGCGACCATGTTTCCCGTGACCACCTAAAAATATGTGGTGACCCACGGGTGGGACCCATGTCACAGAAAGAGATATATCTCTCTCCAACAGATACTTATTACAATAGATTAATTAATAATAAATAAACTAAGAAATTGGAGTAATAAATAATCAATTGAGCAGATTGAATAGTTTAAGCATGCTAAGCAAGTTAAACAAGTAACTTAACAACAAGTATAATTACTCTGATATCATAAGATTACATCATATTAGAACTATGTAGCATAAGGATAAAGCAAGGGCTAATCAACCAATGTGAAATGTATTTAACCCTAGCAAATATACTACACAGATTGTATTAGATCTTTTATTATGTTGTCCTGAGGGATTTTCAGAGTACCACTCAAGTCCCAACTAACAACTACTAAGTCAAAATCAGTACCATACAAGATCTAGGAGAACTAGATTCCTAAGATCTTCTCCACCCTCGGTCAGTACGAGTCTGCCACAACGACACATCAGGCCAAACTTCTAACAGCCTAGTTCATCCTTGGTACAAGTTACGATACTAGTGACAGAAGGTGGGTATGCAAACCCTACCATTCGAGGTACAACCACAACTGTCCTCAATTTGATCTCATATGTAAACACTGAGACATGACTTTAGCCTTTCTCAAAATGAGGGCTAGGTATGACCACATTCAGCCTCCCTATACACTTGGGTTCAAGATATCAAGTACCCCGCATACTCAATAATATGCGCTCCAAGTTTCCCTTAGGAATACTTATTTCACCATCCAGCAAGTTCTGACACTGAATATGGTTCTATGGAACAAGAAAATACATGATTAGGGTTACACTTGATTAGTTACTGCCATTTGGGTTGATTAAGGCTTCATCATACAAATGAACATGATAACCCTAATTTATCTCTAACAAGAGTATAAGTCTTTCAAATTCAAAAGATATAAAATGCTTGAGGTATAAATCTTAATCACATTCCCACATGCTATCATTCATTGCAAATTAATGGACCACTATTGTCATCATACCACTACAAGGTACTAATTCTTTATAACAAATTATAGGGTTTCAACCATTATTGGAACATGAAGATGATTTCACCTCATTCAGGGCTCAAATATGCCCAAAGGTCATTAAGACCATCATATCAATCCCTGTAAGATCACCATTACCATTCTATTCCCAAAACAAGGCTCAAAAGATCATCAGTACATAAGTGTCCCTTAGATTTTAACATAGCAAGGCACTATGATATTCAATTAGTCTACTTTTAGATTTCAACACAAGAAGAGTGTAATATATTGTCACATTAATCATTCAAGAGGGTTGATTATAATCAATCACTATCATTTAGTTACATAAGGGTTAGATGTAACATGTCATATCACATTAGAGTGACAAATCAACTTGTTATGGTGATTTATCAAATATAACCATACGAGGTCAAAGGTAAGACTACAAGTTCAAGGGTGTTGTACCATCAAATTCTCATCTCTAGAACCCACATATAATACTAGGGGTTTCATTGTAATCCATTGGATGTTGAAGCATCCAATCTCATTCATTGGATCAGGTTCATCATTCAAAACCACCAATTTGAATATAGGTCTAACCATTGAAATAATTGAACCAAGAAACCATTGGTTAGGGGCTAAATTGAATCTACATTTATAGACTTGACTCATCATAAGTTGTGGTGACCTGATCTACAATTATTTGTGACATCTCAGGCCATCATCGATTGATAAGATCAGTCCTACTATCATTTTTCACCATTGGGTGTTGACCTAATGTCACCATTGGTTGATATCATCATTAGGGAACCAAACCATAGACCATTAAGCTTCTAACAAAGCCAAAACATGACCTAAGTTGTGACCATCGGTTGAAACCACCGGTTGTCACCCTTGGTCACCACCATCAGTTGTCATGAAGACAACACCACCAGCTGTTGCATGATTACACCATTGGGTCATTGGTTAGAGAGGAAATTGGCCAAGAAACCCTAAAATGGGCCATTATTTGATAGGTTCTTAGCACAATCAGTTGTCACTCCAACCTTTCTAAGTCATATTCTACCTTAGGAAGAACATGATCATGGTTACAAGTTCATCTAGAACTGAAAAAACAATAGGGAATACCATAAAAATCGAAAACCTAAGCAAGCATAGCTTCTTCTTTTTTTGGTCGTCAAAACTCCTTTTACTAGTTTTGTATTTTTTAGTACATTGCGAGGAAGTAAAAAGAGAATGGTACGAAAGAAAAGTGAAGCTAGGTGTCCTATACAAAATAATAAAGAAGAACTTCAGAGAGAAGAAGAGCATCAAAACTTTCAAGGCCACATAGCATCAAGGACACCATGAAGACCTCTATCTTCAAAGACTAAGCAGATAAGGCATCTTTAAACTATCGATTCACTAAGATAACATCTTTCAGACATGATAAAGGAATATCAATCCCAGGGTAGGCTCCATTTTAGACCAGTAGGTAATGAGCTCCTGAAGAAAAACTATGGATGAGAAAAACCCAAACTGAGCAGTAGTTAACCAGAGACCTAGAAAAAAAAAGAAAATACGCTGACTAGAGTGTTGGTCACCACTGTTGAGTCTAACAATTGTAGAGATCTCCATGCCAACAGATCCAAAGTTCAGTGAAATGAAAAGGATTGACATCATTCTCCAAAACCTCAACATTTTGATCTTCTTCTGGAACAGCTGAAGTATTCGACCGGTTGCCTTTCATTTGCAACATAAGAGACACAAGCAAGGCAGGAACACTATCTTCAGATTAGGCACAGAAGTCATAGAAAGGCCATCATGTACTCAGCAACCAATGACACCCAAATTAGTTCAGAAAAATAAAAATATCAGCCTCAATAGAAAGTCAAAGACCATAGAAAGAAAGTTGAGCATTTTCATGGACAAATCTGTTTCTCTCCTTCCAAAGATGATATACTATAAAAGAAAATGTAACTTACTCACAATTTGTACTGACACAAAGAACATCATCCCAACTCATAGTTCTAAAAGAAAGGAGTTTTAAGTGAACTTCATGGTCATATAGCATCTTACACATAGAACATTGGAAGAGAATGTGACTGGTATTTTCATATCCATTAGAACAAAGGAAACAAATCGAAGTGGTTGGAATCCCAATCCTTCTAATATAATTAGAAGTAGAGATTTTATTGTGCCTAACCTTCCAAAGATGAACAAGGCGGTTCTTAGGAACCTTACATCTCTAAATCCAGTTCATGATGTTATCAGATATTCCTTTGTATCCAGTGCAATCCCAAATAAGCTTTATACTAGGATTCATGTTCCCTTTAAAAGTAATATGATCATAAGCACTATAAGAAACTCTAGCATTGTTAATAACATCCAGGACCTGATTAGCACATCTTCTTCTTGGAATACTCTGATTCTCGGGTGTCTGAATTGAAGAAACAAAAGAGTCATGAGGTAAACCAGGTCTAATCATGAACTCAAGGCCCAACCAGTTGCTCAAAACTTTGAATTAAGCCATAGATCTTCCCAAATCATAAACTTGTCACCATCCCCAACATGAAACTCAATCATAGGTTAAAGATCAAACCTTATCCTTATCAAGTTGTTAAACAACCAAGAGAAATTTTAGAATTCTTGAATATACCAAATAGACGTTCTTTTAAGGTATTTTTTCAGAAATCCACTTAACCCATAAGGAGTCTTTCTTTCGAGCTATATCCCAAAAATTGAGGACTAAGCACGTTTTAGACATTTCCTTGCTCCTCCTAATCTCAAGACCACCTTCATATTTAGGTAAAGTAACAATAGATCATTTGACCAGCTGAAGGTTTCTCTTAGATTCAGATTCACCCCACAAAAAATTTGTGCAACATTTATCTATGTCATCAAGAACAGAACTAGGAATAGGAAATGAGAAGACCCAGAAAAGATACATAGAGGTTAGGGTGGAATTAATAAGCTCAAGACTTCCAACTAAGGATAAAAAATTTGATTTCTAGTAGTCCAATCTTCTTTTGATTCTGTCAACAAGATTCGAACAACTCTTTTTCTTCAGCTTGCTTTTGAAAAAGGAAGCCCCAGATATCTAGAATTCGAAAAGGAACCTTGGGCAATAACCAAAATAGCTTCAAATTTAGAAACATTTGAATTCTTACTAAAGACCATGCTACTTTTATCATGGTTCAAAGTGAGAACAACTACTTTCCCAAAAATATCTAAAAGTTTTTAATACTTTCAACACTCTTTGAATCAGCCTTAGAGAAAACCATAAAGTCATCAGTAAAAATGATGTGAGAAACACTCAAATCTGTGGAGGCACTAATGGGAGTGATTCTAGAGTCTTTGAAATATATCTTAATAAGTGTAGATAACCCCTGCATAACAATAACAAAAGATAGGGGGTAAGAGGGTCCCCCTATCTGATACCATTACAAGGAGAAAACGCATCTATAGGTTCACCATTCACTAAGACCTAATAAGAGGTATTTCTAAAAATAGACTCTATCCACTTAATCCATATAGGAGGGAAGTTCATCCGAACCATAATATCATACAGAAACCTCCAATTTATGAAATCATAAGCCTTAGAGAAATCAGGTTTGATACACATAAAATCACTAGAATGCTTATTGAAATCACTGAGAAACAATAGTATGGAGGATGGCATCCTTAATAGACCTCCCCTTCACAAAAGTTGATTGAGTGTCATCAATAAGAGATGGAAGGAAACCCTAGAGCCTATTAGTAAGAATTTTAGAAATCAACTTATGGAAAACATTACATAGACCAATATGATGTCAGTTAGAAAGAGAAGTGTTATCATTCTTTGGAATAAGAGAAATGAAGGTTCTATTCGCTTCTCTAAGAAAAGAACCATTTGAAAACAAAATCCTAAATAGCTTCAAAGACATCATCACCAATAATACTCTAGGTACTCTTGTAGAACAGAACATTAAAACCATCAGGTCTAGGGGCTTTCTCAACATTAAGAAATTAATCACATCATCTACCTCTTTTCTAGTAACCATAGTTATCAAACATATTTTCAGAGAGGAAGAGAGAGACTTCCCTATCCATCCAGAATCCCAAAATCCAGGAGATTGTTGTCCTTGGTTGAATAGATTAGAATCAAAGTTAAGAACTTCATTTTCAATATCCACGAGATCAACAAGACTAGCATCATCCTTCATGATACGATTAAACTTATTTCTAATCTTGTGAACTTCAAGAGAGGAGTAAAAGAAACTAGAGTTAGTATTTCCTTCTTTGAGCCATTATACATGAGATTTTTGCTTAATAAAAGACTCCTCTATGTCAATCACACCTTTAGCAAGTTTTCTCTAGGAGATAGCCGAAGTTCTAAGATCATCATCAAGAGGATTAAGATTAGCTGCTTCTTGAGCTACTTGGACTTTAAGGCAAGCCTCCCTATCATTATCAAAAATATCACCGATGAAGTCCCTATTCCATTTTTTAAGATCAGACCTTAGGATAGATAACTTTTTATATAGCCTGAACATAGCATATCCATCAACATCTTGATTAAAAGCATTCTGAACAATAGACATGAAATTATCCCTTTCAACCCATGCATTGGTAAATCTAAAGGGAGTTTTTAAGCATCTTTGTTTTCCAATAGACAGAAAAATCCTTTTGTGGTCACGAATAATATTAGAGAAAATAGATCCAGAGAAATCATCAAAAGTTTATAGAAATAAGGAATTATGCAAAATCTTATCTACCTTAGAAGTAATAAATCATTTTCCAAGTTGATGATTGTCCCATGTGAAAAACGGGCCAGTAAGATCAAGCTCAATCGAAGCATTCAAGAGAAAAATCATTAAACTCTTACATGGATCTTTTAGATGGAGGGTGTTTACCACTCTTTTCATAATATTTCCTAACACAATTAAAGTCTCCCATAAGCACCCAAGGATCATCATTAGATTGGTCTATCACATTTAGATCCGGCCAAAGTCTAGATCTATTAGCATCTTCATTATGCCCATAAATTGTAGATAAAATAAAAGCATCATTAGCAACAGAAACTTTAACTTGAACATACTGATCAGATTCTGAAATTTTCACAATAGAAGCACAATCTCTCCTCCAAAGCACAAATATTCTACCCAGCACATGATGGTTACTATTAGAAACCCACCAATATTAAGGAAAATGTTTATCCATAAACTTCTTAATTGTATGGAGTCTTAACTTTGTTTCATTGAGGATAAAAATATCACTACCTGACCTTCTCATTTCATCTTGGATAGCAGCAATTTTATTATTAATACCCCTTATATTCCAAGATGAAATATGTAGATTGGGAATCATTTAATAACATGGGTTGTTAAACTGGTAGCCTCAATTTTAGTAGCAGCAGATCCTTCATGAACTGGAGAACTTTCACTTATAACCTCAAGAGCACCAATTTTGTTATGCATCGGAGAGAAAGTAGAGTTAGCAGCTCTAAAATATATACCGGTGTTGACCTTGGGAGGATACTCAGGGGGCTAAATTTCCTTCTTACTTATTGGAAGTTAAAAGCACTAGAAGAAATTTTAGAGGCAACTGATCCTAAAATAGACCCCTGAGGTGAAAGTGGAAATACAGGGACATGATTAGAAGGGATTGAGCATTTAGCATTAGCCAAAGGATTTGCATTATGCTCCAAGCCTATATTATTCAAGAATATCTCCTCATATCTAACCTGCACTTCAGAAGGCCCAGAAGAAGAGGCTTCGAAACTAGGAGGAGTTTCCTTTGAAAAGCACTGGGAAGCATCATGACCCATGAAACCACATGAAGAGCAAATAATCGGAACCCATTCCTAAAGAATTTGAATAGTTAAACATTCCCCTTCCTCATTTGATAAAGTCAGACTCTCTGGTAGGCTCGAATCCAGACTTAAGAGAATTTGTATTCTGGAAAACTCCACCATGGATCCAATCTCAATAGCCTCATCAATACAAATCAGAGAACTAATGACAGATCCAATTCTCTTAAAAGTTATAGAGTCCCATAAATCAAGAGGAAGACCATAAACTGTAATCTAAACTGGTGCATCTTTTATTTTGAGTCTACACATTAGAACCCCTTATTTCCATTGTAAGAGCACCATATCCCTATTTTAAACAAACCAGGTATGAGAGAGGGCATGTTCAAGATCCTAGTTGTTTGAGAACCTAAATAAGAATATCTTGTCTCATGTACTTATTATTCCCACAGATCCAGAAGGATTCCCTAACCAGAAAAAATAACTTTCAATCATCGGAAAGTGAGCTTTGAAATCAAGTATGTAAATGAACAAGCACATACCCCATCTAGCAGCATTTTCCTTCTACTCTGCCTTAGGGAAAAGGACATTTCCATCAACCAGTTCTATCATCTTTTTCTCAGGCAGACAGGGTAGAGAAGTAGGATTCATAAGATCCAACTAAGTCTTAGGCTCTGGAGAGAAAGGAGAGGCTAAAGGATTATTTTTGATAGCATATCCAACTCCCTTCTTTCTCGATAATAGGTTTGGTCGGTGAGATGGAGGCTAGTGGAGGAAAGTCACACCGTGAGTCGCATGGCTAGTCACATAGCTTCTTAATGCTTTGATCATTATTTTTAAGCAAGAAAATGAGCTAATAAGCTTATAGTAAGAAATAAAAGTGAAGAGGGTTATAAAAACACCTCTAGGAAGAAGAAAACAATTCTAGAAGCAAGAAACCTTTTATCTAGATGGTAGAAAACCTAAGAAGAAGCTCTGAACTCGACCAAGTATCACCTTCTCCACAAAAGTAGCCAATCCTTGATAGAAGAAGCAAGAAAGGTAGATTCTTGAGCTCTAGAGAAACTTTTACCATGGAACAGTAGAGTTACTACTTGGATGAAGGTACAAGGAAGAAGAATAGTAGGAAAATGAGAAAGGAGAATGAGAAATTTACTTGTTTTGGTTAAGAACACCAAAAGTAAGCTTCACAAACCCTAGAAATGGGTATATCTAAGCCTTATTTGCTCCAGCAAGAAGGTCGGTCGCCATCTTTAACCATGGGTAGCTCCTCCACCAGAAAATAGAGAAAAGAAGAGGCTCTAAGAATGAGGGAATTGATAGAGACCAAAAGTTTTTTTTGGGATCTTAAGGATAGGTATATAAATCTTGAGGATAAGGAAGAGAAGAAACTCGAGGTGTCTAAGCAGCTCTCCATGTGTCCATGGGTTAGAGCTTCCATGGACGAGAAAGAATAAGGTCCACTAGTTGTTGGGAACTTCTACACCATCAGTTGATGACCTCCCAAGTCCACCACTGGCTGTTGAGGGGTGATTACCATCATTTTTTCATGTCTAGGTCGATAGGTGGTTGAACCACCGATTGATTATTCTTTTAAGTGAGCAATCAGTGCAAGTGAACCAAACCAGCAAGAACCATTGATCTAGAGGATTCTAGTGATGAACATAGGATGTTCCATCAGTTGGTAACCACTAGATGTTGACCAAACCAGTGGAACCACCAGTTGTTAGCCTTGAAGGTTGCTCATCCATGGGGGGTAAACCCTAATTCACCATAGAAAGGAATCACCTCCAAATCAAGGTACAATTGAGCACCCCATAGATAAAAAGTCTCAAGAATGATAAGGAAACTTGTGAGGAACATAACGCATGTGCAAAATTGCATGAAAAACCTCCCATTTGGGTAAATTGCATAAAGGTCCAAAATGTACATAAAATTGTATAACTTGCTCAAACAATGTCCAAATTGGACCAAATTTGACACTTAAGTTTGTATTGTGATTCTAAAGCATATCATAGGGTTAGATTAAAGTTATAAGCATTACATTATTGTAATTAAGCTTGTTCAACACTTTAAGCAAGGTTAGGGGCCTTATAGCTATAAACCCCTAACAAGGATTTTGCCTCTGAAATCCTACAAAAAGAGAGATCGATACTTCCTATGCATCTCATCCTCTAGATCCCACATGGATTCCTATATGCCAAGGTACCACAAAACTTTCACTAACACTATATCTTTCTTCTTTAGTTTTTTCACTCTTCTATCCATGATCAACATAAGACCACAACATAGGAAATATCCTCATCTAACTCAACCTCTATTGGTTAGGTTATTTTCTCTGTATCTAGATGGCATTTCCAAAGAATGGAGATGTGAAAAACATTATCTAACCTGTGTAGTTCTGGTGGTAACTCCAACTTGTACTCCACCTTTCCAACACGATCTAAGATAGGGTATGGTCCCATAAATGTAGGACCAACTTACCCTTCTTCCCAAACCTTAATACACCTTTCCAAGGATAAACCTTAAGATACACTCTGTCTCCCACTTGGAATTCTAATGGTCTGTGAAGGTTGTCTGTATAAGACTTTTTTCTATCCTGAGCCACTTTCAACTGTTGTTGTATTACTTTAATCTTCATTGTAGTATGTTGTACAAGCTCAGGACGTAAGAGTTGATACTCACCTATTTCATACCAACAAAGTGGAGACTGACAACTTCTCCCATATAAAGCCTCATAAGGATCCATATTTATGCTTCTCTGATAGTTGTTGTTATATGCAAACTCTATCAGACTCTGATGTACATCCCAACTACCAAGAAATTGCAACTCACAAGCCCTCAAAAGATCTTCTTAGTCTGAATAGTCCTTTCAAAATGGCCATTTGTCTGCAGATGGAAAGTTGTGATGAACCTTAGCTATGTTCCAATTGCCGAATGCAGACATTCCCAAAACTGACTTGTGAACTATGGACCTCTGTCAAAAACTACAGTTATTGGAATAACATTCAGACGGACTATCTCATCAGCATACACTTGTGCCAACTTCTCTGCTATAAACATCGTCTTAACTGGAAGAAAGTGAGTTGACTTAGTCAATGTATAAACTATTACCCATATGCAATCATGACCTTTAGTTGTCCTAGGAAGACCAACCACAAAATCCATGGTAATATGATCCCACTTCCATTGTAGTATCGAAAAAGGTTGTAATGTCCATGCAGGCTTCTGGTGCTCAGCCTCTACCTACAGACAAACTGGAATCTGACTACAAACTCTACCACATCATGCTTAAGACCGGGCCACCAATACATGTCCTTCAAGTTGTGATACATTTTTGTACTTCTAGGATGCATCACATACATCAAGGGTTGAGCCTCCTCAAGTACCACCTCCCTCAACCTATCAACATCAGGAACCACTATCATGTTATGTAAACAAACTGTACCATCATCTACCTCATGGAAGCCATCATGCTTCTCATTGTCTAACTCTGATCGTATATTTAGTATCATAGTATCACTCCGATGTGCATCATGGATCTGCTACCTCAAAGTAGTTTAACTTGTTATAGGGCTAACAATCTTTTTAGAAAAGGAACTTCTAGATGTACATTCATCTAGCAAAGGGACACTAACATATCTCATTTATGTCACACTAAGGAATAAAACTATGCATTGTCTACATATGATGAAGATGGCTTCCTTTTCAACACATCAGCTACCATATTTTCTTTTCTTGGATGGTAATCTATCGTGAAACTGATGAAAAAGATCATCAATCCTTGAGGTCTCTTCTTAGCGTTAATCTCACACTTTTCTATGACAGACCTGTCAATCCTACTTACAGATTCCACAAAGGTGGAAAATCTTTCCGGATTCTCCAAGGCTGATGTCTTTGTAGTCAGCTCTGTACTTAAGCCCTTCTCAAACCTATGGATCTTTTCTTTGTCCATTCCTTCAATATGTGGGCAAAACCTCAGCAGTTCCATAAACTTTGATTCATACTCATTTATAGTCATTGCTTCTTGGTGAATCTTCTCAAACTGAGAGACTTTCTCATATAAGTATGTCTCTGGGAAGTATCGGCTAACAAATTCTTGTCGAAACTCCTTCCATCATATCATGACTCCTAGCCTTTTCTCCTCTTCTATGGCCCAACAATGGCCATGCCTACCCATTAATAGGTAAACAACATGCTTAACTTTTTCCTCTTCACGAATGTTTAAAATCTTAAACGCTTTCTCCAACTTTGTTAGCCTCATGTCAACGTTTGCTGGGTCAGAAGTACCACCATATTCGATCACACTAACACATCTAAGACATTCAAATGTCTTATGAAAACATTGGGATTCCACATTAGGGACGGTTTCCCTAGCTTGAGGTTTGGTGTTTTGTCCTCTATACGTGTAATCATGACCATCATATGTCTAAACATAGACTGAAACTCAAGATTAGCCATTATTTCCAGGTCTATATAAGGCAATGTGGGCTGCTCTAGACCCATTTCTAGCACTCTCTCATTGTTTACCTGACTCCTTACACCTCCTCCTGGTGCAGCATAACTACTCTTGGCGTGTACTTCATGTTCTCCAGACATATCTACATAAGCATAAACTATGATTAGATATGCTAGATACATACAAACATACTCAAACCAAATTCATATGTCCCTGTAGACTCAAAAAATCTAAAGCTTCGATACCATCTTAAATGTGACACCTCGTCACACTAAACGAGATTACTCAAAACACAAAACGCGATCCACTACTAATTAATCAAATAGTCAAAATGCGGAATAATTAAAACCAAAATTTCATATTGTAAACAAGAACTAAAATATATACACAAAGGTCCATCTTTTTCTATGTTCATATACCATAAAAGGTATTTACATCTGTTTCCACTAGTCTTAGCCACATCCTATATACAAAAGATATTCCACATGTACATGTCATATTTTACAAACACTGGAATACTACCAAAATCATGTGTCGATGCAAGTATATCATATATAAAACATATCTCATACTCAGACCTAAGAGTACATGGATGACACTAGGACTCTACTGATAATATCTACAACTTTCCAAGCTTCTAAATCTATTGATCACCGGGATGCTCCTCTTCAACAACACAACCTCGACCACATTTCCCACAACCACCAAAAAAGATATGGTGACCGACAGGTGAGACCCATGTCCCAATGAGATATATAACTATCTCTAGCAGTTATTGATTACAAAAGATTAATTAATAATAACTTAATTGAGAAATTGGAGTATTGAATAAGAAATTGAGCAGGTTGAACAGTTTAGGCATGCTAAGCAAGTTAAGTAACTTAACAACAAGTATAATTAGTCAGATATCATAAGATTGCGTCATTAGTATTGTGTAGCACAAGGATAAAGCAAGGGCTAATAATCCAATGTGAAACATATTTAACCCTAGAAAATATACTACACGACTTGTATTACACCTTTTATTATGTTTCTATGAAGAATTTGAGGAGTACCTCTCAAGTCCCAATTGAACACTACTAAGTCAAAATCAGTGCCATATAAGATCTATGAGAACTAGATTCCTAAGATCTTCCTCCACCCTCAGTCAGTACAAGTCTGCCACAACGACACATCAGTTCAAGCTGCTAACAACTTAGACCATCCTTGGTACAGGTTATGACACTAGTGATAGAAGGTGGGTATGCAAACCCTACCATCTGAGGTGCAACTATAGTTTTCCTCAATTCCATCTCATATGTAAACATTGAGACACGACCGTAGCCATTCCCAAACTGAGGGCTAGATATGACCACATGCATCCTCCCTATACACTTCGGGTCAGGATATCAAGTACCCCGCATACTGAACAATATGTTCTCTAAGTTTCCCTTAGGAAAACTCGTTTCACCATCCAGCAAGTTCTAACATTGAAGATGGTTCTATGGAACAAGGCACTACATGATTATGGTTACACTTGATTAATTACTATCAATTGGGTAGATTAAGGCTTCATCATACAAAAGGACATACAAACCCTAATTTATCTCTAACAAGGGTGTAAGTGTTGCAACTTCAGAATACATAAAACGTTTGAGGTATAAATCTTAATCACAATACCACATTCTATCATTAATTTTAAATTAATGGGCCACTTTTGTCATCATGCCATTTGTAAAGAGTAAGACCCAATAGGGGATCCACTCTTCACTGAATTGAAGAAATAGCCTATCCAATCCCAAACGTACCAAAAGGTAATAAGGAAAGGAGGAATTTCATTCATTTCTCAAATGGCACATATTATAGACCATGATAATGAATAAGTAGTGGAACAAAACTATTACAAAGTTACAATGGGTATCATTATATAATAGCTCATCATCATAAAAGGTGATATTACAAAAACTTGAACTAACTACAAATAAGCCCAGTAGCAGAGAGTAACCTAGCCATTCCAAGCTATCCTTAGGTACAATTCTCTTTATATGATCTTCCAGCAACCTCAATCTTTAATGCACCTAAATCTGGGTGGAAGGGAACATCACCCAGAACATAGGAAACAACACAGAGGTTAGCAAAGAGCTGAGTATGTACATATATTAAACACTTTGGGCATTATATAGGTTTATGAGAGCAAAAAGAGTTGTTCCCACAAGAAGGGGGCTAATAGCAATTAGGTAAATTCAAAACAAGTGTAACAAGAGAAATGAGGCATATACAAAAATTCAGATACAAGTATGAGAAATAAAGTGCCTTGCCAAAACAATCACCAACAATCACAATATAAAACAGTAAATGGTTGCATGCATGCAATGTAGACTAAATATACCTAAAACAGGGCCATAACACCATAGGATCATGGCCTAAAAAGTAAGGGTGGAAAAGCACACCCCAGGAGGAATGCGCGCGACCTATATAAATATGGTTGTCCATAAGTACCGCTATTCTAGATATTCTAGTCATACAAGCATCATGCTATAATAGAGTGGTAAGACTTATTATTTTAGTCTTTTCTAATAAATGCAACATGGCAGGAGGGTTCCGATAACCCAAATGAGCATAACAACATAAATATCACAAAAATAAAAGGAATTCATATCATGAGCAATAAATGTCCAAGTATTTGGATTTTTAAAGGGATTTACAATTCAAGAGATGCATCATTAAAAGATATATGGATTTTAGTCATTTAATGCCCAAAATAAAAATAGAGAGTGTACATACCTTATGACTAGTCCTAGATATTCATTGACACCTCCTAAATTCAGGGTCAGGGTTGTCTCAACCTAGTCACAATATAGACGCATTCAATTAATATAGTATGCATTAAATCCCTTACTTAGAAATCGATCCTCTGTAGGTTGGAAATCTAGTCATGAAACCTATCCCAATAAATCAGTCGTATTTTTTCGATCTCAAAAACGTATTTATTTGTATTATTTGGATAAGCCAATAATTACTTATGAATTTTACAAATTTAAATCATTTCTGGTTAATTTTCAAATACCAAATTTACCCCTGATTGAACATGTGAATCATTAAGGGTTCGTTGTCACGCATACTATATGGGAAATAAAGGGGAACTTAGTTTGGTTGGCAGAATCCGATGAAAGTGAAAATTATACCCTCATGGGTGCGACATTCATACACTAGCCAGCATGGATGATATTGGGCTTTTGTCCCACCCCTGCCTCGTGCCATTAGGCTCCTCCTGTAGGAGCTTGACTCTAGCAGGTATGATTGAACCAGGCTTCTCTGCAGCCTAGAGGATAGACTGCTAGCTCCAGCTAGCAACTGGGGACTCAATGGCCCACACAGGACCAGAGTCACCGGAGTCCAGGCATCCTCAGGCGGAGGCGGCAAAAAGGGTGAAGCATCACGGCCTAGCCGCGGGAAGGAGAAAAAGGTGAGTGATGGCTGGCAGTGCTAGTCCTTAGTAGGAAGGCACCTCACGGAGAGGTTTGTGAGGAAGCAAGCACTAGGAAGGCCGGAAAACAAAAGACGGCATGAGAGGACCCGTCGCCGATCAGAAGAACCAGGAAAGGTAGAGGTCGGGGCAGGTAGGAGCTTTTTGAACCCAATAGAGGCCCTCAGCATGACCATTAACTTCAAGGTGTGCTCACGAGGCACTCTGGAGTCAAAAGTCAGATCGGGGTTATCGAAACCCCTTCTGGTGGTGACCCAAAATAGAGGAGGACATATACATTTGTCGACTGAGCAAAGCATACGACGCCATGAGAAAACGAGTATACTGTAAGTAAGAAAGGGTTCTTAAGATTGTTACCTCAATTCCAATTGAGCTGAAGTGACTTCAGTGAGTACCATGAAGGCTCATTGATCGGGAAGGCAACCTATCTTCGTCCAATGGAAACCAGGGCTCCAGGGAGAAATTAAAGGATCTAGGCAACATGAGGGGACACATGCTTCATTTCTGGGTGGTTGGAGTGTAGAGGGATGTGGTGAAATGAGGGTTCTGGCTCTTTGGGAACAACAGCCACCGCGGAGGGATAACTATGATTTGGGTGTTTCGTATCTAGCGCTCAAGAGCTAGTAGTTTAGGGTTCATTGGGCTTGGAAGATCAATGTGGATCGAGTGGCGGTGAATGAGGGTTACATGGTGGAGTGTGGAGCATGAACGGTGGGGTGGAACCAGTCACCAGGGAGTCAGATTCACAGGCGACCTCGCGTGTGGGGAAGTTGAGGGAGGGAGACGAAGTCTAATGCTCTGTCTACCCAACCTGATAAAGATCTATGTGCCATCTTTTAAGCACCAACGAACAGGAATGTAGTGTGACATTTGAATAAATCATGTAAAGTCCCTCAAACTTAGGTCCTACCTTCTAATTTGCGATTAGGGTTGCATCCAATATCAAATTAAGCCCAATTTTTTTTATGTTAGATAATTATAGTATGAGGAACACGAATTTAGACTTATATTTTCATCTAGAGATTTATTGTTTTGTATTTTATCCCAAGTTCACTTAATCATGATATTAGGATTTTTAAGTTCATCCTAATGATCAACATAGGGTAAATACTCTTGATTTACCTACAATTATCTCCCTCTAAGGTCCTAGAGCCATACTAAGTACCAAATTAATATTAGGACAAGAGGGTGGTATCACTATTCACCAATTTCCTATAATTAAATTATTAGGGTTATAACATCCTAAGATTTATGTTCATGGGGTACAATCGAGTCAACTAGGCTATTAGGTCCCAACAAGGTCGAATCTATCATAAATTTAGGGAATTATGCACACTCAAAGTTACCTAAAACAAGAGGAAGGAAAGAGGGATATTGGATGTCAACATAATCGAGTAGGGGCCTAGAAATACGGAGGATTAGCCTATGTGTCCGAAATCGAGTATGTTACAACACTCCACCCCTTAAAGAGGATTTTGTTCCCGAAATCCATCCATCGCTAGACCTGAGTGCTAGGTTGTCCTTCATATCCTCATATTCCATCACTTATGCATGAATAACCAATCTTCATTTACAAACTCCCAATAGAACCTTTCAAACTGTGACAGCTAAATTGGTGAACTACCTTTATGTATAAACATCAAACCTCAAGCACCATGATTCCTATCATTATTACTACTAAGGAAAATTTCCTTATCCATATTATCATCATCATCGTCGTCAGCGTCATCATCCTTATCATCCACATCATCGACATCAACACCTACTCCTCATCATCATCATAAACATCGTTAACATATTATTACTTAAAATGGTAACATGGGATAAGCTCAGAAATTCTACCATACTGAGTAGGTTCATCGCAGCCTATACTATATAGTCATCCCTACCATTAAATTAATAGCATTTTGGGGTATAGAATATTAATTTGAGCTTTCAAGTGTAATGTTTACTTTTTCCTACATCTAACTAAATACATTTTAAGGATAACTCAAGATAAAATCTTAAAATCTATATTAATTGTCGAGGTAATTCTTATGATGGTATGATTAGCAAGGCTCGTCTGGAAGTCTGAGTTTGGTAGCCCACACATATGTTTGTCACTAATACAAGGAGTTATCCAGGTTTTACTTATTGTAACTGTTATTAATCATGGTCATTCCTAATGAAAAAATCATAAGTGATTCCACCTCTTATAAGGCTTAAACTATAACTTAGTGCATAATCTAGAGGGGAAAAAGGGTGGATCCACTAGGTCTGATATATATATATGTAAAACTAGCTATGACAGTCTTAGGCCTAGGGTGTTAGGGTTGAACATGCCAACTGAGGTACTCCACTAAAGAGATTCTCTATTACTCCACTTTCTTGTGGTGGTGACTTGGTTCCAGAAATCATCGATAAAATCTGAAAACTTTTCTTTTGTATATATAAATTAATAATGAAAGTAAGTTTGATGATGTAAAACTTGTGGTGAAAACCCCATAATTGGCGCCAAAAATCAATCGGAGAACCAAGTCAACCACCTACCACAACCTTACACATACACTACTATCCTATCATCACTTCCTTCTCCAAAAAAAAGGGTCGGATCCTCCTATCACCAAAAAGGTCATATGACTATTCTCTAATATGTAAGCATATGACAGAGAAGGGTTTCTTATTACTCACAGTCAACCTCAAACAACACCTGTGAAAGCATGACATTCCACTATTTCCACGTCATTCTTAAGCATAACTAATATAGCCTCATCCTAAGTCCTAAGGGAGTCATAAGGTCGCCCAACCATTATAGGAAGAAAATTGAGATTTTCCCAATACTAGTTGGTTTACAATTATAGTGCCTTCTGAAGATAATGTAACCCTACACAGCCAAGCTACTCATCTTCAATCATTAAATAAATGAATCACACTATGGGATATGAGAGAGATGATCACTCATGGGTATCTACTAAAACTTGTAGCTTTCTTAGTAAACTATAAATATAAGGCATGACAAGCTCAATTAAGATGGTATCCACTTCATACATGGATTTAGGTAGATCTATGTGTGTCATACTCAATATTGAGGCAAGACATTCCTAAGTGTAATATAGCTAATTAGTTTAGTCACCTACTATCCATGTAATCATCAACATGTTCCCACTCATGTCATAGTTATATATTTTTCATCAATACATGCTTCCATACATACTAAGTCTTCCTAGTGGGCATATCTGAGGCATGCTAGACAATCAACTAGAAGAGGGCCGATAAGGGAATTAGGGTTAAGCCTATATACTAGTGTTCGAGTCCATCTACATCTTAACACTAAAATATATTTCCTTAAGGTGGGAAAATCAAGTTGAATAACCAGAAGATTCGACCCCTTATGTAGGGAAATTTATTTATCCATATGGGGTGTTGTGTGAACTACGGTTCCTAAAATCAAAGTCTCAACCAATCAGTGGTTTGGGGAGTGAAAGTGACCAATTTAATCATGGATTTAACCCTATTTGGCATGCCATTACTAGAAAATAGGTGTATCAACAGCCTCTAAGAGTCACCTATTTAATTAAGGGTCAACCTCAGATAACTTGAAATAGTCAAGTTACCGACTGCTTAGGCTCTGATACCATTTTGTAAAGAGTGAGACCCAATAGGGGATCTACTCTTCACTGAATTGAAGAAATATCCCATCCAATCCCAAATGTACCAAAAGGTAATAAGGAAAGGAGGAATTTCATTCATTTCTCAAATGGCACATATTACAGAGCATGATAATGAATAAGCAGCGAAACAAAACTATTAAAAAGTTACAATGGGTATCATTATACAATAGCTCATCACCATAAAAGGTGATATTACAAAAACTTGAACTAACTACAAATAAGCCCACTAACAGAGAGTAACCTAGCCATTCCAAGCTATCCTTAGGTACAATTCTCTTTATATGATCTTCTAGCAACCTCGATCTTTAATGCACCTAAACTTGGGTGGAAGGGAACATCACCCAGAAAATAGGAAACAACATAGAGGTCAACAAACAGCTGAGTATGTACATATATTAAACATTTTGGGCATTATATAGGGTTATGAGAGCAAAAAGAGATGTTCCCAGAAGAAGGGGGCTAATACCAATTAGGTAAATTCAAAAGAAGTGTAATAAGAGAAATGAGGCATATACAAAAATTCAGATACAAGTATGAGAAATAAAGTGCCTTGCCAAAACAATCACCAACAATCACAATATAAAACACTAAATGGTTTCATGCATACAATCATCATCATCATCATCTAAGCCTCAATCCCAACTATGTTGGGGTTGGCTACATGGATCCTTCGTTTCCATTCAGCTCTATCAGGGGCCATATTCTGACTGAGATGTAGAAATTCAAAATCTCTCTTTATAAGCTCATCCCATGTCAATTTAGGCCTTCCTCTTCTTCTATTTATAGTGTTTGGCTCAATAGCATTGCTTCGTATAGGCGCACTAGTAGGTTTGCGTTGCACATGTTCGTACCATCTGAGTCTGCCCTCATGCAACTTGTCCTCAATGCTCGCCACCCCCACTTTATTCCTGATATAGTCATTTCTCAAACGATCTTTTCTTGTCTTCCCACACATCCATCTCAGCATACGCATTTCAGCCACGTTCATCTTGTTGAGACCTTGTTTCTTCACCGCCCAACATTCACTCCCATAGAGCATGGTTGGTCATATAGTTGTTATATAAAACTTACTTTTTAACCTGAGAGGGATCTTCTGTTCACATAAAACTCCAGTTCCACTCCTCCATTTCAACCATCCTGCAGTGATCCGGTGACAAACATCATTTTGGACATCCCCACCTATTTGAATAATAGAACCTAAGTAACGAAATTTGTCACATTTTGGTATATCTACTCCGTCCAACTTGGCTTCATCATTCACACTGTGAGATTGGCTGAAATTTCAATGCATATACTCAGTTTTGCTCCTGCTAATCATCAATCCATTTGATTCCAATGTCTTTCTCCAACATTCAACTTTATCATTCAATCCATCATGCATGCATACAATGTAGACTAAATATACCTAAAATAGGGCCATAACACCATAGGATCATGGCCTAAAAAGTAAGGGTGGAAAAGCACACCCCGGGCGGAATACGCGCGCCCAATATAAATATGGTTGTATATAAGTACCACTATTCTAGATATTCTAGTCATACAAGCAGCATGCTATAATAGAGTGGCAAGACTTATTATTTTAGTATTTTCCAATAAAGGCAACATGGCAGGAGGGGTCCGATGACCCAAATGAGCATAACATCATATATATCACAGAAATAAAAGGAATTCATATCAGGAGCAATAAATGTCCAAGTATTTGGATTTTTAAAGGGATTTACAATTCAAGAGATGCCTCATTAAAAGATATATGGATTTTAGTCATTTAATGCCCAAAATAAAAATAGAGATTATACATACCTTATGACCAGTCCTAGATATTCATTGACACCTCCTAAATTCAGGGTTAGGGTTGTCTCAACCTAGTCACAATATAGGCGCATTCAATTAATATAATATGCATGAAATCCCTTACTTAGAAATTGATCCTCTGTAGGTTGTAAATCTAGTCATGAAACCTATCCCAATAAATCAGCCATATTTTTTTGATCTCAAAAACATATTTATTTGTATTATTTGGATAAGCCAATAATTACTTATGAATTTTACAAATTTAAATCATTTCTGGTTAATTGTCAAATACTAAATTTACCCATGATTGAACATGTGAATCATTAAGGGTTCGCTATCACGCAGACTATAGGGGAAATAAAGGGGACCTTAGTTCGATTGGAAGAATCCGATGAAAGTGAAAATTATACCCTCATGGGCGCGACATATATTCATACACTAGCCAGCATGGACGATATTGGGCTTTTGACCCACCCATGCCTCACACCATTAGGCTCCTCCTGTAGGAGCTCGGCTCTAGTAGGTACGCTTGAACCAGGCTTCTCTGTAGCCTGGAGGACAGACTGCTAGCTCTGGCTAGCAACTGGGGACTCAATGGCCCACATAGGACCAGAGTCACCGGAGTCCAGGCATCCTCGGGTGGAGGCGGCAAAAAGGGTGAAGTAGCACGGCCTAGCCGTGGGAAGGAGAAAATAGTGAGTGCTGGCCGGCAGTGCTAGTCCTTAGTAGGAAGGAACCTCATGGAGAGGTTCGCGAGGAAGCAGGCACTAGGAAGGCCGGAAAACAAAAGACGGCACGAGAGGACCCGTCACCGATCAGAAGATCCAGGCAAGGTAGAGGTCAGGGCAGGTAGGAGATTTTTGAACCCTCGTGAGGCGCTCAGCATGACCATTAACTTCGAGGTGTGCTCGTGAGGCGGTCTGGAGTCAAAAGTCAGATCGGGGTCATCGAAACCCCTTCTAGTGGTGACCCAAAATAGAGGAGGACATATACATTTGTCGACCGAGCAAAGCAGACGACGTCATGGATAAACGAGTATGCCAGAAGTAAGAAAGGGTTCTCAAGATGGTTACCTCAATTCCAATTGTGCTGAGGTGACTTCAGTGAGCACCATGAAGGCTCAGTGATCGGGAAGGCAACCTGTCTTCGTCCAATGGAAACCAGGGCTCCAGGGAGAAATTAAAGGATCTAGGTAAAAGGAGGGGACGCGGGCTTCATTTCTGGGTGGTTGGAGTGTAGAGGGATGTGGTGAAATGAGGGTTGTGACTCTTTGGGAATAACATCTGCCGTGGAGGAGAACTGTGATTTGGGTGTTTCATATCTTGGGCTCGAGAGCCAGTAGTTTAGGGTTCATTGGTCTCGGAAGATCAATACGGATCGAGTGGCGGTGAATGAGGGTTACACGGTGGAGTGTGGAGCATGAACGGTGGGGTGGAACCGGTCACCAGGGAGTCAGATTCGCAGGCGACCTCACGTGCGGGGAAGTCGGGGGAGGGAGACGAAGTCCAATGCTCTATCTACCTGACCCAATAAAGATCCACGTGCCATCTTTTAAGCACCAACGAACAGGAATGCAGCGTGACATTTGAATAAATCATGTAAAGTTCGTCAAACTTAGGTCCTACCTTCTAATTTGCTATTAGGGTTGCATCCAATATCCAATTAAGCCCAAATTTTGTATGTTGGATAATTATAGTATGAGGAACACGAATTTAGACTTAGATTTTCATCTAGAGATTTATTGTTCTATATTTTACCCCAAGTTCACTTAATCATGATATTAGGATTTTTAGGTTCATCCTAATGATCAACATAGGGTAAATACTCTTGATTTACCTACAATTATCTCCGTCTAAAGTCCTAGAGCCATACTAGGTACCAAATTAATATTAGGACAAGAGGGTGGTATCACTATTCACCAATTTCCTATATTTAAATTATTAGGGTTATAACATCCTAAGATTTATGTTCATGGGGTACAATCGAGTCAACTAGGCTATTAGGTCCCAACAAGGTCGAATCTATCATAAATTTAGGGAATTATGCACACTCAAAGGTACCTAAAACAAGAGGAAGGAAAGAGGGATATTGGATGTCAACATAATTGAGTAGGGGCCTAGAAGGACGGAGGATTAGCCTATGTGCCCGAAATCGAGTATGTTACACCATTACAAGGTACTCATTCCTTATTACATGTTCTAGGGTTTTAACCCTTATTGGAACATGAAGATGATTTCACCTCAATTAGGGTTCAAATATGCCCAAAGGTCATCAATACCATCATATCAATCCCTATAAGATCACCATTACCATTCTATTCCCTAAACAAGGTTTAAAAGATCATCAACACATAGGTGACCCATAGATTTTAATGTGGCAAGGCACTATGATATTCGATTAGTACTACTTTGAAATTTCAACACAAAAAGAATGTAATAATTTGTCACATTAATCATTCAGGAGTTATGATTATGACCAATCATCATCATCTAGTTACATTAGGGTTAGGTGTAACATGTCACATCGCATTAGAGTGACACATCCACTTATTATGGTGATTTATCAAATATAACGATATGAGGGAAAAGGTAAGACTACAAGTTCAAAGTTGTTGTACCAATGAATTATCATCACTAGAACCCACATATAATACTAGGGGTCTCATTCTAATCCATTGGATGTTGAAACATCCAATCTCATTCATTAGATTGGGTCCATCATTAAAAACCACCCATTTGAGTATAGGTCTAACCATTGAATTAATTGGACTAAGAAACCACTGGTTAGGGGATGAATTGAAGTACATATAAAGCCTTGAATCACCACCGTTAGTGGTGACCTTATCCACCATCAGTTGTGACATCTCAGGTCACCATCGGTTGATAGGATCAGCCCTACTATCATTTTTCACCATTGGGTGTTGACCTAATGTCACCATTGGTTGATATCATCACTAGGACACCAAACCATTGACCATTAAGCTTCTAACAAAGACAAAAACTAACCTAAGGTGTGATCATCGGGTGACACCACCTGTTGTCACCCTTGGTCACCACCATCAATTATCATGAAGACAACACCACTGATTGTTGCATGACTACACCATCGGGTCATGGGTTAGAGAGGAAATAAGCCTAGAAATCCTAATATGGGCCATTCTTTGATAGGTGATTAGCTCCATCAGTTGTCACACCAACCTATTTTAAGTCATCTACTACCTTAGGAAGAACATGATCATGGTTACAGGTTCATCTAGAACTGAAAAAAGAATAGAAAACACCATAAAAATCAAAATCCTAAGAAAGCATAACTTCTTAATGCTTTGTTCATCATTTTTAAGCAAGAACATGAGATAACAAGCTTATAGTAAGCAATGTAAGTGAAGAGGGTTGTAAAAATCGCCTCTAGGGAGAAGAAAAGACTTCTAGAATCAAGAAAACTTCGAGCTAGATGGTAGAAAACCCAAGAAAAAGCTTTGAACTCGACCAAGTATCACCTTTCTCCACAAATGGAGCAAGCCCTAGATAGAAGAAGCAAGAAAGGTAGATTCTTGAGCTCTAGAGCAACATTTACCATGGAAAAGAATAATTACAACCTGGAGGAAGGTATAAGGAAGATGCAAAATAGGAAAATGACAAAGTAGAAGGAGATACTTACTCATTTTGGTCAAGAACACCAAAAACGAGATCTTAAGGATAGGTATATAAAGCTTGAGGATAAGGAAGAGAAGAAGCATGAGGTGTCTAAGCAGCTCCCCATGTGTCCATGACTTAGAGATTCCATGGATGAGCAAGCAATAGGTCCACCAGCTCTTGGGAACTACTAGGACATCGTTTGATGACATCCCAGGTCCACCATCAGTTGTTGAGGGGTGGTGACCAATGTTTGTTCATGTCTAGGTTAATAGGTGGTTGAACCATCGATTGATCATCCTTTTAAGTGAACCATCAGTTCAAGTGATCCAAACCAGAAAAAACCATCAAAATAGAGCCTTCTAGTGATGACCACTAGATGTTCCATTAGTTGGTGACCAAAGCAATGGAACCACCAGTTGTTAGCCTTGAAGGTGGCTCATCCATGGGGGGGTAAACCCTAATTCACCATAGAAAGGAATCACCTCCAAACCAAGGCACAAATGAGCACCCCATGGCTCAAAAATCTCAATAATGATAAGGAAACTTATGAGGAACATAATTTATGTGAAAAATTTCTAGAAAAACCTCCCATTTGTGTAAATTGCATAAAAGTCCAAAATGTACATAAAATTGCATAACTTGCTCAAATAGTGTCCAAATTGCACCAAATTTGACACATAATCTTTTGTTATGATTCCAAAGCATATAATACAGTTATAACAAAGTTATGAGCATTAAATCATGGTAATTAAGCTTGTTCGACAATTTAAGTAAGGTCAGGGGCCTTACAACTATCTTAAGAATTTCTCCTAGGTCCCACTAGTCGATCCCTGGCTAGCACCCTATCTTCCTACATACAAATATCTTCTCCTACAGATAGGTGTGAGATGAAAGTATCTAGTTTAAGATTAGTGTAATTTCCTAGAGTTTTCGAAAGGCTAGATGGTGAGTAACATGTGGTGAAATACCCTCATCTATGCTTCCCCTTCCTACCCTTGGCTCTCAATTACCATGATAACACATACCCTAGAAACCTAGACTTGCCTATTCTTATTAGAATTACACCTAAAACCTATTTCAATTGAGCCTAGTAAGGTTGGATGGGGTGTGCCAGGGTGTAGTTACCCTATACACACTTCATGTCACCCATGGTCAACTAGTATCTTACAGTAATTCAAATAGAACTTATCTTTTTATTTGGTTTGGCAAAATAGAATGAAAAGATGGGAATTGCATGTTATATTACCCCTTGACTTGGATTCATGTGGCATTGCCCCAAACGTCCCACTCTTCACATAACTTGTATAAAACCCATCTTTCTCTCTTAGCTTGCTCATGCTAGTTTAGTTGGTTGTTTTAATTGATCCTTAGTCAATCGCCTTGTTCTTGGTAGTTAATCCTTGCTTGGGTAGTTAGTGCATCTTTGTTCCTACTTAATCTAGTTAGTATTAGTTTAGGCCTCTAATTGCTTTAGTCTCCTCATTTCTAGTCTAGTATATTATTGTTCTTTTTCTTAAGTAGTTGCTTTCTTTGTTAATTAGAATTTCTTATTTAGGTCTAAAGTAGGGTTTACTTGTCTTTATTGGCTTAATTCCTCGCTTGTTTATTGCTTGCATCTTAGTGTAGTCAACCCCAAATCAATATTAAACCATAAAAATCCTAATCTCCTCTTTAGGAACATATCTCATGCTAACTAAGCTCTAGTGCCCCCTCTTTCCCGGTGGTACCACCCTTGTCTTGCCTCTTGCCTATACTATAACATGACCCAATGTGCTTGTGGGTGAAGTGTAGTTGGTCTAAGTGAGTGTGTTAAACTAGTCTCCTTATAAATTTGAAAGATCCAAAGTGTGTTCGAGCACTAGGTCCGCATCTAATCAAACCCAATTGGTTAGGTGTAACCCAAGACAAGGAAGGACACACCACTCCCCTATTTCTCTATCAAAATAGAGAAAGGGGTTAGGGTGCATGAAAGTTGGGAAGGTGTCAATCTACATGGAAGGTGACTTGGAAACTCAATCGAGTCAGCTCCATCAGCAAGCATGGAACATGAACAATCTCTAGTGTGCTTCCAGGATGAGTCTTGGCATGTGCATGTTGGCACATGTGCAAGAAACTAACAGGATATGAGGTTTGAAACCAACAGTTTGGTGAGTATCCAACAACGTATATTATAGGAGATAAGATATATCTTGTTAATTGGCTAATAATAAATAGGATGATCGAATTCATACAAACATTATAAGACTTATAATCCATAAAATGAGTAGAACCCAAATAAAATACTTTCTTTATCATATTTCTTTGCCATGTTCAAAATTCATTTTGCGTACCTTTTTAATATAGAGTATTAAGAACAAAACCCTATTTTTTTACTATAGATTTTTGACACATCCCTAAACTTTAAAACTAACCTTGTGGACAAATAATGATATCCATAATGTTAATACTTTTCCCCCTTTGTATAGGTAATAAAATGGTGTGTGAAGAAGTTTGGGGTTTTATATAGTGTGTAAGGAGTGGGACCGGAGAAGGGATCCTCTCCCTACTGAATTAAATAAAAAGGAAACATTCCATATATCAAACACCACTATATTTTTTTTTGCAAAAGGGATGATAACTAATTTATTCAAAATGTATGTATAATGAAATCTAATGTACAGCAAAAAACAAAAATCTAATTATAAAACTTGACATTGTAACTATACTTCACCATGTAGGGTGATACATATGGAAACTAACTAGAGAGTTATCTAACCACCTAGATAAAGTCTCCCAAAAGTTTTGGCTATGCCTGATGAGGTTCTGGTCCAATTTGGTTATCTTCACCTTGGTCTACACCTGGGGTTGGAAGCGTACCCCAGTAAGAGGAGAAAAAGTAGATGAATCAGCAAAACATCGGTATGAGCATATTAAATCAAGTATTGAGAAACATTATGAAATAAAAGGATGTAAAATAAGCAAGGCTTCCCAAAGGAAATGGAAAGACTACCCATATAGGTATAAAATGAATATGAATTCAATAAAATGATAAATAAGAGCAAGTCATCCATGTGTTGGACATGTGACAGTACTAGAACAATATAAAAATTTTGGTAGTAAATAACACATCTACCATAAATATAGGGTGAGTAGGAACATATACACATATACTCTGAGCAGGAGAAGATACACATCTTCTCTAATAATATCACTTGTAGGAATTATCATCTCTGCATTATCAAGTGTGGGAATTTACACATCCACATAAAATAACATATGTCACATTATACTAGTTGTAATTACACGATGCATACAAAAGCGTAAGCAAGTCTAAATCAAAATATGAGTGATGAGAACATCCAATCAGTATAAGTGGGGTCAAAGGACCCATTAAAGAAGATTCAACTATGTCGATCATGTGAGAGAAACAATAGAAAGATATCATTTAAGAACAATATCAAAGGACATGTAGCAATCAAATTAGGATTTTGGGTCTTCAAATAGATCACAAGATGATAAATAGCTGATTGCTCAACATGAATAATATGGAATGCAAACACAACTTAGGGTGTTATTCAACTTGTTAAGATCTAAATCTTAGATCCATGTCATGGTTCGAAATTGTTTCAAGGTTCGTAACATTGATGGTTGAGAAATGATCACCATGAAATTACAAATCGTTGATGGCTCATACAAGGGACTTGAATAGGGGGATAAGAGAGAAGGTTAGGGTGGCCAATTGATCAAGTGATTTCTATGTGTGTGAAGTCAATGAGGAGGATTCTATATATAGGACTATTTGGCTTGGTTAGAAAGAAACTTACCTATTTTTGTTTACTAAGGAAAATATGCAACATATATTGTAAATGGATAAAAGTCAAGAATTTATTTGCAAATGATAGGTAAGATAATAAAAAACCATATTAAATATAATTTTCTAAATTATCAAATTAAAAATTATTGTTTCCAATTGTATATTCTCTTTTTGAATTTATCGAGGGTCCAAACAACGTTCAAATAAAGTAAATTTTGACCCATATGTTAATTAAGACATGTAGAATTCGAATTATACATTAGTTTTCATTTTCAAAAATGTCCAACATGCTAATAACTTTATTTGAATCCTTTTAGCATTATCTTTTTAATTTATTTTATAGTTTATTTATGGCAACTTAGAGTTATCCAATTGGCGTGGAATATCATAAATAAAGAAACTAATATAATAGAAATCCAAGTTTGACATTATTTTTTGTTTTTAGATTGTCTAGTGGAATATTTAACATATAAATATGTTTTGGTGTTTTTGTAAATAAATATTGTCATAGGGTATATTTTGTTTCTATATTTGATTTATATGATCTTTTAGAAATTTTCCACTCATGAGGGAAATATATCCTCATTATACCTTTTTAGATAGATAGTGTCATGCTAATTTTCCATTAAGTATTTGCAACATGATTTCCTTTTAAGGAAAAGGCATTTATGTAATTAAGGTAAACACAAATTCTAATTTTTATTTCCAATCTCCCCAAAACTATTCAAAACTTGCACATCACAAAGTTGATTATAATAATAAATTATAAAAGAAACATGTGAAGATATTCATGGCATCTATATATAGCATTTTTTAAATTTTCTAAAATCAAAAAAATTACAATGAGAATACCAAATTGATGATTTTCCATTTTTGAAGAATTACAGAGGGAAGTGATTAATTGTTTTTAAGAAAAGTGTACAAACAATATTGTCTAAAATTATAATTGATATTCATTCATTTAATAGACGTGTTTTATGTTGTGACATATTCTCAACGGAATGTAAAATTCATAATGGAAGTCCACTTCCATTACGGTAGGCTAGGGATTATAATTCTATCTACATGTCATTTATATATAAGAGAGAGAGAGATACCAAATTAGATTTGTTTGTGAAATTCATATATGTATATATATATATTATAATATATATTGCTATGTGCGTTGTAAGTATTATCTGATTTGTTCACTGAATCATGACATAATTGTATAATTACATTTATTATAGTAGAAACTATTACTTGTATTGTTACGTGTTACTCCAAACCACAACAATTCATATATTGATTTCCATTCAAATGTCTACTCAGACTTTTATTATAATTCTTCTAAGAAATAAAGACTTAAGTTTCCCAGCATAAGCTAATTTTCTCATTAATAAGAAATCAACTTCTATGGCCTATAAAAAGGAGAAAAGTACTTTCTCACTCGATTCCACTTTTGAAGCCGTTTATTGTATAATTTAATATGTTGGAGTTCAACTTACATTTACCTCCCTTAATAAAATTAAGGCATCTAGAATAGTTAAAGTAATGTAAAACTTGTAAATCAAGCTAATTGGGACCCAAGGAACACGAATTTTCTACTAAATTTCACTTTTGGGATTTTTTTATGAGTTATGGCACCATTTAGATATTTGTCTCATTACCGATGTATTTTCAAAATCTTATATATTTATTATCAAAATCCATTGAATTAAATGGTATTATCTTCACATTGTTGCCAAAAGAGCTATCTTCTATTTTTTACACAAAATTCCACATTTAGCATATTTAGTCTATTAATTCCATATTTATTAAATAATAGAACATTATTAATGTTATGGACATGGAATTACCAATTGTTACTCTAAAGCATATTATTCATTTTTATTTATCCATTATGTTAGTAAAGAAAATATAATTAACATATTTCATGATTTTATTTACATGTTGGCACATAATTAAGTCAGTATGTAAATATGTTTTAATTTTTACTCGTGTTTGTTCAAATCTAAGAAATCAATCTCACTAGATTTCTAAACATGGAATAGGGTAAGATTCTAAGTTTTGGTTCATTACCTAATGTTTCCGGCTATAACTTCAAGGTTGGGGTTTCATGGAAACAAGCCCTAATTCATAAACATAACCCTAAAACTAGGCCAAGCCTAAAACCCAAACCCTCAAAACCTTGACTATCCCCAAACCCCAGTTAAATACTTCTGAAAAGTTTTGTATAGTTAAGTACATAAGATTGATTTTAGATTGTATATTGGATGGACGTACACCTCAAATTTCTTGGACAAATATCTACTCTTTGAATAAGGTGCATGTGTTATTTATGAATAATTGCAAATCTTGCTTTGATATTTGTAATGTATTCTAAATGTCTAATCAATATGATAAATGGGATTCATAATGTATTCTAAATGTCTAATCAATATGATAAATGTCTTGGATTCTATTATTTTGTGGAAATAATAAGGCCCTATGTGTATCACTATTATTTAATAATACAACTTAGTGATTGATACCTCACAGGTGTTTTGAGGAAAATCCCACTCCCAAGATATAATAAGGAATAATCACCAAGTGGGTGATAAAAAGCCAATATGAAGTAAATTAAAGTAAGAGTGCAATGATGGTATACACACTGATGAGACCAATAATGGGACATACACTTTGGAGTTCATTGATGGAATAATGATTGGTTCACCAAGTTACATTTGATTGATGGTGGTATGAAAACATGATAAAGATGTGAAGTTTCTTAATTTGCATTTTATTTGATTTTTATTGGTCGTGTTAGTTGTTACAAATTATATGCACACATTTTGGTTGAACCAACATACACAATAGATAATATGCTAAATTTTTTTGTTTATTGACATTTTAGGAAATGATGACATGACAACCTTGTAAGGAAGAAAGAAAAATGATAAACATAAACAAGAGGTATTTAGCTAGTTCAATTTATATCTGTAATTCTAAGAATAATTTGTAGTTTTCCTTTTTTGAAGATTATATAACTACTTTCAGGATATCATTTGTTCCCCATTCTTGCAAATAATAGATTGGTTTTGAACTATAATGTGTTAGTTGTTCTTTATATAAATACAGATACTTGGAAATATATGGGTAACAACCTATAATATCCTCAAATTTTGGTAAATTTGAAACATATAAATATAAGCCTTGAATTAAATTCCTGAATTATAATTGAAGGAATAATAATGGCAATGACTTTGTGGTATGGGTGCAACCCATTTCCCAAGTGGGGTCTATGAGACTATCTACTTTGCAAATAGGTCATTGGGGTAGAAGATTTAAAAATAACAGATTTCATGCATAAAAAGGTATAATGACTTAATGATATGTTAGAAAATGGAAATGTGGAATAATAGACAAGTTTCTAAAATATTCTAAGATAATTTGTAAATTAAATGATTGATGGAAACAATTAGCTAACCATGTATTGAAACATAAGTTTGACGTATGAAATAAGGATAATTTGGTCTGGTTCTTGGAACACATAAGGATGATGAAGAAACTAACATAATTATATAATTTGAGTGAAAAAGGACTTTCTATGTGATAATGGTAATTGTTTTAAGGAAATACATAAAGAGCAAGTTTCACTCTTTGAAATAGAAATATTATATCAATAAATCCCATGAAATAGAAATAAGTTTATAAAGACATTAATGAGTTTCCCTCCAAGTTTCATAGAGAAAGGATGCTCCTAGTAGCCTATGGAAAATTGAGAATGAAGAGGGATTCATTTGTAAAAATTAAATGTTGTTTCCCTTATTTGAAGAAAGAGAAAAGGATATTTAAATGTATGCTTTTGACACCAAATATGGTACAATAAAATATGATAGGATTATAAAGAAAATACTAATTGTAGGACCAATAAGAGTAAAGATGAGAGAGAGATATGAATTGCTTAATTTCCACAAACAAGGTTTACAAAGGGGTCCTTGTAATACCAAATAGGGAAATACGTATTTTTTTCTCATGATAAATGCCAAAGATAATTTTTATGTGATAGATAATAATAATATAGAATTATGGACGAAATAGGATGATAAGATATCTTCTAGACTAAGTAATTTATTTGGTAATCATCTTGTTTTGTCTTGAAAACCAAGTTTAGGATATATAAGGGAACAAAATAAGGGAATAATGAAGGAGTTTTCCTTTTCCCAATGTAAGGAAATAGTATTAGTAGAATTTTTCCAAAATAATGTATGAGGGGTGCTTTCCTTTATGTGATTTTTTGGTCTATAAAGTAAAAGATACAAGATTGTTATTATAAGGATAGCATGGAGGAATATAGTTAATACTTTCCTAGCATGATGCCTTGCCAATAGCATAAGGAAACTTGATTGGAACTAGATCCATTGATCCCCAACCCTTGTTCTCTATAAGAAGCGGTACAAAAAAGAAGATGTACTACCAAAATCCCCTCCTTCCTTGATGTGCATCCTTCCACAATAGTGCGGCAACAAATATGTCTCTCCTCGTCATGGAAATGCTCTTCCTCATACATGAAGGTATCATTGTATCTAGTAACATGGGGCTTGTCACAATGACATAGAAGTCCATGATCTTCTAAAACACTTTGCCCCTCACCCCTTTCCTTTAGAGTTTCCATGGAAGGAGTCGCCATGCCACCCCTTATCAAGGTATAGATTTTTATATTGTTTAAATCATGGTAATTTCTATAATTACCCAAATATAGAGGAACTATATATTAAATTGACTAGGAGAATAAGTAGAATACAAATAAAATAGTATCATGACCTATATCTGATCCTAATTCCAAAAATAGGGCTAATGCATGATTAAGTAATGATTAATACATGGAAATCATAGAATAGATAATTAACATGCTTAGTATATTAAAAACATTTACTTTTTCATATAAACTAATATAGTTGACTACAATGAGATCTAAGAAGATGATGAATAATCAGGGTTTCTAGACCAATAATAACAACATGTGTAATTAGGATTTCAAACACCAACGATGTAACTTGTTATGACCTTAAGGCACATTATCTGATATAAGTGTTCATGATGCATTAACATGGTAGTTTTATAATCATGATTACACCTAATATGAATTTGGGATCTTGAATCAATAGACAAATCAACATGGGAATTAGGATACTAAGGAAACCTAAACCCTAGGCTAAATCATGATTAGTATTTTGAATATGATGGTAACACTTTAGGATTTACATACATGCACATTAAATGTTGGTTGATTGATTTGATTGCTTGATTGGATAATATGCTTAAAGCATGATAGCAAGATATGTACTATTCTACAAAAGGTATGTGGTTACGATTATGACTACCCTCAATATATTTTATCGGTGTTTTTAGAGGATTTCTTGGGGATTTACAAAATAAACTTTTGAGTATTTATTTACATTATGTTAAATTATAATGCCACTATGAGTATCACATAAGTAAGGATATCGTATTTTGAACCCTAGGATGATAAGCATCGAGGGGTGATGCACACGAGCCTTGGACAAATAGTAGTCACACCCAAGATAGCATATCAAGTATTGGTTAGAATACACAAAGAAAATTCCAGTTCCTATATGCAACTAATTGATTGATTATAAGTTGTTGGCTTACTTGTTCACTTTTGCATGCACCCCACGTACACAATATATTTTGATATACTAATTTGTGCTTAATTTCATGACTTTTTAGGTGCATGTAATGCATGAAATGATAAGATATGATAAACCAAATGAAATTTCTTGAAGATAATAGAGTTAAGTAAAGGAGGATTAGATAGATATTTATTCTCATATGTATACAGTTTTGATGATAGAAGTTCATGTAACTCCTTAGATGAGCATCTTGTATATAATATTTGAATTAATAGAAATTGTTTACTATTATTTGTTATTTGGTTAAATCTGGATCCTTGGGAATTTTCAGTAATGGCTCTCAACTTTTTGGGTCATTCCTTAATTTGGGGATGCTGAAAAGTTAGGTCGTTACATTTGGTATTATAGTCCCAAAATTTATATTTAATATTTATAATTTCAAGTAATCCATAGAAATATAAGTAAACTTATTAAGTCATGACCTTATGGTAATGGTGTCTAGAAGGGGTCATGCTTTGGGGACTAGCTATATTTTCCTCTACACCATTAAGTTGGTTTACGAGGACTCCCTTAGCCATAGTGATACATGCCTAGTCAAAGCCTAGGTTTTCCTAAGGTAATGTTTCCTCTAAGTATTCTCATCTCAAATTTCATCCACTTCTTATCCTCTTTCTTAATAAACACTAAAAGATACTTCCCTCCTCATATCATGTAAGAGTTTTTGAGAAGAAGTAGGATTAAGTTAACCTCTATCAATTAATGTAGAATTAATGGGAAATAACGATAAAGTAAAGAGAAAAATGGTTTATGGGTTTATCGTTTCAAGGATAAACCCTAGATGGAGCTAGGGTTGGTTTCAGAAAACCCTATAGGATAAAGGGACATAGAAACCCTAAGATGTAGGGTGTGGTCTCTAACATGAACTCTAAACCCTAACCCACAAAGTCGATAGTACCAAAACTACATAAATAAAGTGCAAGAATGAATCGAGGAAATTGGGTACTACCGAGTCCACTGACTCAGTACTACTGAGATGGCATCAGGGAGGCAGTGCTCGAGAGACCTAAAGACTTGGTGTTATCGAGACAAGTCGATAGTACCGACATTATGATGAATCGCGGCTACCCTAAAAACTCTGTACTATTGACTTTCTAGTCGGTACTACCTAGCCTGCCCGATCAGACAATATGAAGATAGCACTCTAATCCAACGAATGGCGTTATTTCGTACATTAAGTGATTCCTATGACTTGAGGGGAGTTTAGCCAGACCTAAGGAGGCAGCCGTTTTCTGTTGTACGGCATCGGAGAGAGAGGAGAGAAGAGCAAGGAACTAAAGGCTTCATCCAGAACGATCTGAGCACCTCCGAAGGATGAATCTACAGCCGAAAGATAGAAGATTGCACGTATGACGTAGGGGATCGTCCAGATCAACCTTTCTTTAGGGGTTACTTTAGTTTTTCGAATTTTTCCATATTTTTCTCTTTCTCTACCATGTATTCGTCAATGAAAACTATGCGGGGCTAAACCCCTTGATTCCTTAGGATCCGGGAGTAGCCCGGATATACATTGTAATTGATTTACATGCATTACTATCATCTTTATTCCTATTTTCCGGATATAAATCTATGACATTGTCTTATTCTGTTTATGCTCGATCACCATAGATAGATTATCATACTCTTAATCATTTCGGGAGAGAGGTTAAGGATTGGAAAAGCATTGATTTACTCATTTGTTGCACCCTTAGGAAAGGTGAAGAAGAAACGGGCGGAGAAATCTAGAGATTAATCGTAAAATACCTAACTAATCAACCAATTACTATGGAAATGGGATTGGTATTAGAATAGGTAGTGAACTAAATCGTGGGAGTGGGTGGTTCTCGCTACTAGCTCTTTATCTAGGGATAGGGGTAATAGATATTCGTGTGTGGAGTTAAATTGTAATGTTATCTGTGGTGAAACCAGTGTCCTGAAGAATTCTCTTAAATCTGAGTAACTTAATCATTAAGCTTGTTTTGTTTCTGTATTTGTTTCTGTTCAATCAAACCAATTCAACTTTCACTGGCCTAATTGATTAAATCATAATTAGTAGTAGTATTTTGGAAAACGTTTTCCTTTGTTCGACCCGGGCCTCAAAAGGCATGAATTACTTCGATACTTTTACTTGCGTATAACGCACGGTAAACATGTGTCATTTTTCAATCTTCTTGACAAAAAAATTATGGAAAAAAACATGTTGGAATGCACATTGCCCAGGGGTTCTCTGTTGGGTAGGTCAAAGTGACCCTCCCTGTTAGAAAATCCTCGACGTAAAAGAAAAATTCAGCAATTACTTGCATTCACTTTAGGAATAACCTTCGAAGCTAACCGGCATGTGGTCTTGCAACAACTTATCTAGGCTATCATTTGGTGAGGGTATTTTGACCAGGCTGTACAAAAACTGAGTAATTTTTTTAACAATGAAGTATAGATCTAAGTTCCACCAGCTATCTGAAAAAATCAACACTAAAAATCAGGTTCACGGTCATAATCAATGTTCTCATAACAAAATTCACTGCCTTCGGAAGTCAGTGGTAGTAGACGCCTAAGTAGGGCTTTTTTCATACATCTAAATTCCACCAGCTCTCAAGAAAAAGGTTGGGAAAAGAAAAAGATAAATACTTGGATGGTTGGCTGAGGATAAAAGATAAAAACAAAGGTGAAAAATGGAAAAGTCGCTAAAATGCAATGGTGGCTGACGGCTCAGCGAGTTTACTGGGATTTGTGAAAACTGAAGGGTTATTAAAAGATTGCACTGATGTTTTGGGAAAAAGGCTCAAACATGAAATCACGACGAGTGAAGAGTATGGGTTCCCAAATTAAGAAAAGGAAAAAAAACCCATATAGCACACTTTCGCAAAAAAAAGTACCGAAATAGCACACTTCCCATCTTATTTCCCAAACTAGCACACTTTCAGAGTAAAACGCCACTTTATTTGGCGTTTTACTGTCTCCGCAACCAAAAGCGCCACTTTATTTGGCGTTTTCAGGCTGGCGCAGACGGAAACGCCACATTGGTTGGCGTTTTCAGGTAAAAGCGCCACTTTGTTTGGCGTTTTCCTTGAATGCGGCCCACCAACCGGTTGCGTGACAGAAAAACGCCACATTATCTGGCGCTTTCCATTTATTCGGTCAGCTGGCCGATGCGTCGCGTCGCGTCTTTGTACAGCTTTTACGTAAAACGCCACATTATGTGGCGTTTTACAGAAAATGCCAGAGGCGGTGGCTTGTTTTGCTTGGTTACGAGGGGTAAAGCGCCACTTTGTGTGGCGTTTTCAGGTAAAGCGCCACATAAGTTGGCATTTTCCAGTAGGTTACCTCCCCGAGCGAGCGACTCTCCTTTCTCCCTCGCTCGCTCGGTCCTTTTCTTTTTTCTCCGCCCTTCCCCGCTCTGTTGCGCCGTTCGTCCGGCGATTTCTCCAGCCGCCGCCGCGAGGAGCGCCGCCGCCGCGAGGAGAGCCGTCGCCGCGAGGAGCTCCGCCGCTAGGACGACCGCCGCTCCGCCCAGCCGGCCTCCTCCGCTTTCTCCTTACTTTCCCCCGCTTTCCCTCCTCCTCGCAACAGAGCCGGCCGACCGCCGCTCCGCCCAGCCGGCCAACCGCTCCTCCTCACAACAGGTGCGGCTCCTCCTCCTCCTGTAACTGCTGTTCACGCAGCGCCAGCCGTCCGCCCAGCGCCAGCCAACCGCCCTTTTCCCATCGTAACTGGTAACTGCTCCCCTCTCCGTCTTCCCTTCTCCGTCCTCTTCTCGTCCTCCTGTTTGCTCCCCTCTTCCCATCGTGCGGCTTTGTTGACAGCAACTATGTATTGGCAGATACAGGAGCAACCGTAGGAGCATTGTTGCAAGGGGGTGCAAAGAAGATAGGGTGGACACGAGCATTGTTGCAAGGGGTTGCCAACATTGAGGTGAGATTACATTGCGAGTATGATTATTTATGTGTATTTTAGTTTGGAATGTGTGAGTCATAATGTATTTATTAGTAGAATGTAATTTCATTGGACTGTAACTAATTCGACTGTATTTAAGTGGACTGTGTCCTACATGGACTTCTACTATTTAGACATTTGTCTAATATCGTGTGGATTGTTTTACATTTATTGTTTCACACTTGTTTTGTGAATGATGGTTTGGTTTAATGGTTTCCAAGGCAAATAGATTTATACTTCAATATTCTTTTGACAACATGATTCTAATGTATTAGTTTTAAAATATTTGTGAAAGTCATTTTTATATGATTAGCGATTTGTCAAAGTCATTTTTATCACCGATACAATATTCTTAGTTGCGATTTGTCAAAGTCAGACAATATGGTTAGTAATTTTAACGCCACTGAAATATACCAAATTCACTCAACTTAGTCATTTTTATATGATTAGCGATTTGTCAAAGTCATTTTAATATCCAACAGGTCCCTTTTAAAAAACATAATCAGAATGTCAATTTCTTGATACAACACACGCCAATGCGTCTATAATCGTAACTGATTTCTTAGTCCAGAGGACAATGCACTCTAATTCTTAGTTGCGATTTGTAAAAGTCAGACGGTTAGTGATTTTAACGCCACTGAAATATATCAAATTTGCTCAACTTAATCATTTTTATATGGTTAGTGATTTTATAAAGTCATTTGAACTAATGCAATAGCTATATGGTTAGTGATTTTAGATCAAAACATTCAAATTATATATCTAACAAAAATTACTCATCAATTCAGGACTATGGCCGACACCTCAAGACATTTTGTCCTACTTTATAATGGAACACCCATGCCAATTGAAATATGTACGACACCTACTTATGCCGAGTTTATGTCATTCGTACATCAAGTTCTTGACATCAACCCATCAATGCACAACATCCATTTAAGTTACACCCTTCCAAGTGATTTAGGTCCGACATTTAACTTATTTCCCACTCAAGTTGTGGATGATGATAGTTGGAAAGACCTACTCAGTATCGGCTACGGGAGGCGTATGAATCTTTATGTTGAGAAATATGATATTTTGGTTGATGATGATGATAACGATGATGATGATACAGATTATGATGATGATGATGATGATGATGATGATGATGATGATGATGATGATGATGATGATGATGATGATGATGATGATGATGACCTTGATAATGACATAGAATTGCAACAACTTCGTATATATGATAGCAATCATGACGTTTATGTTGACCCGGAAACCTGGAAGGATGATTGGGTGGACCATGCCAATACAGATAACTATGAAAGTTTTAAAGTGGATGATTGGATTGATGACTTTGCAAACCCTTTAGACATGGGAGACGATGAAGTTGTTACAGGACAAGGTTTTAATAAAGGTGATATTTTTGAAACAAAGGCAGACCTCCTTATAAAATTGCAGGCTTGGTCAATCAATAATAATGTCCAATTTCGGACAGACCGATCAAATAAGCGTTTCCTTACGCTTATATGTCTGCATAAGGATCAATGTTCATGGAGACTTCATGCATGTGCGTCTAAGAGGATTGGTGGGTTATGGAAAATAACAAAATATATTGATAAACACTCATGCCACAGTGCAATTTTGTACAAGGATCATATGCAATGCAAGTCTTCATATATTGCAAGGATGATAATGCCTATGTTGAGAGGAAAACTAGACATGACCGCTAGGGAGATAGTTGAAAGAGTGAAAGCTGAGTTGTATCTTACCATATCCTACAAGAAGGCTTGGCATGCACGTAAGAAAGCCATTTCATCAATCTTTGGAGATTGGGAGACATCGTATGGGACGTTACTTCTATTTCTTAGATCTGTTCAACAAGCTATTCCAGGAACTGTATATAATTTCAAAGCCAGCGAAACAACCCTTGGCCATCGATTTGAACGTGTATTTTGGAGTTTTGGTCCATCTATTGCAGGTTGGGCTCATTGTCGGCCAGTGATTAGTGTTGATGGCACATTTTTGTATGGTAAATATGGTGGGACGTTACTTATAGCTACTGGCATTGATGGAAACAATGGATTGTTTCCCTTAGCTTTTGCAGTTGTTGAGAAAGAAAACAGTTCTTCTTGGGTGTGGTTCTTGAATTGCATGAAATATCAAATTCCAATTGTCAGACAAAGGAATGACTTTTATGTTATATCTGATAGGATGTGCAGCATTCATCAAGCTTTGGATGAGGTGTTCCCGTATGCCACTCAACGTAACTGTTTAAGACATTATAGAGACAACTTTCATAAGAAATTTAAGTCTACTGAATTATATAACTTGATGTGGAAAGCAGCTAAGGCGACTGAAGTGGTAGAGTTCGATAAACACATGAGTGCTATAAAAGCCATTGGCCCATCTGCTTACAGTTGGCTAATGCTTTTAAACCCAAGATTGTGGGCTATGTCTTGTGATGGTGGTTATCGATTCGGTACAAAAACAAACAATTACTTTGAGATGATTAATGGAATTTTAAAGCGTGCTCGCAATCTTCCCATACAAGCCCTCATATGTAGCACATATTATCGGTTGGTCGCGATGTTCTTTAAAAGGAGGAACTCCGCAACATCATTATCTGGCCAATTCACCGAGAGAATAGCTTATAAATTGGAGAAGTTGGAGCAGGAGGCACGGAAACATCACATTAGTGTTCGAGTAAATGAGTTCGAATTCACTGTCAATGATGTGTCAGGAAATAGTTATCAGGTGCATCTTCTGCGAAATCCCTATCCTTCACAGTGTACTTGTGGTAAACCACAAGTTCATCATATCCCATGCTCACATGTACTGGCATGCACTAGTTTCATACACCATGAATATTTTCAGTTTGTCAGCAGTTGGTACAAGCTAGAAAATTATAGGATGACATATGCCCCTCAGTTTAGTGGAATCCCAGATAAAAGATACTGGCCAGGGTTTGATCCAACCATGGGTCTTGTATATCTTCTACCACCAGTTGTTACAACACGTTCAGGAAGACCTAAGGTGAAGCACAGAATGACAAATATGGATATTGATCCTAATCGCACTACTTACAAATGTGGAAACTATGGTGGTTTAGGTCATAATGAGAGAACATGTAAGAAAAGGAATGGTTAGAAATCTCTATATGTAATCTTAGTTGTTTTGTACTTTGAAATCTCTATATGTAATCTTAGTTGTTTTGTACTTTGAAATCTCTATCTGTAATCTTAGTTGTTTTGTACTTTGAAATCTCTATCTGTAATCTTAGTTGTTTTGTACTTTGAAATCTCTATCTGTAATCTTAGTTTGCTAACTCGCATGAGGAGGGCGGGATGAATAAAATTTCCTCCTGACTTCTGTAATAGTAATAGTAGATGTAATTTTATTGTATGTATTTAGTCGTTTAATACCATATTGTGATATTTTTTTCTTTCTTTGTATAGACATGGTGAAAGGAGATGAAACATTGCGGATTACATGCCACTCCACTAAAATTTCTAGGTGGCAGTTAACAGATGTAGATGTGTTAGGGTATGTTCGTACAGCGGGGTTCAGATCAATCATTACCCTTTCTAGGGTTCACTTTGATGCATCATTGATTACAGCACTTACTAGAAGGTGGAACTCAACTACAAATTCCTTCCACTTGCCTTTGGGTGAGATGACAATCACACTTCAGGATGTTGAAGTCTTACTAGGTTTACGTGTTGATGGCGATGCTGTTGTAGCTCATCATCCTATAGGTCCCAATGAAGGTCAATTTAGTTCTTGGTCTTCCATGTGCGACCATATCTTAGGTTCACATCCAGAAGGGCTTGATCATGGGTCCGTCCAGTTGAGTTGGTTGCGTTCTACATTTGTAGGCATTGACTTGGAGAATGTCGACGATCAAGTCAAACGTCGATACACAATTGCATACTTGTTACACCTTTTAGGTTGTTTTCTATTACCAGATGGTACTGGTAACGAGGTTCATCTTCGCTACTTGCCACTTCTAGTGGATTTTGACCGTTGCGGTTTATACTCCTGGGGCAGTGCAGTTTTAGCATACTTATATCGTCAGTTGTATAGGTGTCGTCCAAGTTCTAAACAAAGATGATTATCTGGGTGTGTGCATCTATTGCAACTGTGGTCTTGGGAAAGGTTGCATGTTGGTAGACCTGGAAAGTTGGACATGCGAGATGATTTTCAGTGGCCTGAACATGCTCCACTAGGCTATAGGTTAAGTCATATGAATATATAAATACTCTATTTTTGAAAGTATAATCTCATAATATTCTTATCGTTGGTAACTTATGTGAAACAGATGGAACCATCTGATGGAGCGTGTACGTGTACCACGAGGAACTGTGACGTTCTACCTTAATGAGATTGATACCCATCAGCCAAGTCAGGTGAGAGTTTTAGTTCATTTCATTCTTAAATTTTACATAACTTTATTTGTGAAATATGTATTCTAATGTATTGTCATAATTATGGTTATTTAAATTTGCAGTTAGTTTGGACACCTTATAGTGTTGAACTGTTGGCCAAGTTGCCGCCTATGTGTCAACATGGTAGAGATATTTGGATGGCACGTGTACCAATCCTCTCTTCTACTGTAATGGAGTGGCATGCTCCTGATAGAGTCCTAAGACAATTTGGTGCTCACTATCAACCACAACCCCAAGACCTTCCTATATATCACCGGATTGATGGTAGAGGGCGTAGCAGCAATGACTGGTTGGTCCAATATAGCACAGAGCTAAATGCATGGAATGACAGACGTAATAGTATAGTTCAACTTCCTGATCCTTTGACTGTCGAGCTGCCCCCTACATGGTACAAACATGAGTATCATGTTCAACGTCCAGTTGATCCACCTACTTTGTACTATCCTCGTGGATACATAGAGCGAGATTGTGTAAGTATACATATATATATTTATATATCTATATATATATATTTATATAGATCTTAATGTTGAAATGAAATCAATTTTAATTAGCATTCATTCTTATAGGTCCAAACTCATGTGCAAATCCAAGAGACACTACAAGCATTGACACAAGAGACACCTGTTGATGATTGGTTGACAGCCCGGGATAACATATATAAAGTACAGAATACATGGTTTGAGCAAATGCCTAGCCACATGTATCCAAATCAGGGTATAGCTCCTCCTACGACAACATCAGTCGATGCCACACCACAAGGTCATTCTACTGCACCAGGTTGTTCTACAACAACTGGACAGTTCACACCACAAGGGCATTCTACTGCACCAGGTTGTTCTACAACAACAAGTGACTCCTTGCCTGTAGGTGATTCTACATCTGCAAGACAATTTCCTGTTGGTACTCCTTCTTCGTTTCCAGGAATGTTCTACTCTCCTTCGTCGCCACCATCTGATAACTTTGGGGTTCCTTCTACTTTATCATGGTCTCAACCAAGTTTTACTCCGTCCCTAGGCTTTGACCAACACGGACCTTTTTATCCATTTTCACCACATGGACCACCCCCTAGCTGGTCACATGGCCTCCACACAACCATGTTTGGATCACCTCCACCATCTTGGAATATGCCCTTCACTCGACCTCTCACACCACCACTTCCTATGAGTAGGCCTACACGTGGAGCTCAAACTACACAGTTGAGCCCAATCCAAGATTCTCCAAACATAGAACAACAATCTGGTGACCAGGTATTAATTCTTTCAAATATTTCTATATTCTAAATAATATATTGTATTGTTGACTATAGTTTAATAATTTGGTCAAATATTTATTTTATTTTGATTGCAGGATTGAAGGCCTTTGTTGCAACATCTGAAGATTACTTGTCATTTGCAAATATTTCAGATTTCCTAGTTGAATCATGTATCTTTCTTAAATGCATTTAGACTGATGTTTCTTTTTGTTGTTGTTCTATGTTGGATCATTTTGTATTCACCATTTACCTTATTCCCTTTTGGACATATTTCTATGATATTATAATCATAATCTACTTTAATGTGTTGGATATTTAAAAAATTTAGAACATGCAGCAAATAGCATTATGAATGTGTTGGATATTTAGAAATTTAGAACATGCAGCAAACACTATATGAATACGTATTAGATAATAAGATAACCGCAGCAAACACTATATGAAATTAGATATTAACACTATAAAACGCCAACCTTTGTGGCGTTTTACATGTAAACGCCGGACTATGTGGCGTTTTCTGCCCGCGCAATCCGTAAACGCCAAACAATATGGCGCTTACCGTGAAAACGCCAAAATATGTGGCGTTTTACTTTGAAAACGCCAAATAAAGCGGCGCTTTTACTTGAAAACGCCAAACAATGTGGCGTTTCTATCTGCGCCAGCCTGAAAACGCCAAATATAGTGGCGGTTTTGGTTGCGGAGACAGTAAAACGCCAAATAAAGTGGCGTTTTACTCTGAAAGTGTGCTAGTTTGGGAAATAAGATGGGAAGTGTGCTATTTCGGTATTTTTTTTGCGAAAGTGTGCTATATGGGTTTTTTTTTCCTTAAGAAAAAGGCACTTTTCAACGGGAGCTCGCGACGACACTTTATCATGCCTCAAAGAACGAAGATGAGCGCACAAACTGTGGCGACGAGGGCCGAGAGAAAACCACCGCAGGACAAAGCTGGGGCATCTGCAGAGTACAATTCTTTTACAAGCCTGATCTTCTCACTGCTATTCATCCTTCCATCTGCGTTGACTTCGACATCAGCACCCTCTTTTAACCTGAACCACCATGAACCTTCACCGACCGTGTACTTGGTCCTCAGCGACACCCTGAACACCGCTGTGCCTGTCGCCGACCGGTTACCTTGAGCCGCGGCCGGCGTGGTGAACTGTAGGGACACCTCCTTGTGCAGTAACCTACGTCCCACCCCCCGGAAGAATAAGCGGAGCTCTTGGCGGATGCCTCCCGGCCGGAAGGGTTGCGCACTGTGACATGGAAGTCCTTGTACACCAGGACTGCCAGGTCCCTGTTAAGGAGGGCTAATTGGCAGAAGACAGTGATGACGCCAGCGGCGGTCGTGTTGGAGTTGTTTGGTGGGGCGCGGAAGTCGGATATGTACACTCTGGGCCTGGTCCACATGGTGATGAAGACGCTCAAGACAATGAGACCGATAAATAGGAAGATGACTAGGACGATGACGATGATGCAGCCGCGCGGCAGCCTGGATTCGCCATCTACTTCTCCTTCACAAAGTGCACGTAGGCGCACCATGGGTGGTGGCGGAGCAGTGAAGGCCTCCGTAGCGGCCGCTTGGGGTGACAATGTGGTAGGCTGAGACGAGCTACCGGACAAGAGAAAGCGAGAAGTACGTCTTCTTCTACCTATGATGAGATGTTTCTCCTGATCAGAGGCGTGTCCCAATTTTTCAAACAAGTGGCGGGATATTCGACGCTTTTAGAGCTGTGCGTCCTTGTCTATTATAGAAAACCATTATTCAGCGCCGGCTATTGGTGTAACGCATACTAACGTGCGAGGTTGTTACTAGCAGTATAAGTTGTTAAAAGTTAGAACTGATAGAATTATTCCTAACATAAAACCCCAGTTTTCCTAAAATGCCAAATTACTAGTGCGGTTTATATCCAAAGAGGACGCCCTTGGAAAACCCTATAGATGAGAGAAAAAGAAAGAGTTGCCTCCGCCTACGGACGAAAATCGCTTTTTCCTGGGTTGGCCCCCACAAGTGTCTTCTCGATCTCCATAGTGATATTTTTCTTTCTTCTTATATGTTGGTATAAACTCCACACTCTTGTTGATCTTCTCTACTTTATTGCCCCTTTCTACTACCAATAATCAAGTCTACTTCTAGCACAATCCCCTTCACCACCACTCTTCCTTACTCTTCTGTTATTTCTCTATTGATATCGTTGCGGTTCCTTGAAAATGGTACTTACCGTTTGGGACCTGTGTATTCTGCCTTGTCAGGGTGTCACAAAGCGGTCCAACTAGAGGAGTAGTTTCCTTGATAATAAAAAATATTTTTTAAACCCAAATTTTTTCTGATTCCCAAATAACATCCCAGTTTTAACAAATCCTTACCCTATCACAACCTTAATTTTTTCATAGTCATTCAACCAGCTAATAACTTTTACTTTTCCTTATTTTTTTGTTTTCTGCACTCAATGAGTTCATCTCTTGTTTATATATTTTTATTGTCCCTTTCATGTGTCTACAATTAACTTAACTCGAGTTAGACACAAATTGACCCAAGTCAAATAGGAATAACCCGACCTAAAGTGATTCAAATCAAATTTGACCTCACCTAAAATCAAGGCATGCCCCTAACAAGTCAGAACTTTTAGTTTGTTTGGATTGGGTTGGTCCTTTTACCATCTCGATATCCAAATATGTTGGTCCTGGTCCATTCATGATTTGATAGGTGTTGATCGGATTGATGTTTTTAAAATCTAATCTTTGCCCCATCATCATTCTGAACTCACTCTTGATCAATCTTGTCCTAGACTGATCCTCTCCCATAGATCAGATCGAGTTCATACATAATAGAAGCTACATTGTTGATAGTTTTGTTATTATCAATAGAACTGCTACCATATATAGACCACTTTGTGAGCCCCCATATAGTATAAAACACTCAAAGGATTCTTGACGCCTTGCTTAGAAACTGTGAAAGCACATAGATTTATTTCTATCCCTAAATCTGAACATTTTGGTCTTGGTTCAATCCTAATTTTAAAGAGTTAACTCTAGACCAGACCAATGTATGTTCGTTCAGATCTTTGGGCCGTCATTTTTATAAATTTAGAGTTGCATCAACCTAGTTCTAAATTAGTGTTCCCTTGTAGATCAGTCTGCATTCATAAAAAAATTATTTAGATTGTTGACAAGGGTTTTCTAATTATAGAGGGACCCCCCTATAAGACATCTTTGATCACTCTAGGGACTATCACCCTAAGATACTTTTTGATTGGCTCCATAGAATTAATAAATACTTCCATCTCCTTGATCAACTAATGTATGCATAAAAATTGCTTTTCATGATAGCTAAGCTAAAAGGTGGAGAGCCCTTGCATGGTGGAAATCTCTTCCGCTCCCATCTAAGATGTGGGTTGTCACGCAATACGTAATCAGAGAACTTTTCCTACCACATGATTACCACCAATGTTTTATGTCTAATCCATAGAGCTAAAGCAAGTTGTCACATCGGTCTCTAAGTACTAGCATACATTTTATGAGGTATTGCGTCATTCTGGCATTCAAAGTGATGAAGCAGTCTTGATAACTAATTTTATTAGGGACTCATCAACAAAATTGCAAAGAACACTAGGAAAAATTTGCCCATTATTGAAGAACATTTATGAGGAACCAAAAATCATGAATGATGATGTCCATTTGTGAGGACCCACCCTTCAAATATGGGACTAAACTACTACAGAAATGGCTTATAACGTCGCTTTTAATGGTGTCGGTTGTAATAATACACCGACACGTAAACCATACAGCGTCGGTGTATAAAATAAACTGACATCAATCTGTGAAGGGAGACCAGACATTGGTATCGCTTTTATTCAGTGTTGGTTCCTTAATAAGAAACCAACACCTAAAAGTAACCGCCAAAACCAAAATTTCCAGCGAAAAAAATTACCTCCAAAAATTGACATACATCGTCGGTTTTTAAGATAGAAACCGACAACTAAAGGTTTTCTGCGAGACGGAAATTTGCTCACTTTTTATCGTCGGTTGTGTGACAATAACTGACGTCATTGTGTTTTCGCGCGAATAACCGCGAAAATTTTCACCTCCCTTTAGTGTCGGTGTTTTGTTGCAAACTGACACTTAAAGTTTTTATTGTCAGTTTTTGTTAGCAACCGACACCTATAGTTAACTTAACAGCATGAGGCAGACTCTTTCTCTTCTATTTCATTCATTTCCACTTATCAGGGTTTTTGCTCCGACAATTTTGCTGCTCTGCCTCCGCCTCTGCCGTCGTCTGCTTCCGCCAGCCGCTGTCGGCGACCACTCTCCACCCGGCGACCGCCCGACCAGAGCTCTCTGCCCGGCGACCTCCCGACCACAGCTCTCTGCCCGGCGACCTTCTGCCCGACGCTGGCGACCAGCTCTCCGCCCAGAGTCCTTCTGCTCGATGACCAGCCCTCCTGCACGCCCATTATCAGATTTTCCCCTAACCTTCCCCCCTATTTTTGCTTTTCCTGTATCACAGGCACGCCCATTAATCCTATGGATGTGGCTATGTGCTTTATTTTTATATGTGTGGTTTACATGCATCAATATTCTGTATTGTTCTATGACAAACTGTATTTTGTTCTACACAATATTACTCACGTTTACAACATACTCACATATCAATTCTTCACAATATTTATCCTCTCTCGGTTCAAGTTTTAGAATTCTATGTAGTTTTAAGCTACATCTTCACTACTTCAACCACTCAAAAGTTTTGATATGTAGATTCATCAAGTTGATGAATGCATTATTACATTGTTTAAAGCTTGATTAATTATGGTAATCTAATCATTATGTTTTAAAACTAATGAGAAGATTTAAACATATTTGATTCACATAATTAGGGTTTGAGAATTGAAAATCCTAATCGACAAAAATTAGGGTTTTGGTAACATATGAATACAAAATTTGATCAGTATAGTCGTGTACTAAATGATTTTTAGCATTTTATATACAACTAGGATTTAGTGGAAATTTGTACATGGTTTGGAGAAATTAGATATTAGTTGGAAGAATTTTTTGACTTGTTTGTCAGCCGATTTTACCCAAGATAAACTCAATCGGCCATGTATTCAAACTGAAATATAGCAGTCTAGTATTTGAATTTTATCTTTTTATTGGTATATCCAATTGATCTGACATTTTAATTATGTTTTGGAAACTCCATTTTGGACGTCTTGTTAAACTTTCCTAATTTTTTAATGATGTTTGAACTCTATAGAGAGGAGTGGCGGTTGAGTATTCCCTAGATTAACTCGACCGGCCATGTTGCATACTATATTGATTGACGATCCATGGGAAATTCTATAGATATGACTATGCTATTTCATGTGAATATTGCCTAAAAATCAGGTCAGTGGTCAATATGCTTGTGAATTGAATTGACATTATAAAATCATATTTGAATTGTATTAGAATAAATTATACAAGTGTTTGTTGAGTCTTACTGAAATTGAATATGATATATACGTAAGGATCAGTGTGAGGTGGCAATATTCCCTATTTAGGGTTGTGTTGATGGATTACTGAATTATGTAATTCTTATAACATTGAACAAAGAATGACTTCTTGAAAACCCTAGAAGTTTAGTATTAAGACGAGTATGAGTGATAAAGCTAGAACTTGTATATAATGTTGCAAATGTGATGAATTGTTGAAGTGTAAGTATTAATACTTGTATCAGATGGCTGATCAGGACCGTGATGATGATCACCGTTAGGGTGAGGATGTGCTTGCACTGCCTGACAATGTAAGTTTTAAGAATATATCCCTGAAGTTTCTATCTATATGTTCATTTATAATTATATTATGTAAGTGTGTTTTTTATCAAATTTTAGGTTGGTGATGTACCCCTTGAAGAAATTACAGCACTTGATGAGCAGCAAAAGAAAATTGAGAAAGTGAGGGGCATCACAATGATGAACAAGTTAATACAGCAAAGGAGCAATGGACCCAAATTGGTTGTGGATTTCGATCTGGCAGGAAATCCATATGGAGTGAACCGTAACTCATTTGTTTCATATCTTGGGGTTCTTACTCGCAGCCATTGCAGTCTTATCCTAGAATCATGGCATAGAGTTTCTAAGGAGAAGAAAGACCACATATGAAAGGAACTATGCGTGAGTTATTATTATTTGTAATTCTATTTGTATAGATTACTAATTTTTAGGATACTAGTTAATAGCAATATATTCTATTTAATTTGCAGAGCATATTTGATCTGGATGAAAAGTTGCATCGTAAATGTGTGATGCAACGTTTTGGGAGGATCCTAAGGAACTATAGGACCAATTGTTGGTATATGTATGCCCGTAGAGCCATCCCAAGCGATTGCATGGAGTCGGATATTAATTAATCAATTAATGTGATTATTTGGTTAATTAATGAATTCTGGAATATTCTAATTAATCCACGAGCGTTTTAATTAACGCAACGTTTATGTTTATCGATGGGTTTAGGAAACCCTATTTCCCTTCGTATCCTGTTTAAAGGAGGATTGACGGCTGATATCTATATCCCGCAAACCTGTTTCCGAATACACTATTATCGACGAGATCCTGTTACGGGTTGCGTGGATTTAGTTGCTTCCGCCGCGCATGTTTTCTCCACAAAACCCAACAGTGGTATCAGAGCAGCGTCGATCTACGACGTATTTGGATTAGTTTCGATATGATCCCCGCACAGGGGCGTTGCCCCTGTGTACCCCGCATTCTCTGTGTGGGAGTCAAAAATTATTTAATGGGGAATGTCCCGCATTAAAAGTACTACAATTTTAAATATGTATATATGTATATGTAGATATACCTATGATAGCATACACGTCGCCTTTAAAATATGTTTTATGTGGTGAATGCATACACGGTTATGGCCAAGTATCCCCTTTTGTGAATGTTGTGAATGAATGTGGATGTCGATCTTGTGGATATGTTTGTTTGTGAATTCTAGGGATGTATAATGGTTACATATGGATCCTTTGTATAAAGTATTCGGCTTGCATGTCGAGCCTCATCTCTTACTTCAAAGTGTAATTAATTCTTTCCTTTTATGTTTGTACTCATATGATGTAATAGAGATAGGATTAGTTTTAGTTTTTGTATATTTGATGTAAGGAGGCCCTTTGAAGATGCAACTCCAAGGAGTGTCCATGGAGAAGCACCATGAAGATCTAATTCCAAGAAGCAACCTTAAGATCCAACTCCAAGGAGCGTCCATGGAGAAGCAACAAGAAGATCCCATTCCAAGAAGCAACCTGAAGTTCCAACCTCACGAAGCATCCATGAAGTTGTTCATTGTAATGTTGATCATTACGTGCTTACAGGTTGATTCACAGGTGTTGCATGAGATGCATAAGACCATAGGTGGACCGTAATCCTTTGTTTCTCCAAAGGATTACAATAGTATGGCCATAACCGATGTATTTGTGTTTGTGATTGCATGTCTATCGTTTGTGGTTGTGGATATAGTAGTATATGATACGTACTATAAGTATGTGGTGTTTGGATATGTATATGTATTAATAAAACCCCTCAATTAATAATATTAAGTTTTAGTTGCCTTCCATAAAGCAACACACATGAAAAGCTTGATCGACTATGTGTGGGCACGCCTCCGCGTGGTACACTGTCTATCTCGTGGAAGTGTGATGGTGGGTATGTGGGTCTGCCTCCGTAGGGTGCACACTCATCGTGTTGGCTTATGGGTTGGACTTAACTAGGGAACCTTGATAGGATCAAGTACCTAGAGGCACACAGATGCATCATGGAAAGGAGTTGTGTATGATCATCTATCCAAGAGTTGCATATGATGCAATTGGCAAAAGTTGCCTACCTTAGTATTTGGTCTTTGACGCCAGCGTTGGTTGGGCATTGATCCAATTATTTTGGGTCTTGGCTCACTAGAAGGTTGTGCGTTGCAATCTTCCGAGTTGATAGTGAGGGCTATCAATTTGAATAAAATAGTGGGAGTGTAATTAATTAAAGGCCTAATTAATCTCATTTATCAAATCTTTACAAGTCAAAATATTTTGGACTAAATACAAAATTTTCTTTTGTAGCAATCAAATGGCAACCAACACCCACACTTTCTCGTTGCGATCGGTCCTTGAGAAAGACAAACTTACCGGAACCAACTTTCAAAACTAGTTTAGGACGTTGAGAATTGTTCTCACACATGAGCGTAAGCTCTATGTCCTTGAAACACCAGAGCCAGAGGAGCCCGCTGTAAATGCGCCCAAGGCTGAAAAGGATGCTTACAAGAAGCACCTTGATGATGTCGTGGATGTCAAGTGCCTAATGTTGTGCTCAATGAACTATGAGTTGCAAGAGCAACATGAGAACATGAATGTCATGGAGATGGTAACACATCTCAAGAACATGTATCAACATCAAGCAAGACAGGAGAGATATGATGTCTCAAAGGCATTGTTCAAAAGCAAGATGAAAGAGGGAGACTCAGTTGGCACCCATATACTCACCTTGATTGGGTACGTGGAAAGCCTATCCAAGCTGGGATTTCCTCTAGGTCAAGAGTTGGCCACTGATGTGATTCTACAATCATTTCCTGAGTCATATAATCATTTTGTCATGAACTACAACATGAATAATTTTGACAAGCCGTTGTCAGAATTGTTGGGCATGTTGAGGACAGCTGAAGCACATATGAAGAAAGACAAGCCCAAGTCTGTGATGATGATCAGCAAGACAAAGGGAAAGTCAAAAGGCAAAAGCAAGGCTAAGAAAAGTTCTAAAGCCGGGCAGAAGCCAAAGTCATCCACGCTCAAAGCTAAAGGTGGGATCTCCAAAGAAGGCAGTTGTCACCATTATCACCAGCCTAGACATTGGAAAAGAAACTGTCCTCTCTACCTGGAGGAACTGAGGAAGAAGAAGTAGGGGATAGAGATCTCCACTTCAGGTATATACGTTATTGAGATAAACTTAAATACTTCTTCATCATAGGTACTGGATACCGGATGTGGATCTCACATATGTTCTAATATGCAGGATCTGATAAGAAGTAAGCCTTTACGAAAGGGCCAAGTCAAGCTGCGGGTTGCTAATGGAGCAAGAGTTGTTGCCACCGTAGTTGGAGTTATTAGTTTATCTTTGCCTACGGGCCTTGTAATAGAATTAGAGAATTGCTATTACGTACCTGCCATTAATAGAAATATTATTTCTGTATCTTGTATGGACAAGAGTGGATTTGAATTTCACATTAAGAATGGAATTATTTCTATATCTAAAGATGAGATCTTTTATGGCAATGCCCCTATGTCTTATGGTATCTACTTGTTAGAACTTGAGACTAGCATATATAACGTAAATACTAAAAGGTTAAAACTTGACAACTCAAACAAAACATTCTTATGGCATTGTCGTCTTGGGCACATAAACGAGAAGCGCATATCTAGACTCCATAAGGATGGTTATCTAGACTCTTTTGATTTTGAATCATTAGAGACATGTGAGGCATGTTTATTAGGGAAGATGACCAAAACTCCTTTCACTGGACACAGTGAGAGAGCCAGTGATCTGCTAGGGCTCATACATATTGATGTATGTGGACCTTTTAGATCAAATGCTAGAGGAGGCTATCAATACTTCATTACCTTCACTGATGACCTCAGTAGGTATGGCTATGTATATCTTATGAAACACAAGTCAGAAACTCTTGAAATGTTCAAGACTTTCATGAATGAAGTAGAGAAGCAACTTGGTAAGAGTATTAAAGCACTTCGTTCAGATCGAGGTGGCGAATACTTAAGCCAAGAGTTTGAGGACCTTCTGAGAGACCGTGGTATTGTATCACAATGGACTCCACCTGGTACACCACAACATAATGGTGTGTCAGAAAGAAGGAATCGTACATTATTAGGCATGGTACGATCAATGATGAGTTCAGCCGAACTTCCAATATCGTTCTGGGGATATGCTCTAGAAACTGCAGCGTTTACACTTAATTGTGTACCTTCCAAATCGGTTCAAAATACACCATATGAGATATGGAATGGGAATCATCCCAATTTGTCTATGTTAAAGATTTGGGGATGTGAAGCTTATGTTAGGAAACAATTTCCTGAAAAGCTTGGACCCAAATCGCAAAAATGCTATTTTGTTGGATACCCCAAGGAAACTCGGGGATACTACTTCTACACACCAACTGACAACGAAGTGTTTGTTTCTAGGACTGCTGTATTTCTTGAAAAGGAATTTATTTCCAAAGGAATTAGTGGGAGGAATGTAGAGCTCGAAGAAGTTCGAGACCAACAAGAAAGCAGAGAACCTGAGGAGGTACATAAGGAACATGAAGACTCACAAGTTGTTGTGGAATTTCAAGTTCCAAATGTAACACAGGAACCTTGTAGGTCTAGTAGGACACGACTTGAGCCTGAGAGATTTGGATTTCTCGTGACTCAAGATAGTGACGAATTGGGCATAGCAGATGAGCCAACTTCCTATCTAGAAGCTACTAAGGGACCAGAATCTGAGAAATGGCTCGAAGCCATGAGATCTGAGATGGAATCCATGTACACCAACAAGGTATGGACCTTGGTGGATCCACCCGAAGGGGTAAGACCCATAGGGTGCAAGTGGGTCTTTAAGAAGAAGACTGACATGGATGGAAATGTTCAAACCTATAAAGGTAGATTGGTTGCGAAAGGATTCCGTCAAATTCAAGGTGTTGATTATGACGAGACCTTCTCACCAGTTGCCATGGTTAAATCCATCAGAATCATGCTTGCCATTGCAGCTTATTATGACTATGAGATTTGGCAGATGGATGTTAAAACAACATTCCTTAATGGGAATTTACTCGAGGATGTGTACATGACACAACCTGAGGGTTTTATCGATCCAAAGGAAGCCAATAAAGTATGTAAGCTACAAAGGTCAATCTATGGATTGAAGCAAGCATCTCGGAGTTGGAATCTACGTTTTGATGAAGTAGTCAAAAGGTTTGGTTTTAGTCAAAATGAAGATGAACCTTGTGTTTACAAAAGGGTTAGTGGGAGAACAGTCGTATTTCTCATATTGTATGTGGATGACATAATATTGATGGGAAATGACATCCCTACTCTTCAGACAGTAAAAGGTTGGCTAGGGAAGACTTTCTCTATGAAGGATTTAGGTGAAGCATCCTATATACTTGGGATTAAGATCTATAGAGATAGATCTAGAAGGCTTCTAGGCCTAAGCCAGAGCACATACATTGACAAGGTGCTAAAGAGGTTTAGCATGGAGGGTTCTAAGAGAGGTAACTTGCCCATGTCCCATGGGGTTACAATCTCTAAAGCCCAGTGTCCTAGTTCATGTGATGAACGAGCATGCATGAGTAAGATTCCATATGCATCAGCAATTGGATCTATCATGTATGCAATGTTATGTACTCATCCTGATGTGTCGTATGCTTTGAGCATGACGAGCCGGTATCAGTCAGATCCAGGTGAATGTCACTGGACAGCCGTAAAGAACATCCTAAAGTACTTGAGAAGAACTAAGGATCAATTCTTGGTATACGGTGGTGAGGAAGAGCTCGTGGTAAAGGGTTACACCGATGCTAGCTTCCAAACTGACAAAGATGACTACAGATCACAATCTGGATTTGTTTTTGCCTGAACAACGGAGCTATGAGCTGGAAGAGTTCCAAGCAAGAGACGGTTGCGGATTCTACAACAGAGGCCGAATATATTGCCGCATCTAATGCTGTAAAGGAAGCTGTGTGGATCAAGAAGTTCATTTCTGAACTTGGAGTGGTTCCAAGCGCTGGTGATGCAATTGAGTTGTTTTGCGACAACAATGGAGCAATTGCACAAGCTAAAGAACCAAGATCGCACCAACGTTCCAAACATATTCTACGGCGGTTCCATATCATACGAGAGATCGTACAATGAGGAGATGTGAAGATTTGCAGAGTACCTACAGAAAGCAATGTGGCTGACCCGCTCACAAAAGCACTTTCACAGCAGAAACATGACGGACATGTTCGATCACTTGGATTGAGATTCATGAGTGATTGGGTATAAGTGTAAGTGGGAATCTTTTGGTATGTATGTCCATAGAGACTATCATTCGATGATTGTAATGGGATAATATGTAAACGATTTGTAATACTACATTGATCATATCAATAAAGGCAAGTTTCCAATCTATATGTTTGTGTTTTATATTGTGAGATGACCATAAAACTTATAGATGTCTATAGAATAATATACTCAACGACATATGTCTTTGGGTTGATGACCTGAACAGTGAGATCATATGTATGCTAAGAGTATGTATTCTTGTTTTATCCCTAATCGGTTGTTATTGTGGAAATATCCATAGACATCAATAACACATAAGATTAGAATGTATGTTGGTTGATGGAAGAATCTCATTATCCATGATATGGAGATATCAAACCAAATACATAGATACTTGTTAGAGAACAGTGTATCGGATAGACCCACCTTGAGAGTGACACATGGATACCATGATTGGTAGTTAGAGTCACATCTCATAATGATGGTGGTGATTGTGGTTCTTAGACCTGAAGTCACTACACTTATCACATGTCGTTCGGTGTACTTTGACATCATCCACCGTGGTCCTGAATAAGTATTGCCATGAAGATGGTGCTTGGGTGCACTGTGACACATGGGGATGACTGTGAGTGATGTAGATGGAATTTGTCCTTCCTACGGGAGTTTGATATTCCAGCCACTTGATAAGAGAGACTAAGAAATGCATGGCCATGCTGATGTGAATCAATATGTGATATTGAGCTTACATATATCTCAGATAGTCTGCTCTAGTTCAAGGAACATGGATTGAACGTTGAAAAGGATAACAATTCCATGACTCGAGTTCAATCCGGATATCAGCGACAAAGGAACTATACAGTCACTGTAACACCAGTCATGAATGATAGGTCAAGTTGTTCTCCAACTTCTCCAATTACTTGGGTAGTAATGAAGTCTTGCTAGATAGCAATCATTGTTTGTGAAATCATAATATGATTATGGATATCACTGCCAACGTAATTTGGAGCCTACCGGGTCACACGCATAGGATGTATTAGAATAGGAGTATAATTGTGGATTTGATTGGAATTGCTCCGAATCACATTGATTACTAAAATGTTTATGTAATGGATTAGAATAATATTGGAGTGACTGGCTCTAAGTGCAAGTGGGAGTATGTTGGTATATGTATGCCCGTAGAGCCATCCCAAGCGATTGCATGGAGTCGGATATTAATTAATCAATTAATGTGATTATTTGGTTAATTAATGAATTCCGGAATATTCTAATTAATCCACGAGCATTTTAATTAACGCAACGTTTCTGTTTACCGATGGGTTTAGGAAACCCTATTTCCCTTCGTATCCTGTTTAAAGGAGGATTGACGGTCGATATCTATATAAGATAGATATAGGTTTTTCAGTTTACGCTCATGCACATAAACCTAGTCGTCGCCGTCCTTAGGAGAGAAAGGAGAGCAACGTGCCGCTAGCACGCCGCCGCAGAGACACACTCCTTCCCGCCGACTTGAGAAGCGCGACGTGGAGTTCCGTCCATCAGCGTGGACGAAGTAGAGACGTAGACGTCTTGACGCCTACGTTCGGAGGACATCGACGACCACTTGTACGTGTTGCGAACAGCTTACGTCATCACCAGAAAGGAGCGCCGCCGGATCAACCTGCGGCAGTGAACGGGAGAGAAGATCCATCTGTATTTGACAAGCAGCGTTGCACCGTCGTGCAGTGGGACATCGCCGGACTTGCTCCGCGATAAGGTATATCCCGCAAACCTGTTTCCGAATACGCTGTTATCGGCGAGATCCTGTTACGGGTTGCGTGGATTTAGTTGCTTCCGCTGTGCATGTTTTCTCCACAAAACCCAACACCAATCTCACCCGATATTACATACGCAATGCTGAGAATATGTTCTTGATAGATTTCAATTCTAGACATTGATCAGTATTTCACTAACTTTACACTAATAATTTTTATTTGTATTCTCTTTGAAAAATAAATTTAGGAAGAAGGAAGCCACACAGCAATGGAACTACTTGGACCCCAAAGAATGGGATGAGTTTGTTACCCAAAGAAAAATAGATGAATTCAAGGTATTAAGCGCCACCACTCCCAATTTAATTAATATATGTTTTTATGTATTCACCAATTCAAGATTAACCTTTAGTGTTACTAACCAAATCAATGTGCTAACTAACTAGGCTAAGAGCGATGCTCAACGAGCAAGGTGTGCACTGAATGTGCACGACCACACAATGGGTCCAAGATGATATGTAGGCGTTCGCCAAAGACTACAGGCTGAGTCTACTCAGCCTACTTCTACTCAGGAGACTGCAGAGTCCTCTACTGCTGCTCCCACACCTCTGCCTCGTCATGTTATTTGGATAGTTGGGAGGCAAAACAAGAAGGGAGATATACCGAAGCCCAAAACCGTTGAGGCGACTGCAAAAATGGTAAAAATCAAACTCTTAGATCAATCTATCAATATTGATTATTGTTATGTTTACTTATGAATTTTTGTTGATGGTGCTTAGCGGGAGCTGCACGAGCAGAGAAAGGAAGGCAAGTTCATCTCTCAGGGCACAAGGGATGAAGTGATAGTTTCTTTGGGTAACCTAGAGCATCCTGGACGTGTAAGGGGTGTAGGCGCTGGTGTGGGCATCAAAGCATTCTTTGGGCCATCCCAGCATAAACTTGTCCCAAAAGTGGGACTTTCACAAGTCGAGGTAACTTATTCTTATTTAAGAACGTTATTGCGAAAGGGAATTCAATAATCAGGAATTCAATCATCAGAAACTAGCATTTCTTTTATCCATGTATAGGTAGATTCCTTAATTGATAGGAGAGTCGAAGAAGTAGTTGATAAAAGACTCCAGGAAGCATTTCACAAGTGGCAGGCGTCAAAGACTGCCACTGAGACAGTACCTGTGGCGAACCTCTCTTCTCCTACTCCTCGTACTGCAGAGGTTGGGAGTAATCCTATAGACCCACCTAGTACGTCCTCTGTAAGTATTTTTATGGCATATAAAATAGCTAGTCTGTTCAAGATGATATGTTTGTGTATATATGCATATAATATTCTTTACGTAAATTTGTAGGGGTTGAAGCCATGCCGACAACAAAGTGAAGGATATATCGTTGCAGATGCATTGTCTTACCCACCCCTTAAAGGGTGCATGTTTCATGGGAGTCCAGTACTAGATGGCATGGTACGTGTGAGCCCCATATATATACTCGTTGGCTAGACGAATCTTCCACTACCTCATGCACACCCAGATGCTGAAACACTTGGTGAGGCAGTAGGTGGAGTGATATTGTGGCCCGAAGTGGATGTCCTCTATACTGATATTGTATGATAAATTTTCATTACTTTACTTTGTTAGTGTGTATATATATATGAGTCAAGTGATATGAAATTATATATACAGGTCAAAAAGATGAGACCTGCTACATCTCGGCCTCCACCTCCTCGACTACCAAGTTGGCTTCCAGGGGACCTACACGCCTCGATAGGTCGTAATTGTAGGAGTGTGGCAGTATGGATCGGTGAACATAATCCAAATTTCCCTATAAATGTTACTATTCCAAAGAATGTTGCAGGTAAATCATATGATAACAATCTATTTATACAAGTTTAGCATACGTATTAATGCATACGTAATAGAAGTTTTGGATACGTATTAATGCAGGTCAAACATTCGGAAACAACATATTTATACAAGATATTTTAGAGTTGTTTAAGTATGAATGGATGAACACATCTATGATAGAGTTGTGGATATGGTGAGATTAATGCATACGGCAATCTAGTTTATACATCCATATACCTTGTTTTATATACGGCAATCTGGTTTCTTATATATTAATGCATACGTAATACATGTTTTGCAACCACTTATACAAGACATGTAAAGATTTTGGGTTTTCCCATGTGGGATTTTTTTTTCCATCTTTGATTAGTCTTGTAGATACAGACCCTGGTTCAGTTACTTCATACTGTTGTGATGCTTTTGAATATTTTGGTAAAAATAATAAGACGGTGATAATAGCTCCATTCAATGTCGAGTAAGTTTACTTTGCTTGTAATTTGGACTTAAGCAAATTACATTTTTATTGTGGATATTGAGTTATTAATTTTCTAATTTCTTACCTGTAGTTCTAAGCATTGAGAGTTATTAGTTATTGTCCCCAAGACATTCACCGTCTATTATCTAGATCCTGCGGGGAGTGAGTTGGATGTATATGGACATGCAATTAAAAGGCCATTATTATGGTGAGAAATATTTTATGTTTTTATATCTGTTAACATTTGTTACTGCATTACTATTTAATTATGCAATTTAATGTGTTACATTAACATATATAGGGCTTTACAAGAGTACAAAAAAGTTGGAGGAAAGGTCCCCAAGAAAAAGCATCTGACACTCATTTGGAAGAATGTGAAAGTAATTTCCTGACTCCAATGTATATATTATTTATGTGAAGTGTGATTATTTGTATTTTTGAATATTTTGTATGTTTCAATTTATAGTGTGCTACACAAGACAACGGCTGGGCATGTGCCTACTATGTGATGCGATTTATGGACCTAATCATCAAACATGTTGTATTAGAAATTGATAACATACAACAGGTATTATACATAGTCTCGTTAGATAATATGAAATATATAAATCTTATTATATATTATTATAATTATGTATGTACGTCATTCTCTTTGTAGGTCTTTAAAACTGAGGACTTCAATACAGGTGCAAAGCGTTTCAATGTACATGCTCCCTATACGAGAGATGAATTAGATCTGTAAGAGAAGATTGGGCAAAAGCCCTACAAAGAGTGGGAATTTTTCAATATGCTTTTGATGACAATGATGACAATGATGATGATGAATAAAATAACTTTATTCTCATAATTAATTTTGTGTGAATGTGAATGAATTTTTATGAATTGTCATATGTGTGTGAAAATCATCAATACATGAATGTTTCTACATGTGTCTGAATGTGAAAAGAGATGAAATAAATGGAACTACAGGTTGCTACTAGTTTCTACATGTGTGTGATGAAAAAATAATATGAATTAAATTTCTTATACATGAGTGTGAATCACATATATAATAAATTGTCGATCATGTTAATTTTGCAGGTTTGTGGCCTGTTGTTGGCGGATATCAATGGATGTCGTAAAACCTGCAGTTCATAACTGAACTACAGGTTTCTCATCCTGCGACCAGCCACAGTAGGTATGCAGACTGATAGAAAAAAAAATCAAATCATAGGCGTCAGTTATTTGTATAAAACCGACGACATAATGTTACATTGTCGGTGTCCATACTAGTACCGACGTCGATTTCCCTACACCACAACTGTGCTGGCCAGTACGACCGTGGCAGCAGACCAGACATAAAATACGTGTCGGATATCTGTATAAAACTGACGATATATGGTTACAATGTCGGTTGCCATACTAGTAACCGACATCGATTTCCCTAATGAAACTAGACACCACGGCCGTGCTGGCCAGCACGGCCATATAAGTGGGTGATTCAGTGTCGATTTCAAGCGGATAATCGACGCCTATACCCCCTGCTGGCGCGTTTTCGGCGCGTTTTTGGTGGCGCACGAAGGGTTATGGCGTCGGTTTGAGAACCGAAGCGTAAAGGTTGGGCTTTTAGCGGTGCCCACATAGGTGTCGCTTAGAAACTGACACTAAAGGCCTTAAATAACCGACACTAAAGGTCGGTTATGTACTAGTGTAAATCCCTCAACCGTGTTATTAACACCATTAGGCATTTTATATGGGCACTATCCCTCATAAATATATTATTCACTAATCACCCCATGAAAAATTCCATGCCAAATGTTTCCCTCCATCTCATAATCCTTCCCTCCATTCTAAAACATATGATTAGTCAATCAAAAAAATCACCCAATCCGGCTGCGCGTGCCTTGTTTGTGGTGAAGTCTGCCTCATTTCCCCCCAGTTCCGCCGCAACGGCCCACTAAACCCTCCCCCTCCCGATTATCTCATCCGCTACTTGGCGCTCCTCCGCACTCCTTCACACCGAGGAAATGCCTCAACATTGATCTTCTGCTCTCCTTGCCGCCATTAACGGTTTCTGCCCTCCACATTGGGTCATCCTTGCCACCAGGTGCCCTGCTCGGCCATTGCTCATTGCTGCTATGTAGTCACCATGTTTGCTTCTTCGGCCATTGCTCATTGCTGCTACCATGAAAGCTTCTTGGATCGTTGGCATCCTCTCTAGGTTCGTCTATTTATCTCTTTTTCTCATTAGGGAGAGCACTATCCCCCACTTCAACTGAGTGCAACATGAGGGCAATGAAGAACTGAGTGCTCTTGTATGCAGCTGAATAGATACCTAAATCAATCTACTTCATAGATCCTGACATAACTAAGTAGTAGACAAAAGATACCCAACAGCCAACATCCCCAAAGTAGAACACGAACTTATGGTATGTATTTGATAGCAAAGAATAAAGATCCCAGGTCTGCTAGGAACCACATACACAACATTTTAAATCAATCGAGTATCCAAGATTCTCAAAAGTTCACTCCATCACATCCTACTCACCTTAAAAGATATTTCGTACTCGAAATTAAGCAAAAATCCAATCTTTCACACTACCCTACCTTAAAGCAAGTTGACTCCCATTGTGAAGTTTACATTCTATTGAAAATATATCGCAACATAAACACATCTAACAAATAAATGAATACCGATTGAAAAATTATAAAAATATTGTTTATACACTTTTCTTAAGAACAATTTACTACTCCCCTCTGTAATTCTTTGAAAATGGAAGATCGTCAATTTGGCAATCTCATCGTCATTATTTTGATTTAAGACAAATTTAACAAAAATGTTATATTATAGATACCATGTATATTTTCACATGTTTCCTCTTATAAGATAGTGATATAATCAAATTTCTAATATGTATGTTTAGAATAGTTTTGGAATGATCAGAAATCAAAATTAGAATCTAACTTTGAGTTAATCAAATAGATACCTTTTTCCTAGAAGGAAATTGTATTACACACAATGGAAAAAAATAGCATGACAATATGTATTTAAAGAAATATAAAAAGATATACTTCCTAATTTCTAAAGGATCTTATGAATCAAATATAACAAAGAAATATACATTATGATAATATTTTTTACAAGAATACCAAAACATCATTATGTATTAAATATTCCACTAAACAATCTAAAATAAGAAATATTGTCAAACTTGGATTTCTATTATATTAGTTTCTCTATTTTTGATATTCCATGTCAATTGGATAATTTTAAGTTTCCATAAATAAATTATCATGATAATGCTAAAAGGATACAAATAAAGAAAATGACTTATTAAATATTTGCAAAACAAGAAAGATATTTTAACTTTGATTTATACACATCATAATTAGACTAAATGTTAAATTTACTTTGATTAGCTAATTTTTGTTTCATCAAATAAAACATAAAACAAAGGATGAAAATACTAATATATAAGTCAACATTGTTGCTTTAGTTGGGTTGTATTTCCCTAAAGATTTCCTATTACACTAAATTTTATGTCTGTAAAAAGAAATCGGTCAAACAATAACCTTTGACTCCTATTCTTAGTTATATAAAAGTTCTCGCCTCCTTTATCTATTGGCAACCCTATTAAGTCGGGTGCTATGCAAAAGGTTGATGAAAATTTTCTCTTCTCTTCTCCCTTCCCTATTCTTCTGCTCTACCATGACAATGAAGCAAAACCTCCTACCACCATGATATCCTCTTTCCAAAGAAGCATAGAACACCATCAGAGCATCATGTTTGTAGTGCACAAACCATGATCCACTGACACGGACATTTGTCCTTTGTTCTTTTCCCCATGACAATGGACTATTTAGAGAAGTCCATGACAATACACGGTGACCTGTTCTACAGATGTAAGAGTAGCTGCAAGAAGAAAAGACTTAGGGTTTACTTGGAGCCTCTCCCAAGTTAGTAGACGGTGTGGGTGCATGCCAAGTCGGCACCCACCTTGTAGACATTTTAATATGCATTTTACTATCATTTCATTGACTAGTCAACGCATAAATGAGGGGTACATGGTGCACACCCGGCCTCCCATGACTTTGGGTGTGTTTGACAAGAACCTTGTGAACTAGTCAAACCGGTAAAATAAAGGTTGCATGCTTGGTGTGTGCCATGCCGCATAGGCCTTCATGGTGCATTCAAATGAGGTTCCATGAACTAGTCAAAGCTAAAAAAGGTAGGTGTGCCCTACCTCCCAGGTCTTCAAGCTACATTTGAATGGTGTTTATGGACTAGTCAAAGTAGGAAAAAGGGGGTCTTCCTTGTGCATGCTTCACCTTATTGAGTCTTAGCTCGAATTGAATCAGCCAAAATGCAAAGAAACATGTGGTGGGGTCCATCCCTCAAAGTGGGGTGTGTGCTTGGTAAGTGGCATGCTTGACCTCAGTCCCCACATAGGTTTTGGTCATGTTTTGGTGGCATGTGATCTTGAACATGATCTAGCACCACATGTGGGTGCATGTTTGAGTACATAGCATGGGTTAAATATGGAGATCATCCTTGGTGATCAAGTCATGGTGGTGTCTTGGTACAAGGCCATAGTGATAATGTCAAAGAATGATAGTTCATAAAGGATCATCCATAAATTAGATGTCTATTTTTGTCAGTACCCTCATGGAATATTTAACATTTGAATTTATACAAATGACATCTAATTAGAAGAGATTTCAAATCATTTTAACTAATTCATTCAATGAATTTCAATCATATTTATATTAGAGAAATGTTTTGATAATTGATCACAGGTGATGGAGCCCTACTTTGGATATACATCTTGTGTCTTTTGGCTCCTTATTCGCATCAAAATGTTTCATATATGCATGATATTCCCTGTTAATGGTTTTATTATCAAATGCATGTTTGCAAGCTTTTTACACATTTTGCAGGTACTTTTTGGTGCAACTTTATGGAAGGAGGAGAGAGAGAGATAATTCATGAGACTCCACCAAGCAAGGAGTAATCCAAGGAGACAATAAATACAAATCCAACCTACCTCAAGCATTTGTAAGAATCTCCATCGATTCATCAAAATAATCAAGAGCAACTCACACCTCCAAAAGATTATTGTTCTACATCAAGAATGGACACACAAGATCAAAGCAAGCATAAAACTCCCTCAAAAACATCCAAATTCAAGTTCAACACAACTAAATCTTAAAATAGTCATTCTGTGCTCAAACGGTCGTGCAAATTTGGCCAAATTCCACCATTCATTGCCATTTTGCCTTAAAACCCATAAAACTCTACCACAATAGCATATTACCCTACCTATTCTATAGAATAGTTGTTGTCCACTCATAAGGATCGTGCTATTTTAAACAATTTCACCCATTCCATGTCCATATCAGTTATATTTCTATGTATTTCCAGTTCTAGCTAGTGTGGGTGTTCTGTGTAGAATGGTCAAGCCATATCACAAGTAGAATGCTCATTCTAATAAGAATGGTTGTGCTACTTTAGGATTTTTGCCCACTTCCCTATCATATACATACACCAAATTGGAATTTTTGTTCCACTTCTCCTTCCAATACCTACACCTTTGTTATAACAGTCGTCCTAGTGCCAAAACAACCGTTCTACCATGAAAAACTCTGATGTTGCATGTATAATAACACTGAAACTATCGTCCACTTAAACCTAGCCCCCTATATGTACATTAGTGGTGGATAGGTGGTAAAGCTTTTCATCTCTTAAAAATCATTTCACCACCCACTCCTCACCTACTCATTTCCACTTCCATTTCTCTTCTTCCACATCCAAAACCCTAGGTTTTTAGGCTTTGGAATTGCCATTCTATTTCCTATGCTCTTGGACTTTAGACGAGGGAGGTGATTTTCTATCTATAGTTGGAGGTTAAGAAGGAGAAGTCTTCACCAACATACATGGTGTTTTACTTCTCTACTTCTTCTAACACCATTTCTTTTAATTTTTTCTTTTATGTCTAGCTAACCCAATTTCATGAGCTATTTGGGAAAATTGTTATTTTGATGCCATGTACTTGGAAAATATTTATGTAAAATGTTATATATTTCCATTAGTGTCATGTTATACTTGTTATCATATCCTTCTCATTTCTTTGATTGTATGATCTAGAATTCACCTTAGGCATAGAGAATAGAGTGATTTTGGTCTTCTTGATGGAAAACTACCAAGCTCCCAATAGGAACCTTAGATATTTTTCCTTCCTTCTCCTATATCCCTCTATTCCACTAGTTGTCAATGTGATATCCAAGTATCTAACTATGAATCTTCACTCTCTCTTGGAAAGTAGCATATGTATGGGTTGGATGAGAAATGATAGGTGGTAAAATACCCTCCTCTTATTTCTTACACCACCCAATGCCGCCAAATAGGTGAGGCGACTCATTTTAGAAACCTAGAGTACAATTAATCTCAGCTAAGTATTATTTATCCCATAGATAATTGAGCATCGTCAGGTTGGATAGGAAGTGATAGGGACTTGTTACTCTATATACACACTATATCCCCAATGGCGTCTAGTAGGATGACTGCCTAGCCTCATCTTCCTATGCTTGTTTGGTTTGGTGACACTAACTATTGGATGTGTGCATAGTTTATTATTTAGATACCCCCCAAACAGACTTCTAACCTTAATCAATTGTCCAAACCCTAATACTCTCTAGTGTCAACTAGTTATTTTTTCTTGCTGCCTAATTTCTTGTTCATGCTAGCCATTTCTTGCTAAATTAATAAAATGTTCCCTTTAATTACTTGTGCTATGTTTTCATAGTCTTTTAGTGTAGTCTTTCTTGTATAAGCAGACTAATTTTTAGCTTACTATAACTACTTACTATTTCTCCTCATTGCTATCATAATTTAATCTAATTGTCTACTTGTTTAGTTTAATTGTAACTTTCTCTCTTAGTTAGCTTTTTAGACTTAATTGTTAGGGTTAAATTAGATTTTAATCTTGTTTAGTATCTTGCATAATCTTTAGAGTAACCAACTCAACTCCCAATTGAAACCTAAAACCCCTATTATTTTCTGGAGAAACCCCAAAAAAATATCCTAGCTCTAGTGCCCTCTCCACTCCCTACAGATACGACCCCAAACTACTTCTTAATCAGGCCTTCTTGCAAATAGTTTGTATTAAGAGTGTGCCTCTTTCAAGACTTTGTTCACCCATTGTTCCCTAGGCACATCAATCAATATGGCTCTATTGTTGATGACTGATTTTTTACACCTAGCTAGTTTCTTTCTTTTTCAATTTTTCTAGTGCCTTCACCATTGTTATTCTTTATTCTTTGTTACAATTTCACATTTTATATCTCTAACTCATTTTCATTAGTTGTGTGATGTGTTAGTGATAGTGCATGTTTGGTCTCCAGTCTCTATCCTTGTACACCTTCTTTGAGGATCTATGAGACAGGTATAAGGAAGTAAAGAAACTATCACCACATCCAAGAGAGCTAAGAATAAGAGGAAGAGGTGGAGAGTAATGAAAGGCCACTGCCTCATAACAAAGAAAGAGAGCACAATGTAGTGACACCCATTCTACCTCCTTAAAAGCATCTGCATCATTACTTCATGTCGGGCAACTACACTTCACACATTTCTAAGGGATGGATAAAATGTTGGGGCAAGCACTCTCCATTCCACCATTCTTTAGTGGGCAACTTCCTACTTTCTATGATTTAAAGATTCAATTCCCGACAAGCACATAGATGCCTTCTTGGAGATATGCCCAACATTTCATGCTCCGTCCTACCAAGGATGATTCTATACCCCTTACCATATTTATGTTCTCTTTAAAAGACAAATCAGTAGTGCTCCATTAGAATAGAAGTTGTGACTTGGGGAGCCACGAAAGAATGAGCATTGGAAGAAGTTTTATACAACCTCCAAGCTTACCCAAATGAGGAGGAGCATCACTTCATTTAGCCAAAATGACAATGAGAAATTCCACGAGACTTGGGAGTGATTCCAAAAGTCACTGAGAGATTGCCACACAATGAGGTACCTATATGGCATCTCATACAGTCATTCTACTATGGATTGTTTCAATTGGGTTAAATTTTAGTGGACTCATGTTGTGTTACTTCTTTCATGACCAAACCTCGTACATAGTCATCCCTAGTTTGAGCACTTGGTATAGAATTCAAGGCATAGAGCATATAGTGTTGTTAATGACTATGATAGATACATGAGCATTGCATCTTATACTCCACCACATCTCACTTCAATGCCAACTCCATATTATGAAGATTTTGTATGGCATGATAAATATCAAGAAGAAACAAGTGTGAAGTATTTCAAGAATCTTTGTGCAATATATTGAGTCCCTTGATGAAGAAGTGAAGGCACTTGAACCTTATGAAAATTGAAACTCCCAGACATGTCCTAATCAAATATTGTTGAGTGAAAAAATCACCCTAACTTCTCTTGAAAGCAACAAGGTGAAGAAGGACAAGCTAAGCCGAGGCATCAACAAGGCTAAAGATACAGTTCAAAATTTGAATATGGAGTGCTTGGGAGACTGAGAAGTCTTCATGAAGTGAAGAAGAATGTGTCTTCTTAAGGGAGGAATATTAGTAGACTTGAGAAAAGTATAGATCAGATCTCCTTGTCACTTTCACACTTTGAGGAGGGATGGATCCCTTCCCAAACTAAGGTGAATCCTAATAATGTTATTGGTCAAATAAGTGTTCCCCAAAATACCTATTTCATATCACAAATGTAAGTGCAACCTTTGCAACAATACTAAGGTCCTTCCGACCCATATCCTCCTCCTCCCCTAACCTCTAAAACCACTACATAACTACCAATTCTCTCCACTTCCTCAACAACCACCTCACCAATCCCAAAAAATCCCTCTACTTTAACATGGTACATAGCCTTATATCCTTGGGAAAAAAACCTCAACAACACCAAAGGTCATATCCTCCTCTTCCACAACAATAACAACTCCCCCTTCTTTTCTTGAGAAAGTGAAAGTTGTGAGAGTGTAAGGAATGGTAGGACTCTTGATAATCCATAGGTTCAAGTGAGAAGTGATAGAGTGATAGATGATCTATTTGATAGCATGATAAAAACTAAGTTTATGTTTATATTGTGATGCCTAGTAGTTCTATTGTTGATCTTGCCATTCCTATTGTGATTGCCTCTATCGTTCATGTTGTTCCTATTGAGGGAATTGCATAAGAACCTCTCCTTCTTGATGCTCTAGAATAGAGTTATGTCTCCATAAGAAAGAAAAAGCATACTATGAATATTTTTTAAACTTTCAAGTAAGTCTATATCAACATTCCACTATTAGATGTAATTAAGAAAATCCTTTCTTATGAAAAATTCCTCAAAGATATGTGTACCTCCATGTGAAAGAAGTTGGTAAAATGCCCCCAAAAGGTGAAACTCACATAACAAGTCAGCTCAAATGTGAATTATGCTACTCTTACTAAGAGGAAGGACCCTAGTGGTCCCATTAGTCAGTGCTACATTGGTGGTCACCACATTGACCAAGCCCTTCTTGACTTGGGATAGTGCCAATTTAAATACATATTTTATATATGTCGAGTTGGAATTAGGACATCTAGAACCCGCAAATTGCACCCTCTAGTTAGTTTATTGGTTAGTAAAGATTAATCATGGTTGGGTATATGATGTATTGGTAAAGCTTGATAATGATACCTCTGTTTTTTCCCTATTTATTATGTTATTCTTAACATGAAAAGGGATACCATAAGATTCCCCATCATCTTGGGAAGATTGTTCTTAGCCACTTCCAATGTTGTGATCCATGTGAGGAGTGGTACCATGTATGTGACTTTCATGCACATGAAGATCAGGATAAATATCTTCAAAATATCATCCAAAGATGAAGTAATTGGTGCAATTGAAGAAGAATGACACTTTCTTGATTAAAGAATGTTGCTGCTTTGTTGATTGTTTGGATGCAATTATTGAAGTATACCTACCTTTGTAGATTTTGATAGTCACAAAGGTAGGGGTACTAAGCCAATTTTTGAATTTCCTAAAGATCTAGTTGAAGAAGTCAAAGACAATTTAGATAGTATATTTTAGTGAATATCTACCTTATATGGTAGTTAAGTCCTTGAAAATATCCATTAAAGAACCTCCAATTCTTGAGCTGAAAACTCATATTGAGGTATTAAAATATGTTTTCCTTGGTCCAAATGAAACTCTCTTTATCATTTCATCCATTCTTTCCACGATCAAGAGGATGCCCTTATTTCTAGGTTGAAGGAAAATAGTGAATCCATTGGTTGTTCCATGGATGATTTGAGGGGAGTCGATACCTCCATTTGTGTACATGAGATCTATTTTGAGGATGATGTATGCCTAATTTCAGAGACAAGGAGGATCAATCAAAGATAAAAGAATTTGTGATCTAAGAGGTCATGAAGTTACTAGACATAGGGACAATCTATCTTATTTATGATAACTAATGGGTGAGTCCCATTCAAGTAGTACCTAAAAAAGGTGGAATCAGTGTTGCACCCAATGAAGATGGTGAGTTAGTACCTATGAGAGAAAAATAAAAGTTGAGAATGTGCATAGATTATCAAAAATTGAATGCAAAGACCAAGAAAGAAAACTTTCTAATGTCGTTCATTAGTCAGATCCTTTAAAGATTGGCAACAAAATACTTCTATTGTTTCCTTGATGGATATTCTCTTTACTTTCAGGTGGAAGTCTATCCATCAGATCAAGATAAAATGATGTTCACTTGTCTAGATGGAACATTTTCTTACAAAAGGATGCCCTTTGGTCTACACAATGCAACATCTACCTTCTAGAGATGGGTTACATCTATCTTTGTGATATTCTTGACTCTTCTCTTGAAGTATACATGGATGACTTCTATGTGTTTAGAAAAAAATGATGATTTTTGTTCCATCTCACAGTGGTCCTTGAAAGTTATGTGAATGGATATTGGTTCTATCTAGGGATAAAAGTTGTATTATGGTCCCTAAAGGTATTGTTTTGGGATACTGAGTTTCTAAATCTGTAATAGAAGGTGACAAGGAAAAAATTGGTCTAGTCTTTATATGGGTCATTCCTTCTACCGTAAGACTTGTCTGCTCTTTCTTGGGGCATGCATATTTATTTTTTATTATCAAATAGTTTAGTAAGATTTCTTTCTTTTTGTGCCACCTTCTAGAGAAATATGTGGATTTCCATTTTGATGATAAGTGTGTACAAGCTTTTAATTAATTGAAGTCAAGTTTTGTTTCTTCCCCTATTATGAAGCTGCTTGAGTTTTCTGCGTCATTCGAAATTGTGACTAGTACATTGGATATGGAAGTTAATGTTGTTCTTGGTCCAAAAAATGGGTCGTGTTCATCATGCCATATACTATGCTAGCAAGATTTGGATGATGTACAAAGAAATTACACTACTATAGAGAAAAATCTTATTGATATATTTTTTTATTGACAAGTTTCATTCATATATTTTGCAAAACAAAGTGATTATATACACAGACTATGATTCACTTAATTATATTGTGTCAAAAAATTATTCTAAACCAAGTTTTATCCCATGGATTTTTGCTTCAAGAATTTGACTTGGATATTATTGACAACAAAGAAACTAAAAAAAGCAGTTGACCACCTTTCACACATAGAAGCCCCTTATGATGAAGTAACAAAGATCCTAAAAAATGCCTCATGAAACAACTCATGTTAGTTATGTCTCCAAAAAAGCCATGGTGCAAGCACATAGCCAATTTCTTGGCTAGTAGAAGGGTATCGAGCATATGGTCATGGGAGGAAAGGAAGAGATTATATGAAGTTGTAAAAAATTATGTGTGGGGTGGCCCACATCACTTTAAGTATTACTTCAACCATCTCACTAGAAGATGCATTCCCAAAGGTGAACATCAAGATATACTTTCCATGTGTCACTCTGGCGCATGTGGGGGTCATTTTGGAGGAAAATGAATGGATGTAGAAAGTCTTCACTATTGTTTATTTTGGCCAACCCTATTCAAGGACTCCCATGATTATTGCAACGATTACTTTAACTTTCAAAAGGTGGGAACAATTTCACGGAGAAACATGATACCTCAATCCCCTATTCTAGTGGTGGAGGTGTTTTCTATGTGGGGTATTGACTTCATGGGAACATTCCCTCCTTCCTTTGTATTTGTATGCATATTAGTGGTTGTTGATTATGTGTCCAAGTAAGTTGAAACCATAGCGACAAGTAAAAAATAACCATAAGGTGGTATGTGATTTTATGAAATCAAATATGTTTAGCCATTCTGGAGTCCTGAGAGCCATGAGTGGTGACGGTGTAACCACTTCATACATATAATTATCAAGTGCTTCTTAAAGAAGCAGGGGTGAGTCACCCAGTGGCTACCCCATATCATTTACAAACAAGTAGACAAGTAGAACTAGAAAAGAGGGAGATAAACCTCATTCTTGAAACTATAGTGAGACCATAAAGCAAGGATTGGTCACTTCACATCTATGATTATTTATATGCATATAATAGTGTATTAAAATAAACCTATTAGCACCATCCCTTTAGAGTTGATTTATGGGAAGAGTTGCCACTTGTCGGTTAATCTGTAGCACAAAGCTCTTTGGCCATTGAAAGCCATGGATTTGGATGTGGACACAGTTTCAATTCGAAGAAAGCTATAATTAAATTATTCAAATAACTAAGACATGAAGCTTATGAGATCTCTGTAATAAATAGAGGATGAATTTCTTACATGAAACCTCATATGGAATAAGAGATTTGAACATGGCCAATGGGTTTGGATGTACAACTCCCTCATGAAGTTCTTTCCTAGTAAGTTAAGTTCAAGATGGTAGGTCCCATATCAAGTAAAGCATGTCTACCCATTCGACACAGTTGTGATTCATGAAAAAGAAGGATCCAAATAATTTGTGGTCAATGGCCAAAGGTACAAAACCCATTGTTGAGATTGGGCCCAACAAGGCCAATCAGAATTTTGATATAGTCATGTTGGTTGAAGAGATAGTTTTTTGTAAAGATCCATGCTTAAATGTGAATGAGAAGGTGATGTACTATACAAGGGAAGCACCAAGATTCACAAGAGGATTGTTGATTCAAGGAACACCTTGCTCGGATGAAGGTTCTAAACTTAGCACTAGTTGAAGGAAACCCATGTAGGTTTGAGGACTTTTATACTCAAACCTTTCTTTTTTTGTTGTACTCTTTATAGTTTTCTTACACATTACAAGAATTATACCAATATACATATTTCTTTTGATAGTTTTCTAATCATGGTTGTGTTGAGGAACATAAAGAGAGAAAAGAGGAATTACCATTTGATGGCTCAAAGGATCAAAGTGTCAAGTCTAAAAATGAAATGCAGAAAAACAGATTAAATGTGTTGAGAATTATCCCTAGAAAGGTCGTTCTAGCAATGCAACACTTATGCTATTTGTGGGAAATTCATGCAAGTATTGTGATTTATTAATTATTGACAAAAGAAACCACTGAAATGGAATGGCATTTCAAGGATAAACAGTCATGTTGATGGTCTATCTTAATGGTTGTTCCACCTAGAATTGTTGTGGTGAGTTCTTCAAGAAAAATGGGGAAAAGAGATATAGTTAATGTTTAATAAAGAGCCAGATACAATGTTCATTCTACACTTGGAACGTGCATATAAGACATGAGGTAGAATGGGCATTCCACTTAGAACAACCATGCCTCCAAGACATAGCAGTGTGCAAGGAACTTTAGCTCGAGTAGCATGGTTGTTCTATGCCCAGAGCGTTTGTTGTGGCCTAGGCCCCACACTCACTTTATGGATTAAGTGAGAGTCTCCTCACCAAACCCTCATTTGACCATCTGCTCGTAGAACACCCATCCAATGACAAGGATTATGCCCACAGCCTCCCAAGACCCTTCAAGCACTAAGAAAACCTATGGAGGTCCATTGAAGTGTCTCTGACCTCACTTGGTTCAGATCCAAGTTCCCCCTACCTCCAACAATTCTCCACCAAACTCATGCACCTCCATTGCCTCTTCTCCATCTCTAAAACCCACTTTCTATAGTAAAATACGCCCAAACCTCTCTACATCCATGGATAGTTAAAAAAGGTTTTGTAAGGGTGTTATATCCACCACTAAGAATTCTCTAACTCTAAAAACCACTCTTTGAACACTTCCACTATCACTCCACCTTTACAATCCCCACCCATTCACGTCCCCACCCATTCAAAATCACAAACGATGATGATTCCACCGACCTGAGCTATTAAGAGGGTCAAGAAGAGTCCTCTCATGGCTAATTCAACAATTTGGTTGACTCTATGGTGGTGGAGAGCCACCCACAAAGAAGGAGAGGGAAAACAACCTTGATTCCTCATCCACCCCCACAAGCAGTCTAAAAATTGACTTCTACAACTTAACCAAGTCTAGTGGTACCTACCACTCCCATTAAGCATTCAGCATCAACAACATGTCCAATGTCACTATCTACTACAAGTGATCTTACAATGCAAGGGGAATCTTCATCGAGAGTACATCCCACACCAACTCAACTACCACAAACAAGGAAGTTGACTCTAGATGAATAATATGTCGATAGGACAGTTCCACTCGACCTATCTAAAATCTTGGGTTCCCATAACTATGTCTGCAATTCTGATGAGAGGATGAAGAAGAGATGGAGCTTGAGCCATAGGACTATGTACAAGATGAGTTTGTAGTTTAATGTAAAGAGGCCAAAGTCATGGGTATAAGAGGAACATTGACACCAAGGAATAACCATACAATGGATAGGTTAATCCCCCTTTCCTCAGAACAACTGTAGGAAAGCCAACTACACTACCAGCTATTAAGGAAATAACATCCGCTTGTGATTAATTAAAGAATGAAAAGGCTAGGTTGGTTGTGAAGGATTTTACACAAAAGGAAGGCTTTGATTACAAAGAGACCTTTTCTCTAGTCTCATCAGAGGACTCCTTTAGAGTAATCATGGCCTTAGTGGGTCATTTTGATCTTTAGCTACACCAATTGGATGTGAAAATGGCATTTTTGAATGGGGATTTATCAAAAGAAATAGGATTTAACATTTTCCCACTTGGCCCAAAATTCCATTGAAATAAAATTAATTAGTTTTCAATTGATGTTAAATATAAACACTTCCACATAGGAGAATAATATATTAGTCATAGCGGTTTCCATCCAATAATTGACCACTCCCTTCTATGTGCCACATTATCTTAAGCATCTTATATGTAGTGGTGTGAAATTTACAATTACATTTACCTCAAAACCTATTTCTTATTCTTGCTTGATCTCAGAAATGACATTCTGTTATAACTAGTATGAAAATAGAAATAGCAAGTCATATATGTGATCAAAAAATAAATATTACATTGTCAAATCTCACTAACCATTACACATCAAATGACTTTCTCATATCCATATTCTTTACATGAGATGTATACAATTTGGATCAAACCCTTTTGTAAGAGGATCTGAAATCATATATTGTGTACCAATGTGATCAATCATTATCATCTTGTTGTTAACTTTCTCATTAACAACATAGAGCTTTATGTCTAGGTGTCTGCATGCCATGGTACTTTTATCATTATTATAAAAAGTGACCGCAAGTTCATTATTATAATAAATTTGTATTGGCTTATGAATTGAATCAACAACTTTAAGATCTTGTATCTTATTCTGAAGCCAGATTGCATGTGATAATGTTTTATGGCAAACTATGAGCTCAGATTCCATGGTAGATGATGTCGTAGTCTTTTGTTTGACACTTCTCGATTAGAATGCACCACCAGCTAGTAGGAAGATATAGCTTATTATAGACTTCCTATTATCTAGACATCTAGTAGAATCTGCATCCAAATATCCCATAACCTTAATGTGGTTTGTCCTTATATATGTAAGCATTTAATCCTTTGTTCCTTGTAAGTAGAGCATCACCTTCATCATATCTCTCCAAAGATCAGTGCCTAGGTTACTTTGATAACGGCCAAGCATTCTAGTAGAAAAAGCAATGTCAGGTCATGTGCATATTTGGAGATATTGTAAGCTCTCAACTACAGATGTGTACGACATCTTCCTCATCTCATTCCTTTCAATATCATTAGTGGGACAATGTTTGGAGTTAAATGTATCTCCTTTAACTATAGGTGAAGGCCCAATGAACAATTTTTGATTCCATACTTCTCTAAAACTTGAGATATATAAGCCTTCTGGGATATTCCAAGTATGCCTTTAGCTTGGTCTCTATGAATCTTGATACTGAGTACATATGTGGCTTCACCCATATCTTTAATCTGAAAATTAAAATAAAGAAACTCTTTGGTCTCATGTAATATGCCAAAGTTATTACTTGCTAGTAGAATGTCATCCACGTAAAGAATTAATATTATGAACTGATGAATGCATATTCATCTTAGTAATAGTCACCACTTTTGGCCCAGTTTTGCGTTGAATGCTAATATACACCCCAGGAATATGCTCATATACAATTTTCCTCAGTTCCATATCATTATTTAGAGTTTTGATCAAATCCATTCATCTCCATTGCAGGATTTAACATTGCACTATGTGTGCCAGTGCAGGAGGTGTAGGGGACAATGGTCCTACAGGAGGATTCATCGATGCAGGCTAATCGACCCATAGCAATACCCCACCCGGGGGTGGGTTTGTTTCATGAGGCCGCGACCGCGGCCAAGGAGGAAACGGTCGTGACTGTGGCCAAGAAAAGAAGGACCGCAACCACAATCTCAAAGAAGGATCATGACTGTGATCTCAAGTAGGACCTAGACCTAAGGCACCGTGAGCTAAAGCACACCTTGACCTGCATGGAGATCGCGATCTGAGCACATCACGGCCTCACAAAAGACCTCGACCTGAAGCACCTTAATCAATGGACTGCGAGCCACACCAAGGCCATGATAGTTGCTAGACCACGAATGCATTCTTGATCCTCCACAACCCGATTGCGACCGCGATCAAGAGTTAAGTTGGTGGGGTGTGCCTATAAATAGGCCACCCACCCAACTTGATAAACTATCTCTTCCACAATGCTGAGAGGTTATCATTTTGTACCCTGCCCTCAGGAAGACGATCTTCGCCGCTAAGGACTACCTCTGTGGGGTTCTTACTTCTCCTCCACTCCATCCAGATCTATCTTCTAGCCATGAAAGTGGTTGGTCTTCAGATGTGTAGATCTACTCCACCATCGGCCACCCGCTGCTCCTTCTCCTGTAAGTGAGAGCATGAAATGAGAAGGAAGAAGGAGAGAGAACATCTACCTAGACTGCCTAGGTGTTCTTCCCCTCCTCATTCCAGATCTGCCCCGAGATTGTGTAGAAGACCATTTCTCCACTGAGCCACGGACATCTTCTTTACCATGACCATGGCAGAATCTTCCCTCTCTCTTGTTTTTCTTATTTCTATCATGAAGAGCGAGTAGTCCTCTTCGTTGGGGTGCAGGGACTAGCCTCTCTTCCCATGCTTACATATTCATCTTAAAACATTTCATGGCTTGTATATAACTTTTCATCTCATGTTAATCGTTTGATGTGTGCTTGTGGACTAATCACCTACCTTGCATGATCTATTATAACCCTTTTTTGTGAGAACTTCAATACTTAGGTTTATTAATATCATTTAACATGGTTGATGCCTTGATAAGAACTTTTGAAAGATATCTTTGGAGTAGTAAGTGTGTGACCTAGTAGTTGACAAGACATCTGATGCCTATAGTGATGCTTACACAAACCTAACATCCTAACGGGGGATTTGATACTCTATTTGGATGTTGTTTCTAGCATGGATGTGTTTTGGATGTATTTGCATGTGTAGTGGTGGTGAAACCCGGGTCCACCCCAGTGATTCCTATCATTAATCTAGACTCTATTTTAATCCTGCTCTTTACCTTCCTTGCATTTAGTTTAACTAAACCCAATCAACTCTTTGGTCTAAATATTAGTCTTACTTGGACTGGATCCAACTAGCAAGATTCTTAAAAATGTTTTCCTTTGGGATTCGATCCTTAACTATACTGCAATAAGACCCATCCACTTGCGGGTGGCATTATTACACGAGGTTTTGGTAAAAACACATGGATTACAGCCCTGGGTGAATTTATTAGTGCAGTAAAAAACCACATCATGAACTTATTACCATTGATCATGAGGTATGTATATGGATAAATGATATTAGGCTTAAACCCAAAATTTGATATAATGGTGCTAAACTTTAAATGTCATGGTCGGGATGCTTGTTGAAGTCCATAAATTGATTTCTTTAGTTTGCAAACCATATGACTTCTACTATCATTAATGAAACCTTTTGGTTGTTCCATATAGACTTCTTTAGATAAATACCCATTCAAAAATGTTGTTTCACATCCATTTGGTTTATCTCAAGATCAAAATGAGACACAGTCCATGATTACCCCAAAGGACCCTTTTATGAGACTGGAGAAAAGGTCTCTTTGTAATCAATGCCTTCCTTTTGTGTAAAACCCTTGGCAACTAACTAGCATTGTACCTCTCAATTTCACCATTTGAATTCCTTTTAGTCATAAACACCCATTTGCAACCAATAGATTTAACACTCTTTGGCAAAGATACAAGGACCCAAACTTGATTCTTATCCATGGATGTTAGTTCTTCCTTCATGGCATTAAGCCACTTAGAGGAATTTTCGCAATCCATTGCTTGAGTAAAAGATAAGGGGTCAATATCTTCAAAATCCATATTTGTCTCTTGAAGGTATACAAAATAGTCATATTGGATGGCTGACCTTCTTGGTCTTGTGGACCTTCTTAATTTTGGATTAGATTCAGCATCTTCTTATGGAGGCTCCTCAGGTTGTTCTTCATTATGAGTATGTTAAACTTATTCAGTTACAACCTTATTAGGAGCATGATCTACTTCTATTTGTTCATCCGTTTGACAATTGTTCATGGGAACAATAATTGGATAGGCTTTATGACTTTGATTACATGCAGGTATAGGAAAATTTTCCTACATTTCATCAAAGGAAAGGTTCTAAAGTGGGTCATTGAGACGACCCGACACCAGATCAGACCGTCACAGTGTAATTAATTGCAGAATTAAACATAAGCAGCGGAATTACTAAAAATCACTAAAAATTAAAACCATTTACTAAGAGATCTATTTCCACGAAACTCTTATAGAAAGAACCAAAAATATTAATTTACACAAACATTCTATTTCACAAAGTACATATCATGTACCATCCCTTCTCGAGGGTTACAAGTATCAACTACTCTGTTAAAAACTATATACAGGTAGCATAAGAACCTCGAGGCATCAAGCCAAAATCTCATATCGATCATAAAAATACTAACTACTAACTCCTAGGACCTGAGAGTACAGAGACGACTCATAGGTCTCATATCTACATGACACGACAGTCGGTATCTCCACCTGAGATGTTACTGATGTCCCTATTGCTGTTGTCCTTCCCCTGTTGTATGGTTTCTGCCTCCTCGTCCTCGTCCACCTAAAAAGGTTGGATCCCATGGGGGTGAGACAATTGAAAATTGTCCCAGCGAGAGATATAACTCTCTGCCAGAAACATTATTATTACAATTAACATATTAAAACTGGGTAGAAGAATCATATAAGTTCATCAGCAGATATATCAATGTCAAAATAGATTAGAACAATATCCTTATTAAAGCATCTCAGATATAATTGATAAAACAACATATCATTTGTCCAATAAGGAATATAAAGAACATGTATAACATGTAAGGAGGTGAAATCTCCCCTTTACTAAAATATGATAATCAAAACTCATTGGAAAGTAGTGGAATAAAAAAATAACATGGATCTAGATAGAGGGAAGTCCAAATTACTTCAAATCTTGTCTCCAAAGCAAAATATCCAACAGCTAGGTCCAAGCCAAAATCTATATACTCCTTGATCTAACCTGGGGTTGGAAGCATACCCCACAAAAGAAAGAAACAACAGGAGACATCAGCAAAAGCTGGTATGTGCATACTAAATAGGAAATTGAGCAATATATGGAATAAAGGACATCAAATATAAAAGGCTTCCCATAGAAAAGATAAGGACCACCCAAATAGGTATCAAGAGAAATGGAATTGAAATAATATGATAACAAAAGAATACTTGCCGTTATTAAACAAAAGAGTGGTGCCACATAAGCACATATCATAACCATCATCCTGCATGCATGTGAGATAAGCATAACACTAGAATATTATAAAGACAAAGGCGGCCAAGTATCATAAACTTGAAACCTGATAGAGAAAGGAATACTTCCAATCTCCCAAATATATAAAACATGGGCCAAGAATCACACATCTTGCCCTGGGTATGAGGTTCCTTTCCATCCCAAAAGAGCAGGAAATATCACATCTGCTCGACAGGAAATAACACATCTGCCATAAAAACCAATGCAATTACACTACTCTAGTGCTACTGAATCACATAGCATATTAAATGTAAAGGAAAGTAGAAAGTATAGTCAGAATATATAAACTAGTCACCACATAAGTGACCAACATATACATCCACCTCATAAGTGGGCAAAAGACATCACATGTCATCTTTTAGAGTTCCATCATGAACAAAGCATAAGATAAGAGTTCAAAAGAATATCCATGATCACATGTTCAACATCAAATAAGGTATTTCACATGAATAATGGTTTTCAAAAGAAATGACATTGTGTATAGGCTAATGTGCATAGGACAAAGAGAATGAATAAGCATAGGTGAATTTCTCAACATAGAGGAATAGGGGATACAACATACATAAATAGGGATTTATAGCACATACATATATAGGAATATCACATACATCTTACTTAGAGTCCTATTAACCTCTTTTCCAAACCTTTAGTTGAAACCAAGGTCCACTTTTCCTATTTCCAATTTCATATTCATGTATTAGAATAACATATATACATTAAAGAGTTGAAACCCTAATCTATGAAAGTTTTACACAAAACCTCAATTCATACCTCAAAAATATCACCACTGACTTAGTTAGGTTTTTTTATTAAGAAAAAATATAATTTTGCATATATTGGAGTTATGAAGGTTAAAGTGTATTTTTGGTGATTTTTAGGTATTTAATTCATTTTCTAAAAATTGTTTTCGACAAAACTAAAAAACAATACTTGGAAATATTTTTATTAAAAATAAAATGTTTTTATGAATTCAGAACATATTTTACTTTGATATTTGGACAAACGAATCAAAAGTTATAAATTATTGAAAATCAACCAATTAGTAATCGATACATCGTCAATGTTTAACATAAGATCATGAGTTTTAAGCATGTAATAAGAAATATATGGGAAGGGGGTTATGAAGCTCATACCTAGGGAAGATAATAAGGTCCAAACAGCAATAATCCCAAGCTTATAAGGTCTGGTTTCTCCATGCCTAGCTCCTTTCTTGAACAAAGATCTCCTTCTCAACTTAGAGGTGATACACCCTAGAAAAAGAGCATGGAGGTGAGATGTTTTAGGGTTCTTAGTGGAGTTTTATCATGGAAGGTCATGATTCCGACCTGGAGGAAGGTGTGACAAATACTATCAATATGCAAATAGGGAAGGAAGGGAGGCAACTTACTAGTTTTGGTCGAATTCACCAAGGAGGAGCTTTAGAAACACTAATAGAACAATTTGGAAGCCCTAGGAGCCTTCTTCACCAAGGTAGGCTCCCTCTATTACCTTGGGATAGCAACTTCATGGCCAAATGCAAAAGGAACTATTATATAACCTAGAGTAAAGAAAAGGAGAGCAAGAGTTTTCAAATTGTGAGTTGGGAAGGGGTATACATGGCTATATATAGAAAGAGGTGAAGCATGAGGAGTCTTAAGGGACTTTCCAAATGTCTTTAGCCTAGGGATTGATGGCCATGCAAGAGGATAGCTCATAGAGGCTTCATGCATATCAAAAGTTGGTCCTAAGAGCCCATAGATTATTTTAGGCCATCCCCGCCGTTTTGCAAGAAAGAAATAACCTCATTGGTTGATAGCTTTTAAGGATAAGCATCTTTATAAAGAGGGTAATCCCTATAATGCCCTTGGAAAGAAATACCATCAAACCAAGGTGAAACTAGGTTCTCCAATGGTTTAAAATCTCTTTAATGGTAAGGGAATATCTAAGGATTAAAATTCAGGAGATAATATGCAAAGAAAACCTCCCAGTTGGGTAAATTGCATAAAAGTCCAGAATGTACTTAAAATTGCATAACCTGCACAAACAACATCCAAATTGGACCAAAATTCATCCACAAGTTATCTTTGATATGTAGAATATGAATTTTCCATTATTTCCATATTTTTAATATATAAAATCACAATATTAATTACTTATGCCTGTATTGATTTTCTCTCTCCTAAACTTATCCTAATATTTCAAGGTTGTCCAAATTAGATGAAATTTGACATGTAGGCTAATTTTGATATGTAGATTTCGAATTTGAAGTTTTTTTCCTCTTTTGACACTTATTTTTATGAGATATGTCATATGGTCCATTAACGGCCCATTATCTAAATTGATCATCCGATTAAGTTTCTTATCTTCATATTACCACTAAAATGAGTTATGTGGCATATGTTATGTTTTCAAATCACATCAAAAGTTATATTAAGTTTTAGTGCACTTAATTATGGTAATTAAGCTTTCACTGAGGTATTTGGGCATAAACCTTTCCATTGGAATAATTAGTGAATAAATGTTCACTAAACCACTATAAATTCCACTAATTAAATAGAAAGGCCAATAAGGATAGAAATGAAAGGAAAAGATGGGAAAGAGGGTCAAAAGACAAAATTTCAGAATTTGGTATGTTACAACACTCCACCCCTTAAAGAGGATTTCGTCCCCGAAATCACAAGTAAGAAGGGAAGGGTGAGTGTGCAACATCTTATCACAAAAATTCAGGTTATTTCTCCAACCTTAACTTCCACCAAACAACTCATCAACATATACTCCACAAGCATCTCAATATAGGTTAGGTTCTCAAGGATCACCTAGGTTCCATTATTTAGATATTCTTTTTAGGAGATTTAACATTATTTACATTTTTGGCTCATTAACATTATATTCATTATGATATCACATTATCACAATTATTTTAATTATGTCATGTCATAATCACTTTATTTACAAGGAAGTTATATTTCATTATCATCCATGAAACATCATATATATATATATATATATATATATATATTTCTCATTTATCTTACTAAGAATTTTAGCAAAATTATGGGTTACTCAATTTTTCTCAATATACTTTATCATTATCCTTAATATTTTGAGCTTCGAATTCATTATCCTTATACTATCACCACATTAAGTTATAACGATTTATTTTGCATGAAATATTCAATTTTTCATTAAGTCTTTGTTCAATCCAAATTATGTCACATCAATTACATATATTTATATTAAACTTTATCTCATTACCACATTATCTTTATTTCTCACATTAATGTCATCATTAATCATTTTCTCATATTTATTTATATTATTAATTTGCACATTTATGTGAATAGAATCACTTCGTATTCATATTAAAGCCATTCCATGTATTTCAATGATTAAGGTGAGGCATATTACGAATTGATTCACAATAGGTGACCAATCGTGTGTGTATTAGATAACAAGGTAACATACCATGCATTTCATATTGATGACTTGATTAATATGTGTTTAGATGATTACATATATCATTTATGTGTATCAAAGTATGTTATCTGATTATGGCACCTAATGTCATTAATGTATCATGAAAGGCATTAAGGATGTATATGTTAAGGTTAGATGATTACAACTTAGGGTTTAGGTTAATATGATCACTATATTTTACTTAGCATGTATTCAGTACAAGATTAGGTGACAATCACCTTACTTGTCATTTAATTAGATTTTATTGGTTTATGACATGGGCAACACCATGCATATCCATTAGGATTAATATGTGAGTTACTCATATTATGTGCATTATGGATTCATTAGGGTTTGAACATATAAATAATTCCTCAGATGATCATTATATGTTCATTAATATATAAACAAGCATGTCAGGCCATAACTATAACTTGTTTGGACCCCACTAAGGTTTCAAGCACAACAACCTCCTAAGTATGGGGTTAGGGTTTCTAAAGATAGTGTAGATAGATTTCAAGATGTCATAGGGCTCCATCCCCCTAAAGAGGATTTTGTCCTTGAAATCTAACCACCCAACATCATCAAAGTAACTATACTCCACCCCTTAAAGGGTTCAACCTATCAAGCCAAACTACACTAGGGTTAAAGGATGAGTCTAACTTAACCATGTACAAGATCCATCACACTTCCACTGCACACTCTGATAGCTCACTTAACCCCAAACTTCAAAGTCTAGGTTCTAGGGATAACTATCCAAACATGTGGTCCTATGGGTCATAAGGAAACTAGTCTTGGTATCCATCCTCAAACAAGTCACCATAAACCTAAAACTTAGGGTTCCCAAAGATATAAAACATAGATGTCTAAGGTCACTATTACCTAAAAGAAAACTATTTCGGACAATCCATTTCATCTTAGGCTAGGCTGGTATCATATGGATCTAGGAGTCCTCGTAAACCAAGCAAGTGGCGTGGAGGAAAATATTGCCAGCCCCCAGAACCTGATCCTTTCTAGACACCTTTGCTTCAACTTCATGACCTAATAGTTGCCTAAAGGCAAACCTAAACAACATTAAGTTTGCATATTTTCGTTATGAGTATTTTAGAGTTTTATTCCTCATGATACTAATGTGGAACTATAGGGTCCTAAATCAACCTTTCATCATTTATAGATCAACTCTAGGGCAACCATGTCACCTAAAGGAACTATGTAAGGCAGGGATTCTAATTAGGGAGACAAAACTGAAATAGCCAGATTCCGACTACCATGGGCTCTGATACCATGTTGTAAGGAGGTAAAATCACCCCTTTACTAAAATATGATAATCAAAACTCATTGGAAAGTAGTGGAATAAAAAAAATAACTGATTGTATTCGATTTCATAAAGGTTTACAAAAATACATCAAATTCTCCCATTTAGGGTTACATCAACATACAAAACTGGATCTAGATAGAGGGAAGTCCAAACTACTTCAAATCTTGTCTCCAAAGCAAAATATCCAAGAGCTAGGTCCAAGCCAAAAGTTATATACTCCTTGATCTAACCTGGGGTTGGAAGCATACCCCACAAAAGAAAGAAACAACAGGATACATCAGCAAAAGTTGGTATGTGCATACTAAATAGGAAATTGAGCAATATATGGAATAAAGGACATCAAATATAAAAGGCTTCCCATAGAAAATATAAGGACCACCCAAATAGGTATCAAGAGAAAAGGAATTGAAATAATATGATAACAAAAGAATACTTGCCATTATTAAACAAAAGAGTGGTGCCACATAAGCACATATCATAACCATCATCCTGCATGCATGTGAGATAAGCATAACACTATAATATTATAAAGACAAAGGCGGCCAAGTCTCATAAACTTGAAACCTGATAGAGAAAGGAATACTTCCAATCTCCCAAATATATAAAACATGGGCCAAGAATCACACATCTTGCCCTGGGTATGAGGTTCCTTTCCATCCCAAAAGAGTAGGAAATATCACATCTGCTCGAAAGGAAATAACACATCTGCCATAAAAACCAATGCAATTACACTACTCTAGTGCTACTGAATCACATAGCATGTTAAATGTAAAGGCAAGTAGAAAGTATAGTCTGAATATATAAACTAGTCACAACAGAAGTGACCAACATATACATCCACCTCATAAGTGGGCAAAAGACATCACATGTCATCTTTTAGAGTTCCATCATGAACAAAGCATAAGATAAGAGTTCAAAAGAATATCCATGATCACATGTTCAACATAAAATAAGGTATTTCACATGAATAATGATTTTCAAAAGAAAAGACATTGTGTATAGGCTAATGTGCATAGGACAAAGAGAATGAATAAGCATAGGTGAATTTCTCAACATAGAGGAATAGGGGATACAACATACATAAATAGGGATTTATAGCACATATATAGATAGGAATATCACATACATCTTACTTAGAGTCCTATTAACCTCTTTTCCAAACCTTTAGTTGAAATTAAGGTCCACTTATCCTATTTCCAATTTCATATTCATGTATTAGAATAACATATATACATTAAAGAGTTGAAACCCTAATATATGAAATTTTTACACAAAACCTCGATTCAGACCTCAAAAATATCACCACTGACTTAGTTAGGTTTTTTATTAAGAAAACGTATAATTTTGCATATATTGGAGTTATGAAGGTTAAAGTGTTTTTTTGGTGATTTTAGGTATTTAATTCATTTTCTAAAAACTCTTTTTGACAAAACTGAAAAACAATACTTGGAAATATTTTTATTATAAATAAAATGTTTTTTCTGAATTCAGAACATATTTTACTTTAATTTTTGGACAAACGAATCAAAAGTTATGAATTATTGAAAATTGACCAATTAGAAATCGACACATCGTCAATTTTTAACATAAGATCATGAGTTTTAAGCATGTAATAAGAAATATATGGGAAGGGGGTTATGAAGCTCATACCTAGGGAAGATAATAAGGTCCAAACAGCAATAATCCCGAGCTTATAATGTAAGGACCTTGACCTTCGTTTAGGGTTTACCCTGTTTGCTTTGCTTAACCCTGGTGCTTTAGTGCTTGCTAATCACCTTTAGTGGTGATTAGGGTTTGGTTATGCTTTGTTGAGAGTTGGAGGTGCTACTTGCAAATAACCCAAGTCTAGGGTTTTGTGGGCAAGTTTGCCACCTTGTGAAGTGTTCCTCTCTCTCTCTTTGCTTCCTCTAGTGTTGAGAGGAATGCTTGGGCTCGTTGCTTGAGTTCTTTTGGGCCTGGTTGAGCTTGTTTGGGCCTTGAGGTGCCTTGTTTTGGCTTGGTTGAGCTTTTTGTCGCCCAAGAGATGGTTGTGTCGCCCAAGATGGAGAGTGTATCGGTCTAGGAGTGTTTGTGTCGGCCAACATGAATGTGTGTCGCCCATGATGCTTGACCTAGCCTTGACCTTGTTTAGTGGACACTTGGAACATATCTTGGACATGTGTATGGAGCTTGCTAGAGCGGTGGCTCGTGCACTAGACAAGTGTCCTTAGTCAAGTGACACCTTGCTTGGACCAACCTTGTTTTCTCCTCCCTTTCCTTCTATATAGGTGGTTCCTTTCCTTTGCTAGGAGTTCCTTTGATCCTTTGGTTCCTCTCCACCTTGAGTGCACGACACAACCCCTCTACCTTGCTGGTGGTGGCCGATACACCCTTGGAGGAGCAAGCTTGTCGGCCGACACACCTTGGAGGAGCAAGTGGTGGTCGATAGCCTTGGATCCTCCATCTTCCTTGCTTGGTGGTGTTCGACATCCCTTGGAGTTCTTCTTCTTTGGATCTTGGAGCTTAAGGGGGTTTGCATAACTTCTAACCCTAATTACATCATCTCTTGGTATGATCTTGTTTACATGTTAGTAGCTAGTTTCTTGCTTAGTATCCATGTTGGCCAATCCTTATGATCTAGGTTTTGTGGGTGAGCAATACTCCTTTCTCCCCTTGGTCTAGAGGAGTGAGTTTGAGCTTCTAGTGTCATGAGAAACACCCCTCTTTCTTAGTCGATTGAGGTGAGCTTGTGTTCTAGTTGCTTAAGCAACACTCTCCTCTCACCATGGGCTAGAAGGTGAGCTCGGTTGGTGGTGACTCTTTATAGGGTTTCTCCTTGTGACCCATTTGGTGATAGAAGAAGTGCAACACCCCTCTTTCTTAGTTGATTGAGGTGAGCCCCTTCTTGATCCACTAGGGTTTCGGGTGTCCTTGGGCTTGAGGTGGAAGATGACCTTGCGAGTGTACCTTGGATGACATGAGCATAGGGTGAGTGTTGCCCGACAGCCCTCTTGGGCATTATGCTATGCTAGTTTTGGACAATATCTTGATTCTTGTATCTTTTTGTTGTAGACGACACCTTCCTTTGGTTTGGTCTTGGTCGACACACTTGAGGTGGTGACGGGCGTCACACCATTACTCTTCCTTGTGTCGGCCGATAGGCCATAAGCTAATGGGTTGGACGATAGGCTCATTTGTTGGTTTCTTGAGTTTAGAACACCTGACCTATACATAGCTGGTAGGCGTGGCTGGTGGACCTGTGACGGGCGTCACTTTAGCCTTGTGTGTCGCCCGACATGCTCCGTGTGACGGGCTTTGAAGCTGGTATGCCTGACGCAGCGTCGTGGGTATGGCTGAGTATGTCGGCCGTCATGAGATGAGCTTCAAGGCTGAGCCTTAGGTGAGGGTATGATGCCCGACACAATCTTTTAGTGAGGGCTTATGTTACCTCTAGTGAGGGTTCTGTCAGTCATAGAAACTGAGGTGCTTATCTCATACCACTTTTACCATGTTGATGGTCTTTGCTATGCTTAATAACGATGATGGCAACGCTAGTTCTTTTATATTGAACATCATAATCATCTGTATAATACTAAAGACAATAATGAGCATGCAATAGGGTTTGCTTATTGATGTGCCTTATACATGTAAGCATAAGATGAAGCATGATTAAGAAAAGGACATAATCATTTAGGTCACTTGGTAATGTTGCCTTGTGTTATGAGTTTCCAAGTTATTCATGATGATTATTGAATGATGCTAACCATGCAGGTAATGCATAGCCAAATGAAAGGCTATGAAGAATGAATATATGAGAACAATGAGATAACAGGTATATTATGTATGTTCTAAAAGGATGATGATGATGTAAGCCTTGAGAGGCAATGGCACTATGTGTTGAGGGATTGAAATCCCATGATATGTGATGATCCTTGAGTTGGATCTGGATTGATTGGCAAGAGGCCAAGTGATAACATGTGATGTAGGACCCTTGTTGTACCATCCCTGACCTGGGTTATGATTTAACCCTAGATGTTTTTCTAATAAGGTTAAGTAGATTCTTAATATTATCTTGGGAAAAGTAATTAGGCCTCATAAGAAACTTATGTTTCAATTTTGGTCATGTTTGAGCAATGTTGAAGCAATGTTTGCTTATTTTGGACCAAAGTGAAAATTACCCTAATTGAGGGGTTAAATTGCAAATGTTGCATGGTAAGATGTTCCTATGATGTTGAGACATCATAAGAATGAATATGATGTAGTGGTATGGTTTTCACAAGCTTTGGCACCAAGATTAAGCTTGTAAAGCAGTATTGTGCATTAAAACCTAGTTTTGGTGAAAAGTGCAATTTACCCAAGACCTAGGGTTCAATATGCAAATTACCACTTCAATAAGGTCCCTAATGTTTCTTGGAATAATGTATAGCAAATAAAATGAGATGGGTGCCTCATTTGAATTAAGTTGGAGGAGAGAGAATCTTGATATTAAAATAATCAAGATTAATGTCTAATTGAAATCCTAATTTGATTTAGGGCAAAAATGAATAAAAATAATTGAAGGGATTTCAACCAAAATGTTTTGGGTTGATTTTGAATAAGGATGAACGTTCCTTTGCCAAGATAAGGAACGAAAATATCCTAAGTAGGTGAAATTCCACTCACCTTATTATAAGAAAAAGAAAACCCACTCACATATGGATATTAATATAATAAGCATTAAGGTGCTTAATTTGATTTTCTTTAAATCAAGGATAATGAAGGATAATTAAAGGCAAAGGAAGGTGCCTCGTCCTTAGGGGATTTTAGGGGGAAGAGGCGGCCATATTTTTGGAATTTAATGCATTTTTATAAGGCATATTCTCTCTCATCAATTTCTTATAAAAGTGCCATTGCCAAGCCCAAACCAAGGCCTTTTTCGGATTTTCTTCTTCCCCTTGCTTGCAAAACCGACCAAGGAGCTAGGGAGGAGCAGGGAGAACGTCCCCAACCTGTGGGTGAGCCCTTGACCTTCGTTCTCCTTGATTTCATGGTGGAAATCGAAAATAAATTATGGATTCCTTCTTATTTCGATCTCCTCTCCAACCCTAGCCAACTTTTGCAATCAAAAGCTTGAGGACGAGCCTAGGGGGAGTTTCTAGAGCTTCATCCACCATTAATGGCGTGAGCTTGGAGCTTTGGAGCTCAATTGGAGGCGGGTTTTATAACTCAAACCCTTAAACATTGCTATTGCATCAATTCTTTATGCTTTGTTGATTGATTTCTTCAATTGGATGCACTCTTATTTCTTGCTGCAATTTCCATCAAGAACGGTTGCTGTTCTTGGTTGTTCGAAGGAAGGGGATGATGACATAATCCTAGATTCTTATCCAAAGAAAATTACCAAGCAAAACCGTTTTGATAGCTACTCCAAATCGTTTTAATTTGATTGGCTTTGCGGTTTCAGCAAACCGTTTAAGGGCAAACGGTTTGAGACCGTTTGGGAGCAAACGGTCTCAAGACCGTTTGGGATGGTTGACCAAGCGTTTACGGTTTGGTAATTTTTGTTCCTAATTATGTAGGCTGATAACCCTCCAAATTTGAGGGATTAACTCCAAAGGAATCGATAGTTTAAGGCCAATCAATTAGGCAATCGAATTGAATTATGTGCTGATTTTCAACCTGATTAACTTGACCTGGTTGAGAAAACGGTTTCAAGACCGTTTGAGATGGTTGACCAAGTGTTGACCGTATGGGATTCCTGTTCATAATTATTTTTATTAATAACCCTCCAAATTTGAGGGATTAACTCCAAAGGAATCGTGAGTTGAAGCCTAATCAATTAGGGAAACCTAATTGGATTAAGTGCTGATTTTCAATCTGATTTAATTGAACTTTTTGGGAAAACGGTCTCAAGACCGTTTGAGTGCGTTGACCAAGCGTTTACCGTTTGGGATTACTGTTCCTAATGATGTGATCTAATGACTCACCAAATTTTATGGATTAATTCCAAACGAGTCATGAGGTGAAGGCTAATCAATTGGGATAACCCTAATTGAAATCAGTGCTGAAATCACAATAAGCTAATTTGAGATTTTGGGTTGATTAGCCCAAACGGTCTCAAGACCGTTTGGGGGATCATCCAAACGGTCTCACGACCGTTTGGGGTCACCTCAAGACCGTGTGGAGGTCTGGGGTCAAGTATAGTTGACCAATTGAAGGTCCAAAGGTACTAATCATATTGCAATGTAGTGCTGATTTGTTGATCAACTCGATAGACCAATCCAGGATGAATTTTCACTAGAGTCCAAAGGTTGGATGGGCAAACGGTCTCAAGACCGTTTGGAGCTCATCCAAACGATCTAAAGACCGTTTGGTGGTCACCCAAGACCGTTTGGAGGTCTAGGGTTGAGTATAGTTCAGTGGTTGAAGGTCTAAAGATATCAAGTTGATCTGCAATAGATTGTTGATTTGGTGAGCACTTCAATGAACCAAACCCTAATTGGATGGCTTGGATTTGAGTTATATGATGGGAAAACGGTCTCCAGACCGTTTGGAGGTCATCCAAACGACCTCAAGACCGTTTTGTGGTCACCCAAGACCGTTTGGAGGTCTAGGGTTGAGTATGGTTAGGTGTTTGAAGGTCTAAAGGTACCAAGCTGTTATACAATGCAATGCTGATTTGGTGATCAATCCAATGATCCAAACCTTAATTGGATGGCTTGGATTTGAGTGATATGATGGGAAAACGGTCTCAAGACCGTTTTGAGGTCATCCAAATGACCTCAAGACCGTTTGGTGGTCACCCAAGACCGTTTGGAGGTCTAGGGTTGAGTATAGTTCAGTGGTTGAAGGTCTAAAGATATCAAGTTGATCTGCAATAGATTGCTGATTTGGTGAGCACTTCAATGAACCAAACCCTAATAAGATTGCTTGGATTTGAGTGATATGATGGGCAAACGGTCTCAAGACCGTTTGGAGGTCATCCAAACGACCTCAAGACCGTTTGGGGTCAGGTCATACCCCATTTGAATGGTGGTTCAATAGTTATGAAGTAACTAGTTACACATTGATGAATATTGAAGGTTCATTGATTCTAAACCCTAATTCAATTGATTCCAACCCCAATTGATGATCAATTGAGGGTCAATTGAGGGTCAAATCAGTTGAATGTTGACCTATTAAACTCAATTGAAGTATGGGTGAAGGTCCAATTGATGAATGGTTCCATGAATCCAATGATTGAAGGAATCAACATTGGAAACCCTAATTCATTTGGATACCTTATGTAATGGAGGTCCAATGTAATTCAATTTTTGAGAATTAAGATGATGAATGTTCTATTGATCCAATGATGATTAGTAATGGTAATAAATGAAGGTACAAAGGTTGAAACCCTAATAGTACCTAAGTGATTAAGTGCCAATTAAGGGATGAATCCCTAATTGCTTATAGGATCAATGACTTGATACACTATGTTAATCATAGTTGTATGTACTTGACTGAAGAGTTGATATGACCTAATCAAGTTAAGAAGCTGATAGCATGAATTCATACATGAATATGAATCATGTGGTGTATAAGGGTTATGATCCTTAATCAAAGAGATCATGAAACCCTAAACATGAACATAAACCCTAATTGACAGGGTTATTGAATTCAACCCTAGTTGAGGGTGATTCCATGTGAAACCCTAGTTGAGGGTGATTCCATGTGAAACCCTAGTTGAGGGTGATTCAATGTGAAACCCTAGTTGAGGGTGATTCCATGTGAAACCCTAGTTGAGGGTGATTCCAAGTGAAACCCTAATTGAGGGTGCATCCATGTGGAACCCTAATTGTGGGTGATTTCATGAGAAACCCTAATTGGGAATGCATCCCTAATTGCTTATAGGACCAATGACTTGATACACTATGTTAATCATAGTTGTGTGCATTTGATTGAAGGGTTGATGTGACCTAATCAAGTTGAAAGGATCAAATAATATAAATCATATATATATAAATATGATTCATGTGATGATCCTATGTAGCACGACCGTGCAAGGCAGCACGGCTGTGGTGACTTTACTCAGCATGACCGTGCAAGGTAGCACGGCCGTGGTAGCTTCACTTTGCACGACCGTGCAAGGTAGCATGGCCGTGGTGGTCTATGCTTGACTTAGAGCTGAATTGAAAGTGACCTAACATGGTCGTTTTGTTAATTCTCAACTTAAGGATGAGAGATATACTCATACCTTGTGATGATAATCATTTAATGATAATTGGTGAGAATAAATAAGTATGATTGAATACTTATGGTATAAATGTTGGCTCCTAGATGTGGGGAGCAATGAACTAGGGTTTGATCATTGATAATATGATCTTGAAAACCTAAATGGTTAATAATGGAAACCCCTATTCTTAATGAAGGGTAATGATATGTGAAAGAAAGCCTAATTGATGGTAAACCCTAACCCTGGTAAGGGAATAGTGGTGTTACCCTGTATTGCATGATGTGTTGTGAACTTGATAAGTCTATTATCATGTGTGACAATCATGCAGGTCTCATGAGGTGATGATCATAGCCAGGTATGAGCTATGATGTTTATTTGATAAGAATTGATTGGCCATATGTGCCATTATGTTTTTGTTACTTAGAAAGAAGTAACAAGATGAGTTGGGCTTGTAAGCCTTTGTTTTAAAGTTGTTGCCTAGTGAGAGGTGACAAGATGTGAATGGCCTTGTGCGCCATGTGAATAAAGTTGTTGCCTAGTGAGAGGTGACAAGATGTGAATGGTTTTGTGAGCCATGTGTGATGGAAACCCAAATCCTGGTAAAGGATTAAGGGTAATACCCTTAAATTATTAATACATTGTTTTTGCATGGTATTGATAGATAATTGGTGTACTGCTATTATATGTGCTAACCATGTAGGTATCATGAGATGATGAGCATAGCCAGGTATGAGATATGATGTGTTATTAGTTTGAATTTGTTTATTGGGCCTTGTGTGCTATAATATACCTTGTGCCTGGTAAGAGGTGGCAAGAGAGTTAATGTGCATCAAGTTCCATGATGGATGCTTGTGTAGCAAGTATCATACTTACCTTGGTCAAATGACCTAAAGGTGTTAGTTACCTGAGAAAGAGGTAACAGTGCTCAAGTGATGAACAAAGGGTTTGAATACCCATGATTTCATGGTTATGGTATCGAAATTGTGAAAGGATGAGAAAAACCCAGTGGTGAAGTGAGGTATTAAGATCCCAACACTTATGAAAAGAGTATGGCTACGGGCCATGACTCCACATTGAAAATGCCAGGCTTTAGATATATGATCTAAGCTTGAAGAAAGTTAATGCAGTGGTAATGATTCTGTTGTTTGAATAGATGTTATACATGTTCTTCCTATTCATTAAAGGATAAGTGACATGTTGATTCTATCAAGTTACAGTTGCAATGCTTTTGATATAGAATAATGATTTAATCTGTTAGACATTAAAATATCTACTGTCAAATAAATATGATTTCCCTATTCATATTCATCTTCTCAAGTTGCAATAATAATGTTTCTGGCGGAGAGTTATATCTCTCGCTGGGGCAATTTTTATAATTGTCTCACCCCCGTGGGACCCACATTTTTAGGTGAACGCAGACGAGGAGACAGGAATCCTTCAGGAGGTGAAGGACATCAGCAGTAGCAGGGACAGCAGTAAAGTCTCAGGTGGAGACATTGACTGTCATGTCATGTTCAGATGTATATAGAAGTCCTATGTGTCGTCTCTGTACTCTCAGGTCCTTGGAGTAGTAGTTAATGATTTCGAGATTTTGGCTTAGTGCCTCGAGGGTTTTATACTACCTGTCTACAGTTAAGACATAGTAGTTAATGTTTGTATTCCTCGAGAAGCAAAAGTACATGAGATGTATATATATGAACCAGGATGTAAAGTTTTACTTTGGTTCTGAATGAAAGAGTTTTCCTATGAATGGATCCCATTGCAAAAAGTTTTAATTTTTAGTGATTTTCGCTAATCCGCTGCTTGATGAACGCTTCCGCATTAGTTAATCTTGTTTTCGCGAGACGGTCGTCACAATTTAGTGGTATCAGAGCTCTAGGTTTGCTGAGTCTACAGAGACATAGGACTAAGTTGTTGAGTCTGTGTTAGTGTCCTCCAGTATACCCTATAATGATTTCTGCTTGTGTAGAAAAAGGGTAAAGTTTAAAATGACTGGAGAACACAAGAAACACATTGCTGAGGGCAATGTTGCTGCACCAAGAAGAGGTGCAAGGGATCATACGAGAATAGTATGAGTGCCTGAGAATCCCCATTAAGACCTGATCAGGATAGAGAATCCTATGATCATGCTCTTGTTGGACAGATTAGGGCAACAATAATGCATATAGGGGACTGGATACTAGCTTTACAGTCTAGGTTATCAGTCCTTAATACAGAACGTTTGAGCTTTAAAAGAGTTCCTAAATGACTTAGTCATGTTGGAACAAGGGAAAATCATGTGTGTATAATGATATGAAAAGCAAGGAATATGATAGCATGTAAGTGCATACTACTTGATTTCAGTATTTGTAAACCCTGGCCAGGTATACAACTATTGATGATAAAGTGGGTATGGAAACTCTTAGATTGTTGTCTTTTTTATTGCTCTGATCAAGTAGTCATTCTGAGACAATCTAATGAGTATCATGAAATAAGAAATATGGAATCAATAAAGGAAGATGCTTTGTGCAATTCCAATAAAGGAAGATGCTTTGTGCAATTCCAACCCTAAAACAAAAAGGGAAGAGCTATGTGTCATTCCCAATCAAAAAGGGAAGAGCTATGTGTCATTCCCAATCAAAAAGGGAAGAGCTATGTGTCATTCCCAATCAAAAAGGGAAAGCTATGTGTCATCCCCAACAAAAAGGGAAGAGCTATGTGTCATTCCCAATCAAAAAGGGAAAGCTATGTGTCATCCCCAACAAAAAGGGAAGAGCTATGTGTCATTCCCAATCAAAAAGGGAAGAGTTATGTGTCATTCCCAATCAAAAAGGGAAAGCTATGTGTCATCCCCAACAAAAAGGGAAGAGCTATGTGTCATTCCCAATCAAAAAGGGAAGAGCTATGTGTCATTCCCAATCAAAAAGGGAAGAGCTATGTGTCATTCCCAATCAAAAAGGGAAGAGCTATGTGTCATTCCCAATCAAAAAGGGAAAGCTATGTGTCATCCCCAACAAAAAGGGAAGAGCTATGTGTCATTCCCAATCAAAAAGGGAAAGCTATGTGTCATCCCCAACAAAAAGGGAAGAGCTATGTGTCATTCCCAATCAAAAAGGGAAAAGCTATGTGGCATTTCCAACTAATAAGAAGAACTATGTGAACAATCCCAATTACATAGATTTTGTTAAAGGATTACTGAGTAAATTATCTTTGTTAGATATATATGTTGTTCCTTTTGATAAATATTCTTGGGTGATGATAGAAATATGTTCTTTTATGCTTCTTCTTTCCAATAATATGGACATCATATGTTAGGGGTTTATGCTCTGCATAAACATTGGTAAGGTTCAATTAGTGAAAGGAGCCTTGTGTGGAATTATAGAATTCATGATATATCCATGATATTAAGATGATATGTGGAGACTTGAGGGCATGATTAATGAATAATCTGTTCCTCCTTTTCCTGGGATTTCGGGGACGAAATCCTTGTTAGGGGTTTATAATTTGTAACATCCCTGACCTGGGTTATGATTTAACCCTAGATGTTTTGTCTAATAAGGTTAAGTAGATTCTTAATCTTATCTTGGGAAAAGTAATTAGGCCTCATAAGAAACTTATGTTTCAATTTTGGTCCTGTTTGAGCAATGTTGAAGCAATGTTTGCTTATTTTGGACCAAAGTGCAAATTACCCTAATTGAGGGGTTACATTGCAAATGTTGCATGGTAAGATGTTCCTCTGATGTTGAGACATCATAAGAATGAATATGATGTAGTGGTATGGTTTTCACAAGCTTGGGCACCAAGATTAAGCTTGTAAAGCAGTGTTATGCATTAAAACCTAGTTTTGGTGAAAAGTGCAATTTACCCAAGACCTAGGGTTCAATATGCAAATTACCACTTCAATAAGGTCCCTAATGTTTCTTGTAATCATGTATAGCAAATAAAATGAGATGGGTGCCTCATTTGAATTAAGTTGGAGGAGAGAGAATCTTGATATTAAAATAATCAAGATTAATGCCTAATTGAAACCCTAATTTGATTTAGGGCAAAAATGAATAAAAATAATTGAAGGGCTTTCAACCAAAATGTTTTGGGTTGATTTTGAATAAGGATGAACGTTCCTTTTCCAAGATAAGGAACGAAAATATCCTAAGTAGGTGAAATTCCACTCACCTTATTATAAGAAAAAGAAAACCCACTCACATATGGATATTAATATAATAAGCAATAAAGTGCTTAATTTGATTTTCTTTAAATCAAGGATAATGAAGGAGAATTAAAGGAAAAGGAAGGTTGCTCGTCCTTAGGGGATTTGAGGGGGAAGAGGCGGCCATATTTTTGGAATTTAATGCATTTTTATAAGGCATATTCTCTCTCATCAATTTCTTTATAAAAGTGCCATTTCCAAGCCCAAACCAAGGCCTTTTTCGGATTTTCTTCTTCCCCTTGCTTGCAAAACCTACCAAGGAGCTAGGGAGGAGCAGGGAGCACGTCCCCAACCTGTGGGTGAGCCCTTGACCTTCGTTCTCCTTGATTTCATGGTGGAAATCAAAAATAAATTATGGATTCCTTCTTATTTCGATCTCCTCTTCAACCCTAGCCAACTTTTGCAATCAAAAGCTTGAGGACGAGCGTAGGGGGAGTTTCTATAGCTTCATCCACCATTAATGGCGTGATCTTGGAGCTTTGGAGCTCAATTGGAGGTGGGTTTTATAACTCAAACCCTTAAACATTGCTATTACATCAATTCTTTATGCTTTGTTGATTGATTTCTTCAATTTGATGCACTCTTGTTTCTTGCTGCAATTTCCATCAAGAACGGTTGCTGTTCTTGGTTGTTCGAAGGAAGGGGATTATGACATCATCCTACATGCTTATCCAAAGAAAATTACCAAGCAAAAACGTTTTGATATCTACTCCAAATCGTTTTAATTTGATTGGCTTTGCGGTTTCAGCAAACCGTTTAAGGGCAAACGGTTTGAGACCGTCTGGGAGAAAACGGTCTCAAGACCGTTTGATATGGTTGACCAAGCGTTGATCGTTTGGGAATTTTGTTCCTAATTATGTAGGCTGATAACCCTCCAAATTTTAGGGATTAACTCCAAAGGAATCGAGAGTTGAAGGCCAATCAATTAGGCAATCGAATTGAATTATGTGCTGATTTTCAACCTGATTAACTTGACCTGGTTGAGCAAACGGTTTCAAGACCGTTTGAGATGGTTGACCAAGCGTTGACCGTATGGGATTCCTGTTCATAATTATGTTTATTAATAACCCTACAAATTTGAGGGATTAACTCCAAAGGAATCGTGAGTTGAAGCCTAATCCATTAGGGAAACCTAATTGGATTAAGTGCTGATTTTCAATCTGATTTAATTGAACTTTTTGGGCAAACGGTCTCAAGACCGTTTGAGTGCGTTGACCAAGCGTTTACCGTTTAGGATTACTGTTCCTAATGATGTGATATAATGACTCACCAAATTTTATGGATTAATTCCAAACGAGTCATGAGTTGAAGGCTAATCAATTGGGCTAACTCTAATTGAAATCAGTGCTGAAATCACAATGAGCTAATTTGAGATTTTGGGTTGATTAGCCCAAACGGTCTCAAGACCGTTTGGGGGATCATCCAAACGGTCTCAAGACCGTTTGGGGTCACCTCAAGACCGTTTGGAGGTCTGGGGTCAAGTATAGTTGACCAATTGAAGGTCCAAAGGTACTAATCATATTGCAATGTAGTGCTGATTTGTTGATCAACTCGATAGACCAATCCATGATGAATTTTCACTAGAGTCCAAAGGTTGGATGGGCAAACGGTCTCAAGACCATTTGGAGCTCATCCGAACGGTCTAAAGACCGTTTGGTGGTCACCCAAGACCGTTTGGAGGTCTAGGCTTGAGTATAGTTCAGTGGTTGAAGGTCTAAAGATATCAAGTTGATCTGCAATAGATTGCTGATTTGGTGAGCACTTCAATGAACCAAACCCTAATTGGATGGCTTGGATTTGAGTTATATGATGGGCAAACGGTCTCAAGACCGTTTTGAGGTCATCCAAACGACCTCAAGACCGTTTGGTGGTCACCCAAGACCGTTTGGAGGTCTAGGGTTGAGTATGGTTAGGTGTTTGAAGGTCTAAAGGTACCAAGCTGTTATACAATGCAATGCTGATTTGGTGATCAATCCAATGATCCAAACCTTAATTGGATGGCTTGGATTTGAGTGATATGATGGGAAAACGGTCTCAAGACCGTTTGGAGGTCATCCAAACGACCTCAATACCGTTTGGTGGTCACCCAAGACCGTTTGGAGGTCTAGGGTTGAGTATAGTTCAGTGGTTGAAGGTCTAAAGATATCAAGTTGATCTACAATAGATTGCTGATTTGGTAAGCACTTCAATGAACCAAACCCTAATTAGATTGCTTGGATTTGAGTGATATGATGGGTAAACTGTCTCAAGACCGTTTGGAGGTCATCCAAACGACCTCAAGACCGTTTGGGGTCAGGTCATACCCCATTTGAATGGTGGTTCAATAGTTATGAAGTAACTAGTTACACATTGATGAATATTGAAGGTTCATTGATTCGAAACCCTAATTCAATTGATTCCAACCCGAATAGATGATAAATTGAGGGTAAATTGAGGGTCAAATCAGTTGAAGGTTGACCTATTAAACTCAATTGAAGTATGGGTGAAGGTCCAATTGATGAATGGTTCCATGAATCCAATGATTGAAGGAATCAACATTGGAAACCCTAATTCATTTGGATACCTTATGTAATGGAGGTCCAATGTAATTCAATTTTTGAGAATTAAGATGATGAATGTTCTATTGATCCAATGATGATTAGTAATGGTAATAAATGAAGGTACAAAGGTTGAAACCCTAATAGTACCTAAGTGATTAAGTGCCAATTAAGGGATGAATCCCTAATTGCTTATAGGATCAATGACATGATACACTATGTTAATCATAGTTGTATGTACTCGACTGAAGAGTTGATATGACCTAATCAAGTTAAGAAGTTGATAGCATGAATTCATACATGAATATGAATCATGTGGTGTATAAGGGTTATGATCCTTAATCAAAGAGATCATGAAACCCTAAACATGAATATAAACCCTAATTGACAGGGTTAGTGAATTCAACCCTAGTTGAGGGTGATTCCATGTGAAACCCTAGTTGAGGGTGATTCCATGTGAAACCCTAGTTGAGGGTGATTCAATGTGAAACCCTAGTTGAGGGTGATTCCATGTGAAACCCTAGTTGAGGGTGATTCCAAGTGAAACCCTAATTGAGGGTGCATCCATGTGGAACCCTAATTGTGGGTGATTTCATGAGAAACCCTAATTGGGAATGCATCCCGAATTTCTTATAGGACCAATGACTTGATACACTATGTTAATCATAGTTGTATGCATTTGATTGAAGGGTTGATGTGACCTAATCAAGTTGAAAGGATCAAATAATAGAATTCATATATATATAAATATGATTCATGTGATGATCCTATGTAGCACGACCGTGCAAGGCAGCACGGCCGTGGCGACTTTACTCAGCATGACCGTGCAAGGTAGCACGGCCGTGGTAGCTTCACTTTGCACGACCGTGCAAGGTAGCACGGCCGTGGTGGTCTATGCTTGACTTAGAGCTGAATTGAAAGTGACCTAACATGGTCGTTTTGTTAATTCTCAACTTAAGGATGAGAGAGATAATCATACCTTGTGATGATAATCATTTAATGATAATTGGTGAGAATAAATAAGTATGATTGAATACTTATGGTATAAATGTTGGATCCTAGATGTGGGAAGCAATGAACTAGGGTTTGATCATTGATAATATGATCTTGAAAACCTAAATGGTTAATAATGGAAACCCCTATTCTTAATGAAGGGTAATGATATGTGAAAGAAAGCCTAATTGATGGTAAACCCTAACCCTGGTAAGGGAATAGTGGTGTTACCCTGTATTGCATGATGTGTTGTGAACTTGATAAGTCTATTATCATGTGTGACAATCATGCAGGTCTCATGAGGTGATGATCATAGCCAGGTATGAGCTATGATGTTTATTTGATAAGAATTGATTGGCCATATGTGCCATTATGTTTTTGTTACTTAGAAAGAAGTAACAAGATGAGTTGGGCTTGTAAGCCTTTGTTTTAAAGTTGTTGCCTAGTGAGAGGTGACAAGATGTGAATGGCCTTGTGCGCCATGTGAATAAAGTTGTTGCCTAGTGAGAGGTGACAAGATGTGAATGGTTTTGTGAGCCATGTGTGATGGAAACCCAAATCCTGGTAAAGGATTAAGGGTAATACCCTTAAATTATTAATACATTGTTTTTGCATGGTATTGATAGATAATTGGTGTACTGCTATTATATGTGCTAACCATGCAGGTATCATGAGATGATGAGCATAGCCAGGTATGAGCTATGATGTGTTATTAGTTTGAATTTGTTTATTGGGCCTTGTGTGCTATAATATACCTTGTGCCTGGTAAGAGGTGGCAAGAGAGTTAATGTGCATCAAGTGCCATGATGGATGCTTGTGTAGAAAGTATCATACTTACCTTGGTCAAATGACCTAAAGGTGTTAGTTACCTGAGAAAGAGGTAACAGTGCTCAAGTGATGAACAAAGGGTTTGAATACCCATGATTTCATGGTTATGGTATCGAAATTGTGAAAGGATGAGAAAAACCCAGTGGTGAAGTGAGGGATTAAGATCCCAACACTTATGAAAAGAGTATGGCTACGGGCCATGACTCCACATTGAAAATGCCAGGCATTAGATATATGATCTAAGCTTGAAGAAAGTTAATGCAGTGGTAATGATTCTGTTGTTTGAATAGATGTTATACATGTTCTTCCTATTCATTAAAGGATAAGTGACATGTTGATTCTATCAAGTTACAGTTGCAATGCTTTTGATATAGAATAATGATTTAATCTGTTAGACATCAAAATATCTGTTGTCAAATAAATATGATTTCCCTATTCATATTCATCTTCTCAAGTTGCAATAATAATGTTTCTGGCGGAGAGTTATATCTCTCGCTGGGGCAATTTTTATAATTGTCTCACCCCCGTGGGACCCACATTTTTAGGTGAACGCGGACGAGGAGACAGGAATCCTTCAGGAGGTGAAGGACATCAGCAGTAGCAGGGACAGCAGTAAAGTCTCAGGTGGAGACATTGACTGTCATGTCATGTTCAGATGTATATAGAAGTCCTATGTGTCGTCTCTGTACTCTCAGGTCCTTGGAGTAGTAGTTAATGATTTCGAGATTTTGGCTTAGTGCCTCGAGGGTTTTATACTACCTGTGTACAGTTAAGACAGAGTAGTTAATGTTTGTATTCCTCGAGAAGCAAAAGTACATGAGATGTATATATATGAACCAGGATGTAAAGTTTTACTTTGGTTCTGAATGAAAGAGTTTTCCTATGAATGGATCCCATTGCAAAAAGTTTTAATTTTTAGTGATTTTCGCTAATCCGCTGCTTAATGAACGCTTCCGCATTAGTTAATCTTGTTTTCGCGAGACGATCGTCACACTTGTGATGGATCAGTGTGATGTGAATTGTGATAAAAGTATGAGGTTGAGTTTATGTTGTTTATTTCCTATTACAATTTCATGTTATACAACTTGGTTGAATCTTGCAATCCATCTAAAAGATACTAATTAATCACAGTGAAATCTATCATGTAGTTTCCCTGGCCATAGATCCATCATCGTCAGGATTTGGTGATGGTGAAACGGGTTCTCCTACGGGTTAATCCGGAGCGCATATTGTTGAATATGTGAGGTTGCTCCTAGCCTAAAGTGAGGAGGTAAGAGTGCAACTTCGGTTGTAGACTCCAGGGTGCAGATGGCCCGTAGCCCAAGTATGTGAAGAGCATGGTGAACAGGCCCATGGCTCAGGATATGTGTTATGAGGAGCATGAATGCGTTCATGGATCAGAGCATGGTGAACAGGCTCGTGGCTCAGTTTCACTAGCGCCGAGACCTGTACCGAGGCAGGCTAGGCAGAGGGTAGCCTGACCCTATAGCTAAGACCAATTTAGCATGAGACTGCGGTCCTGCTTGTGTTGTACTCGTGCACTGACCACGAGGGGCGAGGTCATAGAGTCCAGCTCTTCCATTTAACTTGTATGGCACCGGCTTGGGTTTCGCAACCGAAGGTTGGATTTGAGCGGTACAGCTCACTTCCTCAGGGCATAATAATACGTAATTCAGCCGAATAGTATTACTGCTTAAGACAAACACGAAACATTAGTTGAGGCCTTATTTGTGTAGTTAACTCTGTTATGTCTTGCAGTTGCTTTTATGTTCCTCATATGTAGTAGAGCTTATATATATCTTGTCTTGTTAATCATGTTCTACAAGTAATATTTGATTACATCTGATAAGTTGCTAGGAATAGACAACTTTATTTCATAACTGCTCTTTTATACCTTCAAAACAGCTAGTTGCTTTATATATACCTGAGGTTTTGTAGTTTCGGCGGGGAGTTATGTTTCCCGTTGGGACAATGTTCGATTGTCTGACTCCGCTGAGTTACACCCTTTTTAGGTGGTCGAGCTAGATGTGGTGGTGGTCGTGGTGTTGCGGCCGAGCATCTAGATGAGCAGTAGAAGGCAAGTGATGGATATGTTGCTGTTTTGGATGTTTTGTAGTAGAGTCTAGAGTCATCCCTGTACTCTCAGGTTCTTGGAGGTGATTTGACATTGTTTCACGATGTATAGTTGTTGATGTTTTGTATATCCTGTTGTCGGCCAGATGTGGGCCTTTATGTATGTTTAAACAGGTGGTGAACTCTTGTGATGGATAGACAGCTGTTCCTATAAGCTGTGGACATGTATCAGACCTTGCGTATGTATATATATATATATATATATATATATATATATATATATATATATATATATATATATATATATGACATGTTTCCTTGTAGGATGAGGACTGGAATGTAATAGTTTATCAGTTTTCCACAATCAGTTTTAATTAACTCGTGTTTTTTTTTATAATCTGTGGTTATGGTGATTTCCACAGATTTTCACATAACACCTCATTGTCTGTGTGATAGTGGGATGTGTTGCCACATATAAGGTCTGGTTTCTCCATGCATAGCTCCTTTCTTGAACAAAGATCTCCTTCTCAACTTAGAGGTGATACACCCTAGAAAAAGAACATGGAGATGAGATGTTTTAGGGTTCTTAGTGGAGTTTTATCATGGAAGGTCATGATTCCGACCTGGAGGAAGGTGTGAGAAATACTATCAATATGAAAATAGGTAAGGAAGGGAGGCAACTTACTAGTTTTGGTCGAATTCACCAAGGAGGAGCTTTAGAAACACTAATAGAGAAATTTGGAAGCCCTAGGAGCCTTCTTCACCAAGGTAGGCTCCCTCTATTACCTTGGGATAGAAACTTCGTGGCCAAATGCAAAAGGAACTATTATCTAAGCTAGAGGAAAGAAAAGGAGAGCAAGAGTTTTCGAATTGTGAGTTGGGAAGGGGTATACATGGCTATATATAGAAAGAGGTGAAGCATGAGGAGTCTTAAGGGACTTTCCATGTGTCTTTAGCCTAGGGATTGATGGACATGCAAGAGGATAGCTCATAGAGGCTTCATGCATATCCAAAGTTGGTCCTAAGAGCCCATATATTATTTTAGGCCATCCCCACCGTTTTGCAAGAAAGAAATAACCTCATTGGTTGATAGCTTTTAAGGATAAGCATCTTTATAAAGAGGGTAATCCCTATAATGCCCTTAGAAAGAAATACCATCAAACCAAGGTGAAACTAGGTTCTCCAATGGTTTCAAATCTCGTTAATGGTAAGTGAATATCTAAGGATTAAAATTCAGGAGATAATATGCAAAGAAAACCTTCCAATTGGGTAAATTGCATAAAAGTCCAGAATGTACTTAAAATTGCATAACCTGCACAAACAACATCCAAATTGGACCAAACTTCATCCACAAGTTATCTTTGATATGTAGAATATGAATTTTCCATTATTTCCATATTTTGAATTTATAAAATCACAATATTAATTACTTATTCCTTTATTGATTTTCTCTCTCCTAAACTTATCCTAATATTTCAAGGCTGTCCAAATTAGATGAAATTTGACATGTAGGATAATTTTGATATGTAGATTTCGAATTTGAAGTTTGTTTCCTCTTTTGAGACTTATTTTTATGAGATATGTCATATGGCCCATTAACGACCCATTATCTAAATTGTTCATCCGATTAAGTTTCTTATCTTCATATTACCACTAAAATGAGTTATGTGGTATATGTTATGTTTTCAAATCACATCAAAAGTTATATTAAGGTTTATTGCACTTAATTATGGTAATTAAGATTTCACTGAGGTATTTGTGCATAAACCTTTCCATTGGTATAATTAGTGAATAAATGTTCACTAAACCACTATAAATTCCACTAATTAAATAGAAAGGCCAATAAGGATAGAAATGAAAGGAAAAGATGGGAAAGAGGGTCAAAAGACAAAATTTCAGAATTCGGTATGTTACATAACATTTATCCATCTAGGATATACTAAGCAATGTAACATCAACCAATGATTTCCATATTTCATCCTTGAGCAAATACGCTACACGGCTGCTTACATTTTTCAATCATACTTATGCCCTGAGGAGATGAGGTATACAGCTCATACTCCAACTGACCACGATTAAGTAAAGCATCGGTACCATACATAGGTCAATGGAAGAGTCGGACTCCATCACCTCATTTGTCTCGGTCAGTAAGAGATCATATGCAGGACATCTTATGTCTCTGCTAAATAGCTTTCCAGGGTATACTGGCATCTTTGCTATAGAGTTATAGCCTGTAGCATATACTCTTTTCAGGATATGGCCCATAGCCAATGTCTGGTATTGTGGAGTTATGACCCATAGCCATACTCTTATTGGGATATGGTCCATAACCATTCTTGTACATAGGATATGGCCCTCAGTCATTCCTATGAGGCGTAAGGATATTTTTGCCCATTACCCCCACATATTCAAAATATGCATTCCAAGAATTTCCATAGGAAAAACCTGTTTCACCATCACCAATTACTGACGATGATGGATCTATGGTCAGGGCTCTACATGATAAGATTTCACTTGATTAATTAAGTGCATTACCATATTCTCTTAGCATCAGTCAGGTTTTCAAACATAAATTATTATACCAAATGCTACAAAGAATGTGTAATACTTTTATAAAATACTTCTCGAAGCTTTATAAAACATTGGGATCTCAATCCCTTATCACATCATGGCATTCTCATCCCTTAACATCTCATCATCATGATTATGGGATATGGGTATTCAAACCCTCAGTTCATCAAAGAACACTTGTTACGACTTATCAAGTAACTAATACCTTCAGGTCATCTGACCAAGGTAAACATGATACTTGTTACACAAGCATCTCACATGGCTCTTCAAGGCCCATTTAATCTCTTGTTACCTCTTGCTAGGCAACAAAGCATATTATGGCTTAAAAGGCCCATAAAACAATTTCAATAATAAAGCATCATAGCTCATACTTGGCTATGCCCAACATCTCATGATACCTGCATGGTTTGTACACATGATAACAGTTATATCAATTACATATCAGCACTATGCAATGTAATGGTAACTTCCCTATTCCCTCATTAGAATTAGGGTTTCTTATGACATTCACCCTGCATTAGGATTTCACATAACATCACATTATATTGGGGTTTCACATAACATCACCCTGTATTGGGGTTTCTCATAACATCACCCTATATTAGGGCTTCACATAACATTTCCCTAAATTAGGGTTTCATATAACATCACCATGTGTTAGGGTTTCACACATCTTTATCTTGAATTAAGGTTCCTTATAACTTTTCCCCAATTTAAGGTTTCATGAAGCATTCTCTTAAATTAGGGTTTTTCATTATATTCCCTGAAATGGGATTTCTCATATTATCACCCTAGATTAGGGTTGCACCATTACCCTAAATTAGGGTTTTCACCTATCATTGCCCAAAATTAGGGTTAGGGCACATCAACCTTCTCGATTAGGGTTTCATGATCTCTTTATCAAGGATCATACCCTAAGTACATATTCTATACATGTTGAGAGTGTTGAGGTTTAATCACTACATGATTACCATTCATGTATGAATTCCTCTCTCTCATCCTCTCTAGGATGTTGATTACTTCAAGCTAGATTAGATTAGGTCGTCCTTTCATTCAAGTACACACAATTAGGGTTAGCATAATGTGTTGAGATATTGCTTCCTTAAGCATCAAACATTAACCCCTCAAAGGGTACTAATCACCCTAGTACCTTAAAGGTACAACCATTATAATTATATTTAATAAACATCATTAACAATCATAAGGTTAATTTATCTTTCATTTCTTTGAGACTATTAGATCTCCAAACAGTTTTGATACTTTGGAACCATCAAACGATTTTGACCTCCTTAACTTCGAACGGTTTTGAGATCGTTTGCCCTCCAAACGGTCTCAAGACCGTTTGGTCGAAACCATCTTGAAACTGAAAGGATCAATTAGGGTTTCCTTCAACCAATCAATTTAGGGTTTGCACTCATTAAACCATCCAACATTGAGATCATTGAAAGGGGATAAAAATGTAAGCCTTAGATCTCCATCCATACATGAATCTACTTGACCTCAATCGGTCTTGAGGTACTTGACCTCCAAACGGTCTTTTGATTTCTTAACCTTCAAACGGTCTTGAAGACCGTTTAGACCTTAAACGGTCTTGGTTCAAAAATCTACAATCTGTCTTAAGACAGTTAGATCATCGAACGGTTTTGATTTTAAAAAAAACCTAAACGGTTTGGGACCATTTGAATTAAAAATTATTAAACCTTAAACGGTTTGAAACCGTTTAGACCTCCAAACGGTCAACACCTTCAAACGGTCAAAGTACCCAAATGGTTTTGAAGTTCAATTTACCCATTCGATCTTGAGATCCATTACTTATTTAGTTTTGAACTCAAGTATCCATTCGATCTTGAAGTCAATTACCCATTCAGTCTTGAACTCAATTACCTATTTAGTTTTGAAGTAAATTACCCATTTGGTCCTGGGTTCAATTATCCATTCGGTCTTGAAGTAAATTACCCATTCGGTCTTGAAACCGAATCAACTCAATCGGTTTTGAAACCGAATTAGCTCAATCGGTTTTGAAACCGAATTAGCTCAATTAGTTTTGAAAACTGTTTGCCCATTCCTTTGTTGAGGTGTGTGCTTAAGATTACATCAATATCTTCAAGCTGCAAACCTTTGAAATCAGTTGTGATTCTTATGGTAATTTCAACAACTAATCAAAAGGAAATCAAGAAACAAGAAAAGAATCAACATATGATGATAATATGCAATCAATAATGATGTTTAAGGGTTCAAGTTATATAACCCGCCTTCAAAATTGAATACAAGCTTCAAGCTTCACGTTCTCAATGGTGAATGAAGCTTCCTCAACTTCCAAAGGCTCGTCCTCAAGTCTTTGAGTGAAATGAATGGCTAAGGTTGAAGATTGAATGAAGAAAAGAAGAAATTAAACATTGAAATTTGATTTCCACCATGAAATCAAGGTTGAAGATGACTATGTAGCTTACCTACAGGTTGGGGAACGTCTTCCTATTGCTCCTAAGCTCTCTTATGCATGGCCAAAGCAAGGAAAGAAAAAGGAATCGAAAAAGCCTTTCATGTGGGTTGAAAATGGGATGTATATAAGGAAATTTCAATGAGAGAGAAAGTGATAAATAATTCCTTCAACTCCCAAAATTGGTGCCACATACTCCCCTCAATCCCTTGAATATGAAGCCATCTCCCCCACCTTGTAATCCCTCTTCATTATCCATGAATTAAAAGAAAACAAATTAAGCACCTTAACCATTATAATATTTATATCCAAAATTGAGTGGATATTACTTTTTAGTTAACTAATGTGAGTGGGCTCTCCACTCACTTTTGATATTTCGTTGCCTTTGCAAGGCACAAGGACTTACATACTTATGTAATTTCAACCATCATATTTTTGGTTGAAGGGCAATTCAATTAATATATTTATTTTTGCATTAAATTGAATTAGGGTTTCAATTATGCTTAAATCTTGATTATTTTAATATCAAGATTCTCTCTCCTCCAAAGAGATTCAAATGAGATGCCCCTCTAATTTTCTTGTCTCTAATTGATACCAATAAACATTAGGGACTCTCTAGGAGTGATATTTTACATATTGAACCCTAGGTTTTGGGTAATTTGCACATTACACCAAAACTAGGTTTTAATGCACAACATTGCTCAATAACCTCTTTCTTGGTGCTCAGGCTGCCACAAGCCATAACTCTGCATCATTCTCATTCTTATGATGCTTCAACACTTGAGGAACATTTATCATGGCAAGTTAACCCCTCAACTTGGGTAATTTGCACTTTAGTCCAAAACAGGCAAAACATTATTTCAACATTATTCAAAAAGGACTAAAATTGAAACATAATCTCCTCTTGAGCCTTAATTACTTTTCAAAATATATAAGCAAGCATATAACTATATTTCTTAAACAAAACATCTAGGTTTTAAGCATAACCCAGGTCAGGGATGTTACAGTCATTCTCACTGAGATGATGATCCTCTAAAAATCTAGTTGTGCTTGTCTCAACTATTTTTGTGGGTGAGATGGACTATAAAATCTATATCCCTTTGACCTTTCCAGATAACCAATAAAGAAACCACTAGTAGTTCTTGGGTCAAAGACCTTCTCATGTGTATTGTAGATCTAGCTTATGCACAACATCCCAATATGTGTATGTAGTTCAAGGATGGTTTCCTTCCTATCCATACTTTATATGGAATTTTCTTGAAAGACTTGCTAGGACCCTTGTTTAATACATGCACTGTCGTCTTTAAAGCCTCACTCCACATTATAGAAGGAAGGGATGAATTACAAAGCATTTCACAAACCATTTTCTTACTATTCAATTTCGTCTTTCAACTACACTCATTTTTACTTGGTGTGTCTGGCATTGTATATTGAGGTACAACACTCTTTTTTTGAAGGAACTGTGCAAATTGTCCCTTTTTTATCACATCTCAGTGAACCTTTCATAATATTCACCTCCCCCATCCGATATGACTATCTTAATCACTTTACCTAATTATTTCTCCAGTTCAACCTTAAAGTCCTTAAAGGCTTAAAAAACATCACATATATCATTTAATAAGTAGATGATCATATATCGTAAATATGCATCAATAAAAATTGCAAAATACTTTTTTCGTATAAAATAAGGTGGAAAAGGTCCACTAATATCCATGTGAATTATTTCTAATATTCAATTATTACTCTTGGCACCCTTTTTAGAAGTGTTAGTTTGCTTAGCCTTTATGCATTCAACACATGCTCCAAATCAGTGAATTCCAAAGACCCTAAAATACCTTCCTTCACTACTCTTTGGATTCTTTCTTTGGAGATATGCCCCAATCTATGATGCTAAACAAGTGAAGATTTCTCATCCAATAGTTTGCGTTCATTACCAATAATATTATGTTGGATTGTAAAAGATTGCTTAAAATGAGGGCTTAATTTAACTTGATAAAGATCATTTATTAAAACACATGTACAATAAGACTAGAGTTTTTAGAAATGATACTTTTCCACTTTAAAGAATAAAATCATAGTTTAATTTATCTAATATAGAAACACAGACTAAATTTCTACTATATTTTGGTACATAAAAAGTATTTTCTAAGTCTAACAAGTTACCATTGTCAAGGATTAATCTGCATGTGCAAATAATCGTTATGCGAGAGCCCAATTTATTTCATGAATAAATAACTTTTTGGCTAATTCTAAAGTGGGAGTGGACCGTCTAATATGCTTTCTCACATGTGTTTATATAAGTAACAAAGTAAGCCTATTAGAATATTACCACTTATCATAGTTAATATTTTCGGCGGTGGTACTTTCCTCTGTTAGTGGTTGTAGTTTTTCCACTCATAAATCTAAGTCTTTAGTCCATACACCTGAATGTAAACATGACCTTTTCTTTCCATTCATTGAAATTTAACCCATTGAGATTTTGAATGTTGTTATCACCACACAATGATGAGGACATAATCAAATTTTTATACTAAAATTACTATTAAAATGTATAGGTAAATTTCGAGGTCTACTTTGTTTTACTTTCAAGATAATAATCACCATTAGTCATCACAAATTATCTTTAGTTGAATTTGTAATAGTAAATACCCTTTAGTTTAAGATGTGGATTACACCTACAAAAGCAAAAAGAAAACATGTGCATCATAACAACAAAATATTTTACCTTTGGGCAATGTATTTTATAAATCTAACGCCATGTTAGCATTGGCATATTATGCTCATTTCATAAATATGATACATCTTTGGATGATATTCATTCTTGAATTAAGCACAAGTGGATGTTACTTGGTCCCAATGTGAATGATTTCTCAACTAAATCATCAGGCTCACTTTGGTACGGCATTAGGTAACCCTTAAGCCAAAAAACATCCACCAACATAATAACATCAATAAAGTTTCATTCATGACTACTATCATGTCATCCGACTATTCTTTTATTATATACAATCAGTCATGTACTAGTGGCTTTTAATTATAGATGACAAATCTTGAATTAGAAAAAATGTAGTGACAATTCTTAATCTATCATATCAATTACTTAGATCAGCCGTAAGGTTGAGATTAAGGAACGCCATATTACATATGCAATTCAAGGCAGTACTGAACTTTGCGTACTGATTCACTCATTCATAAAAATCAGTAAGTATCGATTACGTTCAAGTAGATATAGAAATATGTCCATTGGTATCTAATGGTCACATAAAAATTAAAAATTGGTCGATACACCTTACCGGAACAACCAAAAGACCATTAAACACGATAACTTTATTGTTCTGAAGACCTTTCAAGCGGAAAGTCACTCATGGGTAATGTAATTAATTATTGCATATTGATCCATTGTTGCCGTCGTGTGTGTCTGGGCAGAAAATAGCATAGATATGCATGGAAATCTTGACCGACAAAAGATAGGTTGTGCTTACAGGGACATAGTCGACAGCAAAATTGGAAAACATTGCCCAGAAAAAAACACTGTCGGCAACGCAAATTAATAATGCATAGATGATGCCGCACACAAACATACTCGCCAGGTGAAAAGATAAACCAGGATAAGAAAACACATCCCACATACGGATCATCTCATCGTATGTGCTTTACAAGCGAACGAATAGCTCTAATACCAAATGTTAACAAAAAACATACGTGAATGTTTCTGGAGCCTCCATGATGAATGATCTGGTTGCTTCTTAGAATATACCAATGACGAAGGCAACACTGTTGGCTAACATCGACGATGGTCAGACACAGTCAGTGACAACGGAGATGGTGACAGCGGAAGAGCAGTAATCCAGAGTGACGAGAAGTCTCAAAGAACGGACATAGTATGGGAGAGAGTGTACTAGTTCTAATCGGAAGTTGGTTTCTCTTTCCTAAGGACTCCCCAACAGAAGAATGTTGGTTACCGATAGGAATCCTGGAAACATGGCAAATCCATATTATATAATAAATTTAGTCTCTCTTTCGAACATGAAGAGACACGGTATTTACAAAAATAACTCCAAAAGATGCATCCTTTCTCAGAAAGATATTTGTTCAAGCGACAATACATATACATTGAGCTGACCAGGGAACCATTTAGCACAATTTAGAAGAAAAATATGTGGAAATAATAGGCAATTCAATTTAGGATGTTCATTTATATGCACTACTTGGATGACGGGGATACAACGAGAATCATCAAAAAGATTCTCCAGCTCATTCTGGGAAGACATGATTGGAGAAATAAAATTCAAGCCTGGAAAACCCATTCCTAGAAATATTTCCAACCTATTCTTTTGTTGCATTCAAAACGCACACCGTCTATGTTAGGTATGAAAATCAGGGCTTTTTCTTCACCCATGAACTGTTTATCATGTATAGCATGTTGTTTGGATGGGTTGTGAATGTGGGAGAGATGTTAATATATCATTTCAAATCCATTCCCCTAAAAAGAACTAATCCGTCTCTGATGGGGGAATTTGACATCTATAGCACTCTACTTGGATTATCTTTGGACCATCTTGAGATCCCCAAGGGTTCCCAACTAGTTGATACTAATTATTTAATCTAGGTACAAATGATCACAAAGAAAGGGACCACATTTAGTTATCATGTGAACAACGAGATCTATGAATTGCCTCTTGAACTTCCAAACTATGCTAAGGTCCTACTAGAAGAAGTTGGACCACTTTCTGACATCAAAGTAACTATAGCAAGTTATGAGAAGCAACACCCTAGGGATACTTATGAGGATTATGTGACAAGATGGGAAGTAAAGTGGAGACGCAAACAGCCTTCAGTGAATGCCTATGACATGTACACCATCCAGGCACATATCGAAAGCATTCAAAAGACCTAGCATGATATTTGGATGACATCTACAAATAAACCACACATACAAGTTTAATCATGCTGAAATGGAGAGAAACCCATAGTGGGGGAGGATTAGTGGGGAGTGATTGCAGGTTACCATGAGACATTCATGCCTCCACAAGTAGACTATTGGGGCTACTGCTACTAGTGTCCACCACCACATGGGGGAGCATTAGATCTTCCACCATAGTGACCAGAAGCAACCTATCGGTCCTTAGTTTTAGTTTAAAGTTAAGGATAACATGGTTCAAAGGCTTGAGTGGTAGGGTGGAATGCCCTTGACTTGATCACTCTATTCTCAGTCTATTCTTTTATTGATTGATACATTAGATCATCTTATATAGATAGATTTTTATTTGGTAGCATTTCTTTACTTATTTTCATGCCATAGTCTAATTCTTATTTTTCATATTTTTTAAATTTCCTTTTTATCATGATATTCATCTATATCACATTACATGTACTATTTTTAGTTCCTTGTATGTGATTAGTTAGAATTTAGTTTCATGTTATTTCTTACTTTTTAGATTAGGTCTTGATGTGAACAGGATTATCTGGAATCATTTTGCCAAATCTGCCAAAATTGAGATATTTTTCCCAAAATATTGTTCTAGATTAATCTCTACCTTTAAAAAATGAAACTTAAATGCATGACCTTTGTTGAATCCAGCTCACCTCTTTTCATATGGTGGTTTGACTGATAAACTTGCATGCTTGAATTTATACATATTTTTCACTTCTCTTCTTGATTGGAAAATTGTGAGAGGCAACTTAAGCAAGTTGTAGATGTCTAGGGTTTTCTACAATAACTTGTGAAAAGACTGTTATAATGTCCAAAAAAATTGGGAAGTTTATATTTAATTCAAATGATATGAGGTGAGAATCAAAGTAGACTAATAAAGAGGATATGAGACTGGGATTAATGGAAGTAGGTCCTAGACCTACACAGATCTTCAATTCAAGTAGATAATGTATGGTTCAGAAGATATATTATTATGAGGTCCGGGTGATATTTTGTGATAATCAGAGCCTTGATTTCGTGATTAAAATTATAATTAAGTGCATGGACGCTTTGGATGTTCCAAGATGTAAATCATGGGCCTTAGGACTGATATAAGCCCAATTGGGATAATTGGGATTTCACGTATGGGTCCCTCATATGTAAAATAAGAATTTAAGTGTTACAAGATCGTATCAATCCCCAAGAATATTTCTAGTTGATAAATAATCAGGATATTAGATAACACCAGAAAATCCATAAGATTTTGAGATAATGCGACTATGACTGTGAAATTACAAAATCTCAAAATATGGTTTCCCTATTAGACCTTGATCTTGTAAAATATTGAGATATGGATTACCCTATTATGATCTTGACCTTTAATATTGTGACTCTATGAAGAACAATTTAATAATTGATACTCTCCCTATTCGAATATGCTTAATGACTCATGATGAATATGGTCTAATGTTCTAGATTAGGGTGGCAGTTGACTTATGACTTCCCTAACCTAGGTCACATCTCTATTTTGATTACCTCTAAATTCTCACCTTATGTATTATTTAGAGTTTGGAAACATGCTATTATGATTTCTTGACTTAAGTCTCTAATAGGTCATTTCCATGATGATTTTGATACTCGATCTTGAATTTTGATTTAATGATGATCTTGCAACATGATGATATTGACTATAGCTTGTGGTAAAGTTCCTATAAATACCTAGGTTTATATCATTAACCAACCTTGAACACCCTGAAAATAAACACGATGTTGATACCATGAAAATGTTGAATAAGGCTCAAAGTGTTGCTCAATTGATGTATATGGATTAATGATCACTCCTAAGGTCTAAATAGGAATCTAGGCCCTAGCTTTGAAATGTTTGTACCTATTATTTTAAAGTTCATAAATGACCCTCGATATTGGATAAACAAATCTTGACTAATGATTAATGATCTTGACATTGACTTGACTCCTACAATCACCCTACTTGGACCTTGAGATCACCCTCGATATATGATTGATGACCTTCATGTTCTAAAATCTCAATTTTTTTGAAATGATGAGTTTGTTAGCTAGCTCGATTTATGACTTAGGGTTTAGCTCCACGCAGACTAGGGTGGGCCCTTCCATTGATTTTGAGCATGAAATCAGGATGTTGAAATATGATGCTTTTCTTTATTTGTTGAAATACAAAATATCAATCATGGATATATAACACCACCTAAGCCAATGTAAAATTTATAACCCTAAATGTCAGCATTGAAAGTCATGTTTTACTCTTGTTATAAGATCTCTATTTGATAGAGTTAAAAATGTGAACTCTCCAAATTTGGTGATATATAGGATAATCTCTCCAAAATTGTGACTCATGTGATGATACTTCCAACTTGATATCTATGTGACTAGATGTCGACCATAATGCTCAATTACTTAAACTAGGAATGAGATGAACATTGTAAATGGTCATGATAACTTATGAGAATACTATGACGATCTTGATGATGAACAATCTCGATTAATACCTTGATTTAATTTTGAGGACAAAATTCATTTTAAGGTGGAGAGGATGTGATAACCTAGAACTTAACCCCCTTCTATGTGACTTCCAATTTGGACCCCTCTCTTGTTCTGACCTCCAGTGTCATGTTTTGTGTTGTTTTGATGCTTTTTGAGGTTATTTTGTGTTTACAAGAGAAGGGGTGACACATTTTGATATGGAACCAATGTTGCACCTATACTATGTATCACCTTCTCTCATCTCTTTTTGATATCATATATGTGTATGACTCTATCATAATTTTGTTCTCATTGTGTAGACGACACTCTTACATTTCCAACACACTAAATTTCACCCAAATTGGAGTTAGGATGAGAGAGTTATGCTCATCTAAAATTCCTCCATTTAATCATGATTTAACTCTGATTTTGTTATTTCTTTAGCATTAATGGGCCAACCTTGGGGGTGCGACCCAGCAAGGTGGGTGCCTCCTTGCCCTCAATCCAAGTCAAGGATCCATGTCTCTTGTTTTGCACCAATCTCTTTCATCCTTATTGGTTTGATCACGACCCTCATATGGGCACCCAAGGATCAGCCTCTTCGATCCAACAACCAACAGTTCATCTCCCTTCTCTGTACAATGGCCAGAAAAGGTGGTGTTGCAACCACCTAACCATCCAATGGTGACCACCAATCCGCCTCTTTTCTCACTCCTTTCCTTCGATATATACTCCATTTGTGTTCCTTTCTTCTTTTCCCTCATTTCCCCTCTCTTTCCAGACCTCTTTGTGCCCTAATTCCCCCATCTTCCTCCCTCCTTCTACATTGTGCTTTGACTGCACCGCCACCATGGCCGACCATGGTTTCCACTGTTCTAGGCACCGTGGCATAGATGGAGGCCAGAAACAACCTTGCCTAGTCGAAAAGAGGCAGGGCGACACGCCAACACAGCCGCTGGGGCTGCACCCACCATTAGTTGTGCACGTCGGTGAGCTATTGATATGATCCTGCACGCTAGCAGCCATGTCCGAACAGGAGCTACAGTGGGTAGAAGCTAGAACCCATTCTAGTTATTGGAGGGGGGATTGAGAGCATTCAGAGGATTGTGTCAAATGACATCTGACGCCCATTAGGTTGGCTCACGCGAGATTCTAGTTGTGAGCCCATGATAGGGGAACACTCTTCCCATACCTCAGCTCGACCTTGGATTAAGATCCAGTGGTCTAGATCCACTATATCTAAGGTGAACTTTGAAAAATCATATCATTTTGATTCCTATTACAAATATAGACATATTATAAAATACTTTCAGACTCTATATCAGCTTCGTGTTCTATTGATATCCCAAAATGTAAGATTTTGTACTTTTCTTAAGATGTTTTATTCTATTTAATGCACTAACTTGCTTTCTTATACCTAAAAATATAATCTTGGCTTAATATCAGTAGATTGAACATCTTTATGTAACAAGGTTTGACCTTTTACTCACCATATGAAACATATGTGATCTTTGTTGCTAAAATGACCAAAAATGGGATTTTATGAAAAGGACCACTTCTTTAATGATCAAACTTGTTCAAGGGTTCTTATTAATGCTTTATACCAGTACATTCCACCCTAAAATGCAATCATTTTCTATCATGGACTTTCTTGGACCATAATGAATGTCTTGTGACACTTATGTGTCTTAATATGGCCTCATGTAATGAATGGTAAACCTTGTGCTTTTTTTGATCTAAAGTTGCTCAAAGATGTTTGTGTGGTCTTGAAATTAGTAACTTATCATGTCTTGTATCCCCAATTTCCATTGTCAATTACACATGTCCCCTAATGGGTCTAAATTCCCTAATGTTGACTTGAAATGTGACCTAGTATGCTTGTTGATTACCAAGCATCTAATCTTATGTAAATCGTGCTCTATTGATCATACATGTTATACAATAAAAATTAAATCAATATCTTGCTGGTGTTTGTAGAATCTAACTCATATAGACCCCATCTATACTCTAATGATGGCAATCTTGCATGATTTTACCTTGATGTGAATAGTTATGCCAATGTTGATGCTTATGTCCACTAAGATTGCTCAAATCTTATGATTTCTCTATCAAAGATCATGAAACTCTAATCTTATGATCCATAATCTTATCTGTGATGTGTCACCTTAAGCTCTAGATGAATCCATGATTTATGATGTAACTTGATAATGAACTTGCATGACTAGTTCAGATGTTGAAGTAAATGAGTACCTAGACTTAGGTGACATATACAACCCCCATGGTAATGATTCATGAACCTAATCTTTCTGATGTTAATCTAATTGTACCTATTTGTAATGCCAGGATCTTATGATGACCTAAATTGACAAGATCTAGTCCAAGTTGCCACTTATGGTTTTCTAATCGATGGTTAATCTTGTACTCTACTGACAAGGTACGCTTACTCTCTTGACCCTACTATGTTATTGTATTGCTCATATATGATAGTATGAATTCTTGGCTAGATAATTACTTATTTGAGCTACTTGTTCCCTATGATTAATATGTTCATTTTTCTTGAATTATGTTGAACACACCTTGAACATAATTGAACTTGTCCGTTATACAAACCTAGTGTACCTGTCTATATTATTGGGGTAAGGGCATGAGGTTGCTCATCTTACTTGAGATGTCAAGATAAGGCGGACCATGTTGATAAAAAGGTTGGCTAATCTTGAGCACCCTTACAGACCCTTCCTATGGGAAGTTGGTCAATGACCAAAATATGTTGTTAAGTATAACGAAAATGTACTTAAAACACACTTTGTATAAATTAATGTCATCAAGTGTTCTCGCCTTGTTTCTACTTATTGCTTGTATGATGTTTCTAGCCAAGCAACTTTTATAGTATTCTTAAACTATTTACTTGCCTTTCATAACATATTTAATGCTTTAACATTAATATGTTTTGTTTATCGAATTTGTAGTTACCAAATAAAGATTCGCTGCACTCAAGACTCTAAGATCAGAAATGAAACGCCAATGGGTTAGTTGAATATAGAAATGGGTACATATCTCTTATCTCCATTATTAGTATCTTGTTATATCTCATTGTTACTGCTTTATATATATATATATATATATATATATATATATATATATATATATATATATATATATATATATATATATATATATATATATATATATATATATATATATATATATATATATATATATTGCTTGCATGAAATATTTGTACCATTCTATGGACGGGAACCCAAGTCCACTCACCTTTAGCTTTGTAGCCATTAGTAGTGTGGCCCTAGGGTAACAAACAATTCCATGACACCCATGTTTGGCAAACCACCTTGGGTGTAATCATCTTTGTCTATCCATCAGTGGACTTAGGTGAAATACCCCTTGGTAGGCCTAACCCTGGGCTTAGACAATCAGAGTTTACTCTATGTGATACTCATATGGGCCTTATATTTTTCATGAAATAAAAAAAACATCCAACAAGTTATTTCATCAAACTTTGAGAAACCTCGACAAAATTTAGAATTCAATAATATGAGTATTTGTGAGCACAACCACTTATCTTTGCCATGTAAAATACATCCAATTATACTTCATGTGCACCTTAAGAAATCCAATCATCAAATATATTTAGCAAGCAACCGTACATCTAATTAATCAACATGATATGTAATTGTATACAACCCTAAAGTGTCACCATACATTTAGAACATGCTAGTCGGACCTAACCTAGGTCTTAGACTAGGGTTTTGGGTTATATCAAATGTAGGTTGGGAATAAGGGTTAAAAACCCTAATTCCATAAAATAATGGCATATAAAGGTTATGAACTCTAATTACGCATATTAGGTGTAACCCCAATTATACTTTGGATTCTAATTACCTATTTGAACATATGATGTCATTAAGAACAACTACATTAGGTTATGCATATCATGATCTTGGCAATGTGTAATCATTAGTCTTAAACCCCTAATTCATTTATTTATGGATCAGAAAGCCTAAAGGAGCATTTATATCACCTTAATATGATTTAAGACATCATGATCTTATCTTTATTCACTCACATTAGAATATTCATCAAATAAGCGTGTCTAACATGATTAATGATTATTCATCATAAATAAGGGTTTAGATGTATTAAACACACTACATTTATGTATTTTGATATACTTTTGTGATTATGATTAGATTCAAGCATTAAATTCATTTTATTCATGATCTACACATTTTGTCTAATTAAATTCATACATAATATCAATACCATCTGATCTACTAATAATTTGCTACATTAATTACAAAATAAGCATGTAATGGGCCAATTAGTAAGCGCCACGCCAGTAAGAAACCCTTTTCTCTTATTTATCTTTAGGTCTGAGTTATAACCAAGGGTAGAGACCTGACTGTCCTCTTACTGTGAGTTGAATTCTCACACACTCAAGGGATAGTTTGGTCAATCTAACCCTGATCTTCTTCCACCTCATGAGAGGGACAGAAACCACCATGGAAGGTTAACAACATTGTTGACTCCCCTCTCATGACCATTGTAAGACCAAAAGAAGATCTGGGCACATGTGCCATCCTTGAAACCTAGCAAGGCACTAAACATGTCACTACTACAGAATGGGGATACATCGTCAGATATATTTTTGCATGCAACCAATAGTGTTATTTTTCTCATAAGTTCTAGGTAGGCAACTACCGCGGGTTTCTCACCCAAGAAACGTGGGCAATGCTTTCTTTTTGTTGTTGAGCTATTCACAAAACAACTGACGCTAAATAATGCCCGTGAAATTAGAATTTTGAATAATTTTTTTGGGAGCATTTCATTTGCTTCCAAAAACCATATACTGTTGGTTTTTTTTCAGTGCAACCTCGGGGAGAAATATATGCACGCGCCAACTGGCCCATGGGAAATTAATTGATCTTAGCCATTGGGTTGTTTATAACAACCTGATGGTGTATAGCTTACTTAAACCCACTAAACCCTTTCCCTCCTCATTACCCTACCCCATATTTCTCTAGAAACCTACTATGGTGATTACTCTTTTGCTACTCTGCCTCCAGCTCCTCCACATCCAGCTCCTCCTCATGTGACTGACTGCTCCTCCGCCTCTAGCTCCTCCTCACTGTCTCCTCTCCTCTACTTCCTTCTCTCTGCCACTGCTCCTTCCTCATCCTCTCAACCTCCAGATCCTCCTCGTTGCTACCTCCTCTCCATCACTACCTCCTCTCTACCACTACTCCTCCTTCTAGTTCTATCATGTTGCTACTGCCATAGTCTCCAACTCTCCTCCACCAAGACGTCAATGCCACTGACTCTCCTCCACCAAGACATCAATGCCACTGACTCTCCTCCACCAAGACACTGAGTTGTCAGTTAGCCTCCATTTGTGTTGCTTCTCACCTTTGAGCTACTACTACCGTTGAGATACTACATTGTTGATCTACTGTTGCCCCCACACTGCCTCCTCTACTGCTACCCCCAAGCTACTACTCCTCACCCTAACAGTCTCCTCTTCCTCCTAGGTCATTGTAGGTTTTCTCTCCTCCTCAGGTTTGCTTTCCTCCTCTTTCTTCTCCACCCTATATTTCTTGATCATATTTGAAATGTTTTCATGATCATTTTTTATTGAGAATCTTATATT